>OZ030021.1:72606504-72756504 GCA_964023405.1 Apodemus agrarius | reverse complement strand
GTCCTGACTTCCTTTGGTGATGAACAGCAATGTGGAAGTGTAAGTTGAATAAAGCCTTCCCTCCCGACTTGTTTCTTAGTTGTGCTGTTTTGTGCAGGAATAGAAACCCTGACTAAGACATCAAGCTTGGCATATAGTATCTTTAGATACTGACCCATCTACCCTGACCCACTCTGTCAGTATGTTTTAAGGATCACAGCATCCTCTAGAGAGAGCCACTGTCTTTGGGAAGAGTGTTTGATGGAATTCCTTGTCAAAGTCATAAGAGCAACCATCCTAGAACCTCTTAATAGCTCCTGTAACAGCGCTCATCCACTAGCAGACAAACATCACTTCTCCTCCTCCCCACTTTCAGAGGAAAGGCGCTCCTCAGCAGATGTAAGGCTGCACTTAACCCCTCGCTGCCACCAAAGCCTGTAGACTCTCCTGCAAGTCCTTAAGCCCATAGACACTTCTGTCTGTACCCCTGTACAGTATCCTCTGCTTGGTCACTCTTACTGCTTTGGCAGGCATCAGCAGCAGGATACATATAGCTCTGAGTTTCATCTGCTTTCACCACTTCAGCTCTCCATCCTAGATACAAGAAAGGGAGTCCCCAGAGGGTGTGGGGTGAGCCTTAGCTCATTGTTCTTTGGGTAGTAGTGCTGGGACTAGCAGCGACCGTGAGGGTCCACAAGGCCTGAAGGCTGCAGAAGGACTTCTCCCAGGTGAGTGGCTTGCAGCTGTTCATGGGCCCTCTCCCTGGCTGCCTGGGGTCTACCCAGTGTTGCTGTCTCCCTGGATGGGTGTAGAATGGCGCAGCTTGCAGAGGCCATGGTGCAGAGATAGCCTCTGTGTGTAGATGGAGCCCTGGTGGCGCTGGTCAGTTTCTGTGATGTAGCTACTGCAGCCGTGGCTGGAGTGAGTCATAGACCAAATAGAAACAAGACCTTTCTCACCATCTGGTGTGACTAACCTCTGGGGTGTAGATGGGAAGGAAAAACAAAATTGGCAATTATGGGGGGGTATATATTTGGTGTTCATGTAAGGTATTTATAATTTTATGCAGTTTAATGTTTAGCAGAGGCTGTCTTGTAGAGCCATTGCAGGAAGCACTTAACAATCTTACAGCATTGCTTACTAAAACTCCATAATGTCCTGGATGGGCACCAGCTCCTTCCACTTCTTGATGCAGTTTGTTCCCAGGCCTTCTTACACACCCACTGGGTTACAAAAGGAAGTCCCAACACTGTTAGTCACCAGGTTAACATCTCTACCCGAATACCATGTGAACTAGGGCCTTGCCATGTGCTCGAGATATCAGACAGGAACTGCCTACCTAGTGTACCCTTCCCGTGTTATTGTGTGCCTTTCTCTGGGAAGAGTACCCAGGACTGAGAGAGAAATGTCAAACCAAACCGTGACTCCACTGAAGTCCAGCTTGGTGATAATGTGAATGTATTGTGGTCACTTAGAACAGCAGGGTCAACTCTGGCAAATGCTCTACCACCCCAGTACAGGTGAAGAGTCACAGAACTCGCATTATGGGAGGTCACTGTACAACCTGCGGGCAGCTGCATCACCAAAGAGTCTCCTCTCCCAGCAGCTGCGTATGAACCTCAGAAAGGGACTCTGGAGTCTAGTAAGTTCTATTTCGTGATCTATTCTCGCTTTCCAGGAGAGAATATTTCAATTCAGAAGACGTGGCCCCTTGGCCATACAGTCTGTTTGCTCCATCACTTGGGTTGTGATAGATGTTGGTCTTGACATCACCATGGAATCCTCTTCTCACATCCATGTTTGGCAGCAAGGATCACAGCTCCTTTCTGTCTGTGTGTTTTAAAGGCATAGTAACAGCCACCTGCCCAGTCTGTGTCTTTCTGCTATAGCTGGACACCACCGATCGGGTGGTACACAAACTGTGACTAGCTTTGAATGGTCCAAGGTCAAGGACTGCATCCATGGCTCTCTGGCTGGTAGGGACTCTGCAGAGCATTGGGACTGAGTTGCCAGGGTGTCACATGGCAAGGAAATACATCTAAGAGATGAAGCCAAGCAAGCCTTGTTATCAGACTTAACTCTCAGATAGCCCATCAGTGCCCGAGCACATGAACAAATCCACAAGCCTATGGATGTTAATAAGGCTCCTGTAAGAGTCCTCCAGCTCCAGACCTATGAGTCTAACCCTGTCATCCCTGGCTCTCCAAATCCACACCCATGCCCAAAATCAAACTGTTTCTCCCTTCCATTAGAAGCTGACTCTTCTCACAGGTGAAGACCTGTCATGTCTCTCCACCATGTGTTTCAGCTCCAGTTGGCCCTCTCTGATGCATGGCAGCTCCAAGCTGCTTTTCATTCCTCCTGTGACCCCGCCCCTCCACACATACCTTTCCTGGATCCTTAGCCTGCTTCCTTCTTCCTCTCTAAGGCCCTCATGTATTATTTCCCTCTTCAACCTACAGGATGTTTAACTCGACCCTAAGTCTACCCTGTGGGCTCCTACTCAGTCCAGGCTGGAACACATTCATCCTAGAAACATCTCTTTGCTGCAGCTGCCCAGGTAGAGTCTGGACATGCAGCTTTTGTCTGAATGCATCATCCATGGCCAGAATGCTGTGTGCCTTGTTGCTATCCAGCGTGGCCTGCAAATCTTCCCTCCTAAGTGAAGGCTGAGGATCTGGTGATTAACACCCTTTAAAGCAATGTGACATCTCTTGATTTAAGCTGATTTTCATCTGAAGGGCTCTCCAGGCTCTTTAATATGCTAATAGGTATTGTGAAACATGCCACAGTGTGTGACCACGGTTCTCTGTTTTGCTACCGAACATCTATCAACAGTCCTTGGTCATCCGTGTTTGCAATGCTGTTCGGACGTACTGACAGCCCTTGATGAGTGTCCTGACACATCATAAGGACTACTAACTCTACCTTGCTCAGGGCTTATGGAGATGCCAGCGAATTAGGTATAAATATTCAATTATGTGTGTCTCATAATGACTATATGATCATCAGATGTTGATGATTTGTGAATATATTGCCTGAATCGATTGTTGAGATACGTGTGTCAATTTGTAAATGAGAAAAATATGCTTAATACCACAGGCGAAAATTAGGTCTGCAAAATGTAGCAAGGATGAAGGAATGTTGCCTGCAGAAACTCTTAAGACTTGTAGATGAATGTCAGGAACGGCGGTGATGAAACAGCCTAAGCCTGACAGTGACACACACAACTTGAGAGTATTTCCTGTGTCACAAAAACCGAAAAGTCCAAAATAGATGGGGTCTCCATTCATGCCTTACATGAAGGTTATTCATATAGGGGAATGTGAATGTGAGTGTGTGTGTGTCTCTGTGTGTGTGTGTGTGTATCTATGTCTGTGTGTGTGCGTCTGTGTGTATATGCATGCATGGTATGTGTGTCTGGTATGGTATAGTGTGTATATGTGTGTATGATGTGTGTGTGTGTGTGGTGTAGTGTGTGGTGTGTGGCGTATATGGTGTGTATGGTCTGGTATGAGTGTATGGTGTGTGTCTGTGGTGTGTGGTTTGGTGTGTGTCTATTGTGTGTTTACATGTGTATATGCATGTATGTGTGTGGTATATTTATGATGTGGAGTATGTATGTGAGTGTATGATATGTGTGGTATGTGTGGTATGTATGTAGTATATATATATATGTGTGTGTGTGTGTGTGTGTGTGTGTGTGTGTGTGTGTGCATATACAGTGTATGTATGGTGTGGTGTGTGTGGTATGTGTGCATGTTGTGTATATATGGTATGTGTGTAGTGTGTGTAGTGTATAGTGTGTGTATGTTATTGTGTGTGTAATGTATGTGTATGCATGTGTGGTGTGTGTATGAATGTATGGTGTGTTGTGTGTGGTACATATATGGGGTGTGTGTGTATATATGTTTGTGTTTGTGTATGATGTCTGTGAATGTGCTCGCATATGGTTTGGGGAAGGAATACTGGCTTATCTCGTCCCATTCCCCTCCAGTTTTCTGAGACAGGATCTTGCTCTGTAGTTCAGGCTAGCTGGAATCTACAGCATAGCTCAAACTGAACTTGATTCACAGCAATCCTGCTGCTCAGCCTGTTGAGAGAGGTTTTACAAACAGGAGTCACTATGCTCTGTTTACTACTGTTTTGAAAGAGACCTTAACACTCAAGTGTCTGATTTAAAGATGTGGACCCTGACAAGAATATGCCATTCCTTGGGTGTCCAAGAAAAGCCAATAAGGAGAGAGAAGTGGGGTCTACCAGCCCCTCAACTGGCCTCTCACCTCAGTTGTGTCTTGAGGTGTGGCACATCCCTAGGAGCATTCCAGTGTGTTCATTATGTCCTAGAAAGACTTAAACAAGGATGTGATATTTCATCCTGGACATGTCCATCACCCTCCCTGTCTAAGTGTGCACTCTAAAATCAATGTGAAAGAAAGAGACACAATTGAAAAGAATTGCACAGATTTCACTGAATGGAAGGTTTGCCTTACAGGTGTGAGGGACGGAGCTGAGCTCTCGAGAATGTATCTAAATGCCAGTGGACAGAGGCCTTCTAGCAACACTCATTCTCAAGAAGCAAAGGAGGGATCCCTGGGCGCTGAGTAGCTATACTCGACATGCTGGCCAGGCAGGTCACTGTTGAGAGCCTGGTACAATGATCTAAACTAGAGGATAATGGAGGAGGGCTCCTGATGCAAGCCTGGGGCCTCCACACATAGCCCTGCACAAGTGAGACCACACAAGTGGATTCATACCACACACACACACACACACACACACACACACACACACACAAAAGCATGCAAAAAATTACATTCAAGGGAAAAAATTTAAACCTGACAAAAGCTTGGCTAATTCATTTTCTTCTGTCATCATTGTTTTGAACAGCCATGCAAACAAAAATGAGCTGAAATCTGAATGAAAGATAATTTGGAAAGGAGTCAAGCATTACAATAAATAAGAAACATACAAAAAAAGAACAAGATTTTTTTTTTAGAAAGCTCAGGCCAGGTGGAATTTACACACACATTTTTTTAAAATGTCTTAATACCTTGGTTTGTACATCTGACTCTACACTAGTATCTCACTCTTTGTAAATGATTGATATAGAGTAATTTTTTTTTTTTGTAAATGAAGCAAGAGTTTCATAAACATTTCCTGCTTTCTTTTTGCTCCCTCCCTCATTAGTTGTACAGTACATCTGGTTCTCCTCTCTTTCTACCATTGAGTTATTCATAATGATAACATAGAATCTGCATAACAAACCCCACATCCTCCAGCTTCCCAGGCTGGGGGCAGGTGGGGACCAGGCATCCTCTCTACAGGCTCCTGAAGGCTAGCACCGAGAATGCCAGCCCAATCATGCCAGCTCCGTGCCCTGCATGACATTTCCCCAGAGGAAAGTTTGCTTGGACCTACTGCCTCCTGTCAGATACTAGAAATGGATTTCCCTACTGTAGGGCAATCTGTGTGTGTCTCCTGACCAGTCAAAGATGTGACTACCCTGTAAGTGCCCCACCCTTCACCAGTTGCTACACAGACATCACATGAATCGCAAAGGCCACTGAAGTCAGATCTGTTATCTTGAGCCAAAATAATCACCACATTACACATACGGCCCAGAATCCACAATCGTCATCTAGGGATTGCTGTGTGGTACAGGTACCCAGAGCAGACCAGTAGGATCTCCCAACAGGAAGATCCCCAAATCAACCAGTGTGGGTTCACTGGGTGTCTTAGGAACATCTGAGCCAAAACTCATATAAACTCTAATAATAATTGTCTTAGGGTTTTACTGCTGTGAACAGACACCATGACCAATGCAAGTTTTATAAAAGGCAACATTTAATTGGGGCTGGCTTACAGGTTCAGAGCTTCAGTCCATTGTCCTCAAGGCAGAAGCATGGCAGCATCCAGGCAGGCTTGGTGCAGGAGGAGCTGAGGGTTCTACATCTTTATCCAAAGGAAGCCAGGAACAGACTGGGCATCCTCAAGCATCTAGGAGGAAGATCTCCAAACCCACCCCTACAGTGACACACTTCCTCCCATAAGGCCAGACCTTCTAATAGTGCCACTCCCTGGGACGAGCATACACCCATCACATTCCACTTCATGGCCCCCACAGACTTGTTCAAACATGAGTCTATGGGGGCCATACCTATAATGCACAATACATTTAGTTCAACTTTAAAAGTCCCCACAGTCTATAGCATCCTGAAAGCAAGACAGGAAAGCTGGGCAAAGTCCAAACTCTGCATCTCCACGTCTGATGGCAAAGCAATCTTCAGATATCCAACTCCTTTTTCATCTTTGTTGACTGCAACAAGGTTCTTTCTCCTGGACTGTTTCCACTCCCTGTTAGCAGCTTTCCTGGCAGGCATCCTGTGGCTCTGGCATCTTTAACATCTTGGGGTCCCCAAGTCAATTTCAGCTTCACAGCTTCTTGTTCCAATGTCTGAGATCCACACATGATCTTCTGTGCATCTCCAAAGAACTGGTGTCACTTCTCCTGCTCTGCCCTTTGTAGCACTCTAAGTACAGATTGATCCACTCTGCTGCCACTGCTGTTCTTGGTGGTCATCCTATGGTACCAGCTTCTCCAATATACTGTGGTCTTCTACTGCAACTAGGCTTTACCAAAGTTTCTTATAGGCTCTCTTCATGGTACCATACCTCAACTCCTTTGCAATATCTCTTTAGTCCTGTGATGTCAGCTACAAGTGCAGCTGCACTTTCACCAATGGCCTTCCATAGACTCTCACAGTACCAAACCTAAGCTGTTCTTCATGATGCCTTCATGCCTGCAAAACCAGCACCACCTGGGTGATTCTTACATATTACCAAGTACATCTGCATCTTGAGGTTCAACCTTGGCTATCTATGGAATACAGCTTTTTTGTGCTGTCAGAAAACACTTCTCAGAAGATTGCACCTCAATGATGCTGGTCTCTTCTTAATCACCACTAATTTCTTAGCTCCAGCTAACCAGCATCAACTGTCCTAGTAGTCTCCTTCTCCTCTTGAATATAAAGCCAGAGACACATGGCCGAAGCTGCTGAGTTCTGCTGCTTGTAGGAGCTGGAATATTGGCCCTCTTGGTCTATTACATTATCACCAGCTTCCTTTAATCCAACTCCTTCATTGTCTAAGCTTGGCTGTCCTGAATCTTGCTCCATAGACTGACTTTGAATTCAAAGATCTGCATGCCTGTCTCCTAAGCACTGGGATTAAAGGTGTGATCCATCAAGCCTGAATTTAAGTTTTTCTTCGCCTAGAATTTGCTCTGTTATAGGCTGACCTTGAACTCAGAGATTTGCTCTCCTGGGATTAAAAACTTGTACTACCACGCCTGGACCAAAATTTAGCTCAGGGAATCTTGCCCCAAAGTCACCACTCTAAGGAGTGCCTACAGGGCCCAGGTCTACAGACTGTAATTAAAATGGTGGTTGCTGAGGGCCAGAGGAGAGAACAAATGGAGACTCTGGGCTGGGGAGATGGTTCAGTCCATGAACTGCTTACTTTGTGAGCACACGGACCTGAGTTTGAATCCCAGAATCCAAGTAAATAATAAATAATAATAATAAGCCAAGCATAGTGACTCATACTTATGATCTCAGTGCTGGGGAAAAGTGATCCCTGGTAGTAGCCAATATTGGATGAGCTGCAGGCGTGAGAGCCTGTGTCTCAAAGGAGATGGATTGCGTTCCTGAAGATGGAACCTCAATTTCCCTGCTGACCTCCACATGCATGCACATGTACACTCACACGCACATAAAGACATACATGTACATGAGTGCATACACACACACACACACACACACACACACACACACACAGAAGTGGGAGAAGGGGGGGTGAGGACTTCAGGAAACTTAAATCACAATGCTGAAAACTGATCCCACACAGGTGAAAATGTATTTCTGATAAGCCAGGAGCATAGATGGGCCTGGAGCTGGCTGAGATGCCCGGGACCTTTCCAACAGGACGGAGACCCATAGGCCTGTCTCCATCCTAGGACTTCACTCAGAAAGACTCAGTCGCCACGTCACACGTTATTCAGTTACTAAGCAAATGCCAAGAACACTGGAGCTCTGCTATGATGGACAGATAAGTCACAAGCACTCCGTCACACCATGGAAGTGTTACCTCACTGTCAGCCAATTGACACACCAGGTTCCAGAGCCACCGCGTTCATGGGTCAGTGGCACAAGGCCCAGTGTCCCAAACCTACTGATGTTTGTGTGTCCGCCAGCTTCTGACACTATAGAATTTAAACACTAATACTATAACTCTAGAGGCAAGAGCTGACGGGGCCTGCAGGATAGAGAGTGCTATGCAGTATATGGTGTATCCTTCAGAGAGATGCCGCCTGCTTTCTACTGTATTTCAGGAAATGGCCGTTGAGTTAGACTGCATATTTGGACACTTGTTCTGTTTCTTATACACAAAGACCTCCCTCCACCTCCAGTGCCCCATTTTCCAGGCTGAATTTTACCTGCTCTCCTGTTCCCTTGCTCAAAGCCCTCTGCCCAAAGGAGAACTTGATACTGTTTGTATTCAAGAAAGTTTGGATGAGAACCAGTTGCAGCTTGGGCCGTGATAAACTCTGGTTTTGAAAGGGGTTCTCCATCTTGGGACAGGAAACTGTAATGTAAATGAAGAAGGGAAAGTACAACAAAGGCCAGCATTTTATTGTGTTTTGTCTTTAATTGCTTTCGGCAGACAAAGGAAAGACCCCAAGGAGGACCGATAAACTTCCTTCTCACGGTGACTCTCACAGAGTTCCCTCTTGGAGATGAAATGGCACAGAAGCACATGGTTTGCAGCCCCATAGGAGGAACAACAATATGAACCAACCAGACCCCCCCCCCCGAGCTCCCAGGGACAAAAGCACCAACCAAGGAATACACATGGAGGGACCCATGGCTCCAGCTGCATATGTAGCAGAGGATGGCCTTGTCCAGCATCAGTGGGAGGAGAGGCCCTAGGTCCTGTGAAGGCTGGATGATGCCCCAGTGTAGGGGAATTTTAGGGTGGGGAGGTGGGAGTGGGGGAGGGGTGGGGGAGCACCCTCATAGAAGTAGGGGAGAGGGATGGGACAGGAGGCTTTGGAGGGGTAGTAATCTGGAAAGAGGATAACATTTGAAATATAAATAAGAAAATATCCAATTAAAAATTTAAAAAAAAATTGCTCAATGATCTTTTGCCTACTAGACAATCTGATGGAGACATTTTCTCAACTGAAGTTTTTGTTTGTTTGTTTGTTTTTTTAAGTGTGTGTGTCTCTCTCTCTCAAGCTCCCAAGACAGAAAATATCCTGGAAAGGAAGCTGGTCAGAGCTGTCCTTCTGAAACCATGACTGCTAAGTTTTAAGCTTTTACCATTTGTAGATATAAGCCTTATTTAAAATCAAACATTTTCTCTGTGTGTGTTCTGTGTGTGTTCATGATCGTGTGTGAGCATGTGTGAGCATGTGTGTGTGTGTGTGTGTTTGTGTGTGTGTCCGTGTGTGTGTCTGTGTCCGTGTGTCTGTGTCTGTGTCCGTGTGTATGTGTGTGTGTGTGTGTGTGTGTGTGTGTGTGTGTGCGCATGTGTGTGTCCCTGCCCTCAAGATTTCTCAGGTGTAACTAATTTCATGAGAAATGAATTAGGACATCCACGCATCCCTGCTTCCAAGGGAAGGCCTCCTTAGGGGAACAGTGCCCTTTGTTCTTTGGGCTGCCCCTCCCTGGAAGAGGTTAGCTCCTGATCCCAAAGCTTTCTCCAGATGAGGAAAAACCACTGTGATGAAAGTGGGAGTTGGATGTGAACGCAGAGGCCACTGGCAAGCATCCGTCTTTGTTGTGTAAATAAACAACCTCTTCCATTTGGACTGTTTGCTATTAAGAGGGAGGTCCTTAATTTAAAACCAGTCTTTTTTTTTTTTTTTTACAAAATAAAAACCCAACCTCTTGTTTTCTATGTTTATATCTGAATCTCTTTACTATATTTTTCAACACAAAGTGCTAAGTCAAAGAAATTAAAACACAGTGTAAACACCGATGAATGTTTAAAGATGTAGACAAGGACACAAACCCAGCTCTTCTCTCATCTCCACCACTCGGGATGCCTGTCTTCCAAGGTGGTGTCAGCTGGAGACACGTGTGTGTCAGTGAAGTAAATGGCGAAGTGAATTCCCATTACACCACAGCTATGTGGCTGCAAGAATATGACCCAGTTGTAGAGCAAGGTGGCCATGTTTGAGCTGCCCACAGAAACCAAACGCTTTGACGTCATTAGAAGCAGACCTTTCACCAGGGAGCGGCTGGTTATCAGGTAAGCTCCTGACCCATTGTGCAGCAACCTCGGAGGTAGGCCTGCTGCAGCTGGAAAATCTAAAGCAGCTTAGAATCAAAGATGTGTCTTTCCGATGACTGCAGATTGGAAACAGCCCTCCCGCAACTGCATCTGTTTCCAGAGTGTTCCCCGGATTGGTCTTCTACTGAGGTCTACTCACCTCCGTGCAGCCGTGGTAATAGTAAGAAGGTGGACTTGACGGATGAAGACCTGCAGTGAGTTCTTCCCACTTATCCCTGGTCGTCTGACTGAGATGGTGACAGACAGTCACGGAAAGGGTGATGTCCTAAGGGAATGGAGCCTCTGTCATCTTCCTTGGAGAGATGCTGTGAATCTTCACATGGTGGCACCAGGTAGACAATCGAATGTGCCATTCAGGATGCCTGGGCTGGAGACCCGCCAGCCATGGGGGCCCTAAAAACCATCAGCCGAGGGTTGAATCTCAAGTGAGTATATGTCAGTCAGTGGAGGGAGGTACCAGACACGCATGAGGACTTGACTGAGAGAGGAGGCCCCTCCTGGGATGGGGACTGCGTGCCTCTGTGGTGGTGGAGCTGATTGGAGGAAGAGGATAGCACAGGAGTCCTATAGATGCCTGCTTACTTCAGAATTCATATGTGAAGTTCAGACAGAGTGGACACTGTCCAGCTCTGGAGCTTAATAACTGGGAAATCCATGAAGTGTGGGTGTCCGTGAACAGCTTTGAGGGGAACAGAGCCCAGAGATCCCTGTAACACCCCCCCCCGTTTTCCTTCTTCCCCTTCTTTTCCTTTTGAACTTCATTTCTCTGTTACTAAAGAATCATTTCATCACTCTAAGCATGAACTCAGCGTGCTACGTCTGTTCCTTTTATGTCCTTATGGAGAAAACATAAAAACACAAGTTTTTATGAATTTTGAGAGGGGGACCTCTTCATCAACACTTCCTGTTCCACCTTCTCTTCTTCCTTTTCAGTTTAAAATACAGATGGAAATCATGGGGGGAAAGGACCGACAATGGTGCTCCCTGGAGAGCAGGCTGCTCTTCAGTAAATATAAACATCCCGATGTTCATTTAATGACCAATCATTAATTTGTAGACTAAACTAAATGCTTAAATATTTAAGTATGAAGGAAATAAATTAGATACTTCCCACAATATCCTAACTCTAACATGACTGAGATGAAACATGAAATGGCTCGTGTTGAATTTCTAGTGAGACTATGAGATTTCCTAAAAATCCTGCATCACTATATCTTCTGTAGCATGAAAAAATATGGCCCTCAGGATCAATGGTGATTTGCAGTAAAACAGAGCTCCCGTGATCGAATCTGCTTTACTCCCTCTTTTCTTCTTTCCTCTTTGTTCAAATGGTGACTTTATTCTAGAAGCTATCCATGGAGTGTGAAGTGCCCGGTCATTTCTGGGCTCCAAGAACTATCCACAGGTCTCTTGACCAAGGTCTCCTAGCAACCCTAACACCCCAGGCCTCAAGGCTCAAGATTATGCTAAGTTCCCAGGTCTGGAAAGGACACAGTCTCACTTTCTAGGACACAGTTTGTGGTTGGTGTTTAATGTCAAGTTGACACTTGTCACAAATTAGAATCACCCAGATGAATCTAATGTAAAGAACTGTCCTGATGGCCTTGATCTGTGTGAGAAGACCCACCCAAGTTGTAGGTGGCACCTTCTGGTAGCATCCCAGAAAAGAAGTTATGTCAGAAGAAATATCATCGGGCCTTCTGCTCCTTGGCCTTCCCTCTAGCTATCCTGCTGTGGCTGATGCTTTCCCTGAGGTCAGAACCAGCGCTTCTAAATAATCATCATGGACTAGCAACCAGTGGTTCCTCAAGAACCTTCCAGGCTTCCAACTCTGGATGAGGTGACTAAAGCATCTAGCCTTGTGTGGCCTTAATAACTACGTTGTCACACACCCTACCTGCCAGGACAGATGACCAGTGCGGAACTACTCTCACAGCTAAGGCATGAAACACCGCTAGCCTGACACACTGAGTAACTTTCAGGTTCTCAGCAAAGTGTGAGTCTAATATTGTTACCATTTGAAAGTTGACATACACATATACATATACATATATACATATACATATACATATACACTTACACACACATGCGCACACACATATGTGGAATTGGTTCTGTTTCTTTAGAGACCCCTGACTTACACCGCGTCTAGAATTCCTGGGTGTAGCACAATGAAGCAGCTATACAAAAGCAGAGCCCTTCTGAGAAAGAAGAGGAACTCTGAGGTCCGAATGGAAGAAGTCCCTCATAGGCCCACGTGTTCACACACTTGGACATCAGCTGGGGTGCCATTTGGTTGTACAACCTTTAGGAGTTAGAGTCTTGCTGTAGGAAGTCAGGTTTTATAGCCTGTTGACTTCCTGTTCGCCTTGTTTCCTGACTCCCTGACAGGGCGTGACTAACTGCCTCCTGCTCCTGCCACCACGATTGACCAGACCAGACCAGATCTTTTCTTAAACCGTAAGTCAAAACAAGCCCTTCCTCATTTAAGTTGCATCTTGTGAAGTATCTGCTCACTGTGACCAGGAAAGCAACAAGTGTAGGAACAATAGGTTTGCTAGACAAATACCAGCATGTCTTATTACTACTTTTACTGCATAAAGATGAGACTCAAGACTAATGCTACTTGTAGAGTTCGGGTGCTTGTCAGACTCTGGGTCATCTGGGGTCGTCTATCCAGTCTGAAGTCCAAGAGCAAATGCTGACTCTTTCCCACCACCTCCAGGAAAGATGCGAGCAAAGCACAGAGAGCTACAGGCTAGGTGACTGCGGTTGTCACCCCCACAGCAGCTTGCCTGGGCTTCCATTCTGACTCTCCAGCACGAATTTGGAAGGGGCTCTGACCCGCATCACCCTGTGCTGCAGAGGAGGGAGGGAAAGCCCAGTGAGATCCGTTCATCTGCCAAAAGATCGTGTATACTGCAAGAGTGAAAAGAAAGCCCAGCTCGAGTTACACCAAGACGACTAAGGTGGCATAAGGGACAGTGGAGCCACAGCTGAGAACTCCTGGACAGAGTGCCTGGTACCAGTGCTCTGTGGTGCTTTGTAGTTCACCTCAAGAAAGGGTGCACAGGAACAGAAGCATCTGTGTTTCAAACAGCCTGGCACGCCTTTGCATTTTTTTTTCTAGAAATCACTTTCTCTTTGCTTGTTTTGGGGAATGTGGTTTGTTTGGTATGTCATTTCCTTCCTTCCTCTCCTTCCTCCCTCCCTCCCTTCCTTCCTTCCTTCTTTCCTTCCTTCCTTCTTTCCTTCTTCCTTTTTGTCTATGACTTGATGTTTGTATTCAGACTAGCAGGCAGTCAGGACACTCTTCCCCCTCTTAGACAAACAACACATGGACGACTGTGGGCTGTCAATCACTCAGCTCTGCAGCTGCACTTATGGGAATAATCAGGCATGGGACAGCAGCTAGGCCAAACTCCATGCTCATCTGGAGACCTAACAGGTATCTTCTGTAACTGCCCGGAAGTGAGCAAAGCCTGATGTATCCCCTCCATGTGGAGGAGACCTAGCAATTGGACACGGAGTAGGTGGGGTCACAGAGAAGAGCAAAGAAAGGCACAAATGTGGACAAGCATATGAACTGGGAACCATCACCCCAGGACAGCTGTAATATCCACACCGCCTCTACTGTTCTGGCTGGAGATGCTGTCTGTTCCATGCTGTATCTGGGACGGGCACAGAGGCATCTTTTGTATCTCTTGCTAGCAAAAGAGTCATCTGAACGACAGGTTTGAGTAAGACTAAAATTGAAAAAAAAATCCATAAAACATAGTTATAAACATCTTGGTAAATCACAGATATAAAAATATTAATAAAAAACGATATAGTGGAGGAACACGATGTGGATCACATTGGCAAGCAGGGCCACTTGCTTGAGCATGGCTCTCAGGAGTCCTCACCTCTGAAACTGCAATCGCTGACACTGTAGAGCTCTCAGTGAGGTAAATCAGGGTTGAGGATCATCAGCTGGGAAACACGAGGCCTTCTTCGGAGAACTCTGTCTGACCCTTCCTAAAGTCCTCAACACTCCCACCCCCATCGCTTGACTGGAACATTCTCTGTGCTAAGCTCTGGTGAGGGGAGGGGCACTTCGGAAGCACTGAGGATGGATTAGCTTGAATGTTGATCATCACCAATTATGTGAATGTTCTGAGCAGGAAATATCCTTTCCATCGCTGGGAGGGGACACTGACGCAAGTCACAGACCAGCTACAGTTCAGGACCATTTCCCATAACCATCCCGTCATAGTAAAGTAGCTGCCACTCCATGTGGCCCAGGATGAGGCCTCTGGATACATGTCTACCCATCCAGGGGCTTTGGTCTTTGCAGCCACAGCACACGTAACAGGGCGGGTCCTGGGGGTGTGGGGATCACGCAACCATCTGCCTAGCACATGTTCTCTCCCTGCAGTTGGCAGGGACCATGAGCCCTTTGCTGGGCTTTTATGTTGAGGAAGGGAGAGGAAGAAGCAAAAGTCTGTACACGTTTGATGTTATTGGGCTTGTCATCCGCAGGGGTTCTTTAAAAGCATATAGCATAATAACTGGATAAATACTAGTATGTTGAAAGATAAACTAATAACCAAACATATCCGCTAATTTTTTAAAGTATTTGTAGTGAAAACATAATTGTAATTGAAAACACCCTCAATGAAGAGGGAAAAATGATTTTTATGCCCCAAGCCAAACACACACATACACACAGAAATAATAAGCTCAGCATTTCCTTGTCTCTGAACATCTGGCTTGTAGTACACAAAAAGCAAATTTGGATTAACCTAAAAATTAAGTGCGAGTCATATACAAACCATTGATTAAATTGTATTAAAATCTATAGACCTTGCGGAAAAATATAACATTCTTCATCATGCACAGATTTTATTAGACTATAAGGAACGTGAACAGCTATTTATCCGAATCCCATATCAAGAAGTTGAAGCAAGTCTGTAATTTGCATTTTACTACTCACTTGCTCTGTCCACCTTGAAAGGAGGCATGCCATGGACGTTTGATATGGGAGAGGGCTGCACATTCTTACGCTTGAAGCAAACCACTACCTAGATTTACACTCTAATTTTTATCCTTTAGAGAGGATCCCAGCTCTATATTCACTCTGGAAATACTCTGTGATATTATCAAAACCCTGAAAACAAGTCCCAACCACAAGCACAGGAGAGAATCAATTCCAGGCTTCAGTAACTCCACCTCCCGCCCAGAGTATCCCCGCACTCAGGACCACAGCCAGCCCCAAATTCCCTAAAGCCAGGACCATAGCCAGCCCAGAGACTCCCTGGTGCACAGCCAACAGGAATCCAAAAGCCTGAGCATCTCACTTTTCCAGAGGCCATGGAAGGAGGGCACACCTGCTTTGCCCACGCACGCACGCACGCACGCACGCACGCACGCACGCACGCACGCACGCAGGTTCTCACATCACTCTGAAGGGTCTTGTGGCACAGAAGAAGGTAGGGCTGCTCAGGAGATGCCTCAAAGTGATTGTGAGCTGGTGGAACTCTGTTCTGGAAAGTGAGCCTAAGAGCTGGGGAGCAGGCATCCTCAGGCAGAGCTGAGGGAGAAACCATTCAAATTCAAATTCTATCCCAGGTGCAGAGAGGGTGGCCTTGCCCTGATCCAATAGGAAGTTAGTTTAAAACTTTGAGGTTTGTGTTCTGTTGTGAAGCCAGTTGCTTGCTCTTTTCTGCGGGGGGATGGGCAGAGTGAACAGACAAAGGGCTTTTCTCAACAGCTCTAACACTGAACTACTACACTAGTGCACTATCCTTCACTGTGTAGTCCAGGCTGGCTTTGAACTTGTCTCTCTCTTATCTGCGCCTCCCTAGTGCTGGGATAAGAGCATGTTAGGTCCTTCCAGCCATTCCTTTACAATAGTCATGTCCCTCAGAATACACAGAATGAAGAGCCGGCATACACATCAGTCTCCTAGGAACCGTGCACTCCTGGGCCTGAGGATGAAATGCGCTCCAGTCCAGAACACCTTGGTTGTTTGGTGGCAAGAAGCTTCACCCTCGTTGCGTTGTTCTCTGACAAGGGCAGAGTGGTGACAACAGAAGAGATGTAATTATTTTTTTTTAATTCCAGAAAAATTGCTAGCTGTCCATATATAATCGGTTTGATCACTTTAGCGAAAGACACGCGTTAAAATGATGGAGAATAGCATTCACCTAGACTTGTCTGCAGTCTTTAAATCATTCTCCCCCTCCCCATCCCTCTTGCTGACATGCAGAGATGATTTTAATTAAAGGCCCTTGACAAGGCACCATAGTCATTTAAAATTACTAGCTCAGGAAAATCTTTATAAAGATGGCTTTAAAGAGTTCAGGAGTCCCCCTAGTTCCCTGTATCAAGAGGGTGCGCTATAAAATTGTAAATGAGCGCTCGCAGCCGCGAGGTGATAAAGTGCTGTTGTTTTTCTGGTTTGACGTTTCATGGATTCCAAGTGGGCCTCGCTTACTGGCATAACATAAATCACTGGGCGGACCTGGATATTGTAAAACTCAAAGACGGGCACATTTTTTGAGGCTGCGAAGTTAACAGTCACCGGTAAGTATTCTAATAGTATGAGTTATTGCAAACATCATAATTAGGGCACAAAATAGTCATGTTTACAGTAGAGGAGCACCAAAATCTAATTGCCAGCATCATTATATAATAGCTATGAATTAATATATCAATGGGAATTGAGATGACAATTCTAATGGGGAAACAAAGCATCGTTTGTGCTCAAACAATGGGTCTAAAAGCACAGTCAGTTCTCTTGAGTCACAAAGACATTCTCTTTTGCTGTGAGCTGGTGAGAGTGCTCCCAGCTTTACATCACCATCCGGGTCCCCTCAGAGATCACCTTTGCTTTCCTCTGCCCTCCCCCTACAATGCACTCCACAGTTTTAATGTGTCTGTCAATGTGTCTGTTGTACATTCCTCCCAAGAGAAAGTAAGCACCCCGAAGGCAGGAGCTTCTTTTAAGAGCTAAAGCCCAAGTTTCCTCAAGTGTATGAGTATCAGCAACCATGGCTTCGCTGGTTGAACTGAACTTTGAAGTAGAGTACAGGACTGGGGGCGTGGCTCAGTGGGTAGAATGCTTGATTAGAGAGCACAAAGCCCTGGGTTTCTACATAAACTGGGTGTGCCTGTAATCTTATCCCTGTGGAGAGAGAAGCAAGAAAGGCTGAAGTTTGAGGTTATGCTCGGCTACAGAGTGAGGTCAAGGCCACCCAGGGATTCATGAGATGCTATCTCAAAGACATACTCACCATAGTAGACAAGATGGAGTTTGAAGGAACGATTCCCCAGAAAGGACAAAGCTGGTCTATAACTTGGAAGTGCACATGCTGCTGCCTAACTGACCATGGCACAACCTCCTTAGAAAAAAAAATATTAAAATCACATTTATAACATAACACAGGTTTGGACATCCTCGCATCATCTGGTTAGAATGCAGAATTTTCCATAAGAAAGAGGTTCTTCTCCAGGGCTGTGCATGGGCCTTCTTTATCAATAAGGCATTTGAAGTTCTGGGAGTATTGAAAACAAACAAACAAACAAACATGAGACTTCTAGAAAACATAACTTATCTTCACTCTTCCAAATAAATCAAATTAAATTAAAATTTACATTGATTGTTTAGAATTTTACTAACTTTCTTTCATAGGGGGTTAGATAAGGTTCATTCTGTTACCCAAGCTGAACTTACACTTATAGGAATCTTCCTACCTCCCAGAGCTGGGATTACAGATATTGGTCATCAAAACAAGTTTAATTTACTATTTCTTAGGAAAACATTCGAGCGGTTGTTAAAGCGATCATAAATCTGAAAACTGTCTTTATGGGGAAGGGAAGCCATGTTAGTTTTAACAGAAGTGGACCTTTGGAGGGGCCTAGAGGGGAGCTGGTGAGGGTTTCTGCAGCCTGGATCCTCTGACTCAGCAAAAACGCTAGGGAAAGAACAGAGCAGGTGTGGCGGTCACTGTGCGTGGAGGGAGGACCCCTCCCTTCAAGGATTAGCCGGCTGCCTAGGGAGATGGCTCAGTACTAAAGTGCTTGCCTAACAGATATGACAACCTAAAATGAATGCTCAGAACTAACATAAGACAAAGCAGATATGTCGACCTGTGCCTGCAACATCTACACAGGGATGGGAATCCACCTGGGGCTTGCTGACCAGCCAACCTCCCGTACTTGGTTCATTCCTGGTCAGCGATAGAGCCTGCCCCCAAAGACAAGGTGAATTGTACCTGGAGAATAACACTGAAGAGGTCAGCTCAGAAACTTTGGAAAATTCCACCAGACACCTCCCCTCGTGAAAGAGAAAGGTCATAAAGAACGTAGGCACCCCTCCCCTCCAGAAAGGAGGGGCTAATTACATTCCTCTGACCACAGGGAGGAGGGACCGACCATTGGCCACCTGTGGATAGGGGAGGCCCAGAGCTATTCCATGACAGTTGGCCACTCAGCTCATTCCCTAAAGACCATCACTTAAACATCACACTGTTCTGCCAGTCACATTGTGTCTATTGGCGACTGCCTTGGGAACTGTGTAAAGGCTCCCCGATGGGCTGCACAGGGTCATTCTCTCTCTCTCTCCATGTGCGGGGCGGCCCAGACATGTTAGAATAATAAACTCCTCTTGCTTTTTGCATCAATTCCCAACTCTCTGGGTCATTCACTCAGGGGTTCCCAGGAAAGCTAAGGCTTGCCAGAGTCTTACAACACCAAAGCTTACCTTCTGACCTCCACAGCATATGAACACATGTGATCATGCACGAGCACACAAACACACATACACTCAGAGGCATGAGCACACAAACACACATACATACAGAGGCATGGACACACACATAAAAGTTATGAGTGGGGAAAGCCCATACCCAAGAGGATCAAGAGAACCAGGGAAACCACAGCAGGCAGAGTTCAGTCCTCTGGTTCCACCGCACGCGCGCGCGCACACACACACACACACACACACACACACACATCATCTGCAGAGCCCCTGCTTGGCTGCACATGGTTGTGTGCTATGTTACTCCAAACAATTAGGTCATAGTGAAGACCAGCCTGGCTGAGTTCCTCCTTCAGATCAAAGCTGTTTACACCACAAAAGCATAAACAGAAGGCCAAGAGCCCCTCTGATGTGGTGAACCCCACTTCATTCTCACTGGTATTGTTAGGGAGTCTACTCAGAAGCTCAGCCTGAGAATGGAGCACATGGTAAGCCAGCATGGTGAATAGGGAAACAGATTAAAAGGCAAGATGTGTCAGTGCGGCCTCCTGACCTCTTTGTGGTGGCCACCCCAGAGGATCTTCCTTCTGCTCTCCTTAAGAGCAATGCACACTTGCCTGCAGAGACTTGTGGCTCCTCCATGGGTATTCTACCATTAGACTGTGCAAATGTCCACGTTCTCTTTTTGTGTTTGGCTCTTCCAGCTCTTATTTTCACACTACTCAGATGACATGGATGCGTTCTTAAGAACACGAACTGCTGTACTTTATTTCAAAGCTTGGGGCCCCTATTCTGTCTTTTTGTGCCGTTTCCAGTCCCTTTTATTGCTCAGAGAATCATAAAGTTTTAGGGCTCAGGAGAAGCCTGTGACATTGCCCAAGTCCTCCTTTCACAGATCCCTCTCACGCCCTCGCCTGCCCACAACCCCACAGCTCCATAGCTGCTGCGGGGTGGTGGGGAGCCTGAGTTAGGACATCTCCTCTGTCCCCATGCCAGCCCTGCACAGTGGGCAGACTATCCCTCAGTACATGGGCTCAGCTCACCACTAGCCACTGTGTGAGTACACGTGAGCCATCTTTTCCCTCTTCCTATTAAAAGGTAGGAGGAAATAAAAGGTCTCCAGGACTCAGAAGTGCCATTAATGACACCAATAGAAGCAAACGCAAAGCTATTTGGTGCCTACTGGAGGCTGCGCGGCTCTGATGTGATTCCTCTGCTTGCCTTTGGGCAAACACACTGCTAATGTCCTCCTAATCTCTGGCAGGCATCCTGCATCGTCCTATGGGGAGCAATATGCTGAATTTTAGCTTTGCAGTGAATTCCTCCAAATATGGTTTAGTGGCAAAGGAAATTCTTACTGTTTTGAAAATGAGAGAAGTATATTGAAGGGAAAAAAAACCCTCTGAAACAAAAGATTCTCTCCTTGTGTGGCCCTATGTTTGTCTGCACTAAGGAGTCTTTCTTACATTGTTCTTTTCTTAGTGTTTGACTAATTTCAAAAAATAAATATGAAGGATGACATAGGACATACCGAGGGGCAAAGATTGACCAGCGTGTCTGTGGTCCACAGAGACCATACCCACATGTTTGTTTGTTCATTGGGAGGAGGCATGGGCAAGCCATTTGAGTGTGTTCACCTCAGAACCTTTCAGAGATTCCAGAGGTCACCCACACATACAAGTGTCAGTATGTCTTGATGGATCCATTGGCTGCACTGCTTCCATGGTTTGGTGTACTGTGGCTAGACCTTCAGTCAACAGTCTATTCTACACAAAAGTGCCAGTGAGAAACTTATACAGAAGTGAGGGCAACCTGCATGCCAAGGGATAGCTGGGAGGTTTGGAAAGTGAAGGCATGAGCTGATAGTCAAACTTCACTTTCAAAGTTATTACTTTAAACCCCAACAGAATGTTCCCGTCTGTTTCCAGAAAGCTGGATCTATACACAAATATGTGCTATCAGTGATGGAAACCCTGCTAAGTAATTTCATACTAACACATAACACAATATAATTTAATGAAGATCTCTATGGCCTTATTTAAAATGACCAACATTGCCAAGTATGGTAGGATTTGCCTTTAATCCTAGCACATGGGAGACAGAGGTAGGCATATGTCTATGAGTTTGAGACCATCCTGATCTAAATAGTGAGGTCCAGGGCAAACTCTCTCTCAAACAAACAAACAAAAACAACAACAACAACAAAAACAAATCAAGACAAAACAACATGCCCAATAGTTAATATTTGAAAGGACAATAGAATCGTCTGTGGTACTAATGGAAACTGCAGAGAACATACTCATGACACCTTCTCTACAAGGCCAGATAGATGAGGATGCTAGGTGGCAGGAGACCAGGGTCCAGATAGATGAGGATGCTAGGTGGCAGGAGACCAGGGTCCAGGAGATGGATCAGGTTCTCTAGAGCATCTCTGTGCATAAACTCAAAACTCCCGTCCTTTCACCTGAATGGGCATGGCTCCAGCCACCCAGATCATCTGTCTCATGTCCTGGTTAGAATAAGAGATGGATTGCTCTTGGCACTTCAGGTCTGGTCCCACATACATTCATGGGAAGCTTGTCCCTGTTCTCAGGCAATCTTCACCCTGCTCCATGGTGGTGGGGGCAGACAGACAGACAGACAGACAGACAGACACACACACACACACACACACACACACACAGAGAGAGAGAGAGAGAGAGAGAGAGAGAGAGAGAGAGAGAGAGAGAACATGGCCACCACAAGGGCCTTCACATCACTAGAGAAAGAATGCCAAAAGCATGACATGACAGGGGCCTGAGTGCTTAGCTGCAAAGTTGTAAGTGTCAAGTGTCAGGTGTGTCCAGGAGGTGGAGATTTGGTGTGAGCCCCATCAGCTGCCCTGATAACAGAGTGAGGGAAAGGAGGTTTGCCCTCCAGTGGTGTTTTTAGTGTATGCTGTTAAACAAGACGGGATGATGGAGTGAACATTTGAAAACTGTGACCCATACCCCCAAAGCCTTCTGAACATCATCCTGTCTTGACCTCATCCATCAGATCATCTGCTGTTAATCCAGCCAGATGTGCCGGGTGCTGCTGATGCCATCATGACACTACCTCTTCCAGATGTTCAGGCCCACCTCTCAGCATCATTTGCTGGGTGGCTGGCTGATGTGTCTCCTCCATGCTGTGATGATTTTCTACTACCCTGGGATGTTTATTGCCTCCATAAAGGGCAGGTTCTAAAAAGATTATAGGCACTGAAAAAGGAAATACAACCTTTTCTTCAGGAGAGTGGAGCAAAACAAACTAAACATTTTTGGAATTTCTTGCCTGCCATGAGAAGGTGACGGCCCCCCCATTGCCACCTTGGTTGTTTTATGTCCTCAACAAAAGTCTTCAAGGGGTGGAATAAAAATCCCAGATATGAGACGAATGATCTGTTTCTGTCTCCAGGGACGATGTGTCTCATCAGGGATGGCCCAGGAAGAAGATGCTTGTCCCAGAAGCACAGTGTGAGTTCATACATTCTAGAATTCCCAGAGCATCACTTTCTGAATGCACCACTGTCCTTTTTTTTTAAAAATATTTTATCTAAGATTCTGAAACTTTTATAAGTTCGTATAAAAGGCCTTTATACATTTTAGTGTGTCTGGATCATTCACATTGAAGAGTTGCAAAGATTTGAGGGTGTCTGCCACATGACACCCCCCTCCTCCACACATACACAGCATGTCAGAGCAAGAATGGCTCTCCAGGGACTGGAGTATCACTATGCCCCTGCCCAGCAGGTCAGAGCAGGATTAACCCCTTTTGAAAATGGCTTGGGACCCACTCTTGGAGGGCCTCAGTAGAAAAAAAGATGGGGACTTTCCAAAAGGTCTTAGACTTGGTTTAGAAGCCTTTCATAGCTCAGCCTCGCTCTGGTTTCCTGTCTGACATCATCATAATGTAGGGCAGATGATCACTGAAGACACATTTCCATCTTACCTAACTAGAGAGTTTTCCTAAGCTTTCTGCAGGATGTTGCCCATACCCTGGACTGGAATAATGGTTTCACCTCTGCCTAGGCCAGTGGACCAAAAAGTGAGCTCCAGGAGGCCTGGGAGACAAAGGAGCCTTCATCATCTCCTTTGTACAGGACTCCTTTTCTTCCTGTATCCCGGGGGTGATGAAATGTGCTGGGACAATGAAAACCCATGCTTTCAATTCTGGACAAGTCCAAAATCAGCTTGCAGAAAATCACAGGGCCCACAAGGCTAAATCCTCAAGATAGTCCTCGAGGTCCTCCCTCGATCAGAGGCTGGGCATCCTTGGCATTCTCTGGTGTCATGCGACTGTCATTCCCAGCTCTACCTCAGTCTTCAACCAACCTTCTCTGGTGCATATCAGCACTTCCCTGTTCTCCTCACAAGGACACCATTTTGTAACAGGGCTTACCCTTCTCCAATAAAACGCATGTGTTGCATCTAAACAAGACCGTATTTTTATACAAGATGCATTCTCTGTCACCAACAAGTCATACACTTGTGTATGCTGTTCAGCTCCGACTTTGATCTAATGTAACTCACCAATGATTGTGGCTCTTTTTCTGAGCTGTTGAGAGCCAGCTTGGGATCCAAGTCCTCTGTCGCGAGTCTCAGGGGCTAGGTCTATGCAGGGATGGACAGATATGGGTATCTACTTTGTCCTGGATGATACCAATCCTTATCAAAAGTGCTTGAGCACCTTGGAGGGTGAGATACTGCAGTCAGAACAAGAGCCCAAGCCCTGTCTTCCCCTTCCTTATCTGACCCCTCACTCAGAGCCCTTGTGTTGGTTTTAGATTCTCATTTCCTGCACACCCCCCTCTCTGTGTTCTCCTTTCCCCTGTGGAGATCCCTTTATAGTTTTGGATTCTTCCCTCCTCCCTCCTCCATGCTGGTGCTGGATACTGGGGATACTGGCTATGGGGAGCACACCAAGATTCCCCCAAACCAGTCTGATACACAAGACGTCACCCTGGGGCTAGGAATCTCAAGTCAATTCAGTCTACATGGATATTGTCTTGCATAGAGCAGTGCTCTGTCCTCGCCCTAGAATACTAGTAACTAAAAAAAAAAAAAAAAAAAAAAAAAAAAAAAAAGTTGCCACAAGAACAGACAAACTCTCTCCTTAACTATTCCACAGTCACTCGGGTAAATTTATCCTTGTCCACCACTCCACCCTAAAAGCCCCACTTGGAAGCCATGATATCACGTGACAACATGACAATAAGCCAAAACAGAGATACTACCTTGAAAGAATACTAGGAACTAGAGGTCTCAGGATTACTCTATTGATCAGATGGTGTCTAGAAGTTTCCCAGTGAGGAAGGAGCAGGGTAGGTTCCACAGACTCTCCTATGCAGGCAGCCCATGAAAAGCAGGAAATAGGATTCAACCCCCAGCCGCAGCATCCATGAGTCTTGCTGACCCCAGTAAGTGTGGTGTGTGCTACAGAGTTGCTACTTCCTGTGTTACAACACTTCTCACCATAGAGCCTATAACAGGTGTCCCCAGCGCCTCAGGGGTGCAGGTAGCCATGCGTCCACATAATGTGAGAGAGGCCCTCGAATTGGCACCCATCTTGTTCACAGTACAAGGAAAGGCCATACTTTAATACATATATACTGAAAGTCAATAATAACCGAGACGTTTCTACATTCCCCATGTGTCTGAAAAGGGCCACAGCACGTGTGTGTGTGTGTGTGTGTGTGTGCACGGGTGTAGACGTGTGATTATTGAGTTATGTGGTCACATAGGGTGTGCTCATCCGAGAGCTTCAGCTAGCGGGGTGCCTCCTCCCCTGTACTTCCCACCCATTCTAAATGACCCATCTTCTTCCAACCTCTTTCCTTAGCTTTATGAGGCCTGCCTGAGGGGTCCCCTGTATTCGCTCACACTCTGAAAGTAGTATGTAAAGAGTCCCCAAGGAGGTTGGCTTCACTGTGAGGCTGAGTTCCGTCCCCGGAATGAGCTGAGATGCACAGGCTAGCACCCACCCTCACCTTACCCAAACCCCACCAGTACCTACGGCTCTCTCCCCTGGGATCGTCTGTTGTGTACCTGTCCTGTGAACACAAGTCCCAGGAACCACCTGTGGGCAATCCCTGCCAGCCAAATCTGCCTTCACGGAGCATAATCTCCGAGAATGCCCTAATTTCTCTCATTCCCTAAGCCTGTCATAAGGGCTGAGACGGGCTTATCCCTCTGAACAGATGAGATTAGTCGATCATGTCAGAGTCAAGAGGGGGATTATGATGCTTGTAATACACTGAGTCAAATTAAATGCTTTTGTTTGTACATCAGAAGATCCCGTTGCCGAGCTCCTCTGTCTTCCGCCGGGTAGAATAAATTGCCAATAAAACACAAGAGTGCAGAGGAAAACCCTCCAGCGGAGAGCAAGAACAAAGTCAGGACGGCTTAAATTTTTCTTTTCTGTTCAACCCCGTGAATGAGATTCTTAGTTCCACTGATGCCTTGCGGTTTTTGACTATCAAGTGGAGACTGAACATCAGACAGCGATTCTAAAAATGGTTGGTCCTGGCTTCAGTCTAGTGGGATCCTGGACTCGGCATCTGCTCTCATAGTATGAACAGTGTTTGGGGAGTCACACAACATTGTGTGCATGGTTGCATATGTGCATACATACGTATGCTCATGCTCACAAGCACGCGCACACACATATGGATAGAGGTTGGGGAAAACAATATTGTAGTTTCTACTTGGCTCTCAGTTGCCCATCCCCCTCTTCCCACTCCCTGCTTCCCCTAGAGTTGCCTTCCGAGTGATTTGGGTTTGAGAACATGCTTTTCTTTCAAATTTCATTATTAATTACCCCAGGAAATGGTAAAGCCAAGGGAGACACTCATGCCAAGTCTTGACCATCACTCTAGACTCCTCTTGGTGTCAGTAAGGATAAAGTCTCACCTGGAGGATTCTATAGCAAATTCCACACCTGTGACCCTTTACATGCAATAGATGTGCTTCTATATAGACACAGGGCTCTGCTCTGGTACCTCTTAGCACCATATATTTTCCTGTAACCTATGAGGCCTGCTACCCCTGCTCTGTCTCTGGTTAGGCTTGGGCAAGCTTTGCTATCTGAGAACACATGTGTCATTCCCTTCCAGAGGTGAGTGAAATCATGTGCTGTCTCCCAGGTGGTGCAAACGCCAGACTCCAAGTCCCCTGCGCCAGGGAAGGTGGCTGCTCCAGAGGAAGATGGGCTTGTTCAAATGGTGGCTCCTGAGTTTTCCTTAGAAAGCAGTGGAGATGTCTGGGACTCTCAGCTTCTGGGTGCTGGTGGGCGTCAGGAAGACCATCGCTCCCAGCCCAGCAGAAACACAAGGGAAGGTGTGAGCATTTGAAGCTTCATCTGAGCCATCAGCCAAGGGTTACACATGGCTCCAGATGCACATGTAGCAGAGGATGGCCTTGTCAGGCATCAGTGGGAGGAGAGGTCCTTGGTCCTATGAAGGCTTGATAGATGCCCCAATGTAGGGGTATCGAGGGTGGGGAGATAGGAATGGGGTGGGTGGAGGAACACCGTCATAGAAGTAGCGGGGGAGGATGGGATAGGGGCTATTTGGGAGGGGGGAACTGGGAAAGGGGATAGCTTTTGAAATGTATATAAAGAATATGTCCAATAAAAAATAAATAACGCCTTTAGGCAAGAGAGAGAGAAGGATGTGCACTCGCCGACAATGAGTGGCGTTTGATTCAACTCAGTTAAGAGAAAACCATAGGGAGCTGTGAGAGGCATGGGGGCCAGAACGTTGTCTCAGGTGATATCAACACCTGTGCACTCACACTTCTCTCTGCATCTCTCCAACTCTCACCAGGAAGACTGAGGGGGAAAAGGTCTCTCAAGTCACAAGTCTGGTGTAAGAACCAGGATACATTTAAGGAAAGTTTTAACCAGCCTAAATGGAAGCCCCAAAGTCCTGGAGAAGGACCAGCCAATGGCACTGTCTCTTGGAACTGGCAGAAGTCTTAAAGATATCTACACCCATGCTGCAGTGACGGAGGCGACCGAAATTGCAAAGGTGCCGTCAGTCAAGGCTGGAAAACGGTGGCAGCTGGTCCAGAGTCACAAAGCAGAGAGAGGGGAATGCTGGTGCCCCACCTGGTTTCACCTTTTTATTCAATCCAGGATCTTGCCCAGGGGATATAACCACTCATATTCAGGGTGGGTCTTCTATATTCAGTACTTTTCTGAGCGCACTCATACACACACGCACTTCCATGGTAATTCTAAATTCAGTCAAGTCAACTGTGAAGATTAACCAGTCCACGTGTGCACTTGGAGTAAGTACAAGGATAACATCTGAGAAGGAACAGCCCAAGAACTACCCTGGGAGGGAACCAGCATGCGGGTAGGAGAGGCTGTGCCCACCTGTGATGGAGGAATATGCTGATTAACCGCAAGCTGTAACACTGGAGAAGATGAAAAATGTCACCAAACGAGAAGCTAACAGAGTGACAGATTTTATCCAACCACATGGATAATTAAATTAATGTAGTCTGTGATTAATAGACAGAGCTTATCATACAGGATTAAAAAAGCAAGAGCCAAATCTAAGCCACTTTAAATCAAAGACAGGCGTAAACTGGATCTCATGGTGGCCAGGCTTGTGACCATTCAATTGGATGTATTCTGTATGTATATAGCCTGATGTATACTGTACGTATATAGCCTGATGTATACTGTATGTATATAGCCTGATGTATACTGTATGTATATAGCCTGATGTATTCTGTATGTATATAGCCTGATGTATACTGTATGTATATAGCCTGATGTATACTGTACGTATATAGCCTTGTCTTACCTTCTCCTTTTTCGCTTTTTATTTCATCCAGGACCTTGTTCCAGGGGCTGGTGCTCCCCACATACAGGGAGAGTCTTAGCCTCTCAGTCAAACCTGTCTGGAAATAGCCTCACAGACACACCCAAAGGGGTACCTCCTTAATGTTCTTCTTGTTTATTAATGCAATCATGTTGATAATCAAAATTAGCCATCGCAGCAAGATGTAACAACCCACCAGTTTTGTTGATAATTAATTACCATATCAGTATACTATGCCCAGGATACCTGATCTTAGGTTTTGTTTTTGTTTTGTTTTTTTAAACTGTATCTATTAAGACTATTTGTATACCAGAACTATGCTTTAAAAAGGAAATCTGTCTTCAGCGTAGCAGGGTAAACATAAGCATTATACATCACTGCCAAGGTGAATAAACACGGTCTTGATGTGCTAAGGGTTCATAATGAGCAGAGAGACCATTGGCTAAGCAGCAGTCGGAAGACATCTTGAAGTCATGGGAAGAGGGAGGCTTTATGTGAGATCAACAATTACAGTCAGGTTTCTCATTCTTCCACAAAACATCCAAAGGTACCCAACAGGGCTCGTGGGGTTTTCAGTAGAATTCCCAGCAAGTGAGACTAGCCTCTACTCTTGAAATCATGTGATCCTATAGGTACCCATCTGGCTATGTCATGCAGAATCCTCTTTAGGGAAAAATCAAATCCATAAGTCTTGATAGTAAGGTTAAATAAATTAGAAACAATCATTAACTCACTATTTGACATGGAAACAATCCCATGAATGGATGAGCAGGACTAAGGGGCTTCGTCCACAGTGCCGGCTAGTCACTGGCCAACTTAAGAGAAAGCCTGTTCTCAGGCCCTTCTCAGCACAAATCAACCAGGAGGTTTTCACCTGACTCTCAGGAGCTGCTAGATTTCTTGGGTGTCGGGAACAAGTAGGTGACATATAGAGTAGACCCAATTGCTCCATCCCCTGGGAAATGATCAATCATTTTTGATGATGTTTGATGGAGCTGTAGATGATACACTTTTCAATTCAAGTCATGTCAATCCACTTAAATGATGCGGGGGCGGAGAAGAGGAATTGTCTTCAGTAGAAATGAACAATCTGGGGTACACAGCTCCTCAGACTGTGTGTCTCATAACTCAATATGAGGGTCAGGGAAAAGAGGCATCAGTAAAAGGTTTCTGACCATGCAGAGGCCAAAATTCATCTAAAATCAAATACCTAACAGATCTGAGCTTCTTTTAGGATTGGTAGCTCGTGCTCCATCCCACAGCTTCACAGAAGCCTTGGTGCTGAATTCCAAGTGTACACACTGTATTGTTTCACACCATGTGACACCAACAAACACTGTCTGAAACACCCTGGCTCAGATACAAAGACTGCTGCAAGGTTTGAACCATAGTGTCTTTACTACACACACACACACACACACACACACACACACACACAACATTTTTTCTCTTATAAAAACACCACGCTTTGATTATAGTTAACGAAAAAATTTAATATTTCACACTTAATGATTGGCTTTAATTGTCAACTTGATGTAATACAGAGTAGCTTGGGAAAGGTGTATCAAAGAGGAATTCTCCAGACTAGGTTCGTCTATGGGCATTATTGTGAGGGATATTTTTTCTTAATCAGTCCCTGAGAGGTCTACTCACCTCAATTAACCAATTTATGGATTGGATCCTAGATGGAAGGGAAGGAAGTGAGTCAAGTACCAGTGTGCACGCGGGAGTTCACCACAGCCAGCTCTCGACTGTGGAGGTGCTGTACCAGCTGCTTCAAGCTCCTGTCTCCTTGACTTCCCACTAGTGATAAACTAGAACCCGGAAATCTGAGCTGCAGAAACCTCGTCTCCTTAAGTTGTCTTTGTCAGGGTATTTGATCACAGTAACAAGAAATGAAACTAGCATATTTTTTAAGACCCTTCTTCATAAAACAAGCTACTATATCTCTGATTACACTGTTAGAATATCTGATTGTTTTAAAAAAAAGTGATGTCTGTGTCATTGACTCGACTTTTGCCTTTAAAAATGTTAAATGTATCTTGTCTTAGGATTCAGGTAGAATTTCTAAGGGTTTCTGAAACGGCCCTAAACATACCCCAACTATTTTGTGCTGGTATTTTCACAAGGTAGCACCCTCAGTGAATACCTGTATATGATTGCCTGTGTACCCTGGGTTTCAAAAGAAGACTTTGGTGGTAGGGGGGAGGGCAAGGTGGGGATGTGAGTAGAAGGTGAAGAAACCCTATTCCAGGAAAAATCAGTTCCAGGGCATGTCAAGTGTTCATTTGCAGTGCAATGGGTTTGTTAATCTGTGCCATGCCAGTATCAACCACGAGCAAGCAGTCAAGTTCTGCTTGAAAAGGATGTGCTACTAAGGAACTCCAGCCAAATGCTGGGTTTTACTGTAACACTCTAGCTCACTTTGGAAGGGAGTCTAATTTCTAGAAAATATCTGGAAGATATAAACAGTCACACAATAAGCCACCCTTGCTATGCACACTATCCCTTTTCCTTGGAGAACTGTATGGAAATGCTCTTGGGGGACCCTGGCGTGAGGCTGGCCTACACACAGGCTCACATGTCAGCAACCATCCGGAGGACACGGAGGCTGATGGCAACCCTCCTTCTCCCTGGGGCCGTGGTCTGAAGCTTAGGGTACTGAGCCAGAACACTACCCACATTAGCTGCCGGATTAAGAACTGATGATGGGTGAAGGAACCAGAACAAAATAATATAAATTCTGGAATGCAAAAGGTTTCTCTAAGCCTCAAGATTAGGCTAACAAACCTTGAAGCAGACTGTGTGTGTGTGTATGTGTGTGTGTGTGTGTGTATGTATGGATGGATGTATATAAGTGTATATGTATACACACACATGCACACACACACACACACACACACACGCACGCACGCACACACCCTCTGCCTTTCTTCTTTGGGAAATAATCAAGCAATTGGGGACAGATTGGTAGACAGCCTGATTTCTGAAATAAAATCCAATTATTTAGTTGCATATTCTTATATATTTAATAAAATAAAAATGTTTTACATATTAAAATATTTAAATATATTAAAATATTAGATATACTAAACTATAAGATAGTTAAAATATATTTTTTAAAAAATTTATAATTTCTAATATGCAACTAATAATTAGATTTTATTCCAGAAATCTGGCTGTCCACCAATCTGCCCCCAGTTCCCTTCATATTTCCACAAAGAAGGAAGAGAGAGTGGCTGCTCCAGCACCAGGTCAGTGTCCAGCAGTCGGCAAAAGTCCAGGAAACAGACATCTGGAGCTACTATCTGGCTGAGTGTATTTGGAACATGATGGCTCTAATGGCCTACTGGCCTTGAAGGGCCTGAGAGATTGGGGCTGGGGATTGTTCTTTCATGCCTCTCGGTACCTTCATACAACATATCTGTTCTGAACCAGCACTGGAGTGGACACAGTGTATACAGTGGTCTGCACAAGAACATGGCTGCCAACCTTGTCAATGACTGATTCATACCTAAACCCAAACAACAAGGCCATGAGTGACTCAGAAGGTGATGTTCAGCGGGAGTGTCAGGACGGGAAAGCCCATGAGTTTGTGGTGGTGATCTTGGAACAGGGAGCCTGTCTCCATTTCCTACCTCCAGCTTAGTTCCATGCGTGATTCTGAGAAGCCTCTTCTTCATGCCTGTCTCTTCCAGTTCTGGCTGTGAGGAAAAACCCTCTGCCCCCTACCCCAGGTGTGAACACCGGGGAGACTTAGCCACTTTCCTTGAAAGCGTGTGCAAACAGGAAGGCTGGGGCTATTCATTTAATTTTCCCTCAGTGGCTATGTTAATAAACATTACTCCAATCCTACGCCATTAATTACGAGTTCAAAATTACCCATGACTTTGGGAAGGTTATGTTTTGACATGTCTCCTGTACATTCCGCAGAGGGGATACCCTGCTGTAATTGCTGGGTCTTGAGATGGGAATTGCAGTTTGTTGTGAATCAAAGGCAGAAAGAGCAGATCACTGTGAAGTTCTGTGTCAGTATCTCGGGGTCCCTAGAATGGGGCGTGGCTCTGCAGTTTGATGCGCATAGGAGAGGGACACTGAGTAGTCCTTCTCAATGGATGGCCCCTTCTTTAGCATTTCTTCTTCTTTTGGCAGACCTGGAGACCTGCAATAAAAGCGTGGAGGTCAAAGGTGCTTTTGTCTTTTGTTTAATGAAGTGTCACAAGGGTAGACAAAGCTATCCACAACGTGGGTCCTTCCCAGTGTATTTAGAGAAGGGACAGGAACCTGCCACTGTCACTGCTGGCTTCACGGGGTCAGCCTGCCCTCAAAGCTCTACTTTACAGAAGACACCCTCTTTTGCCTCTGTTTCTATACAGTGGATCCTTTGAATATGTCTGGACAGCAGCTAGGATTCTATGCCGACCACCCAGACATCTGACCGCTATGCAGAATCTGCTGAAGTGACACTCATAGTTCAAGTCTTTCCCTGGTCTCCCTGCTCCTTCACGAAAAATTATGCCATTAATAAAAGACCCCGAGTTTCCCCTTTTAAGCTGCCATGTAACCTGTGTGAAAACTCCCCCATTTTCTGCATTTCCATCTACCATTTGTGCTGGGGCACAGTGGTCTAATTACTGGCTGCTGGCGGACAAGTCGGCTCGCTCTCGGGCGGAAGAGCAGAGCAGCAGCTACAATGTTGCCACCGCCTCCTTGTTGAGGAAATGAGCCTGGGAATCCTGTGAGCCGGAGACCGCCCTGGACTGCAGCGCCACGGAAGGAATTCAACCCGGGTTTATTTCAATTCAAATCTTCAAAGTTTGTAATGCATTTTCTCTATCTCCACAAAACTTACCTAAATGAAATTTATTTGTGAAAACAAGGGAGTGCCAAAAATCTGACAATATGAAAATAGTTTAATTGTGGAAAAACACAGGAGTGTAATCTGGTCTGTTGAGTTTTTTGTTTGTCTATCTGTTTCAGTGAGATGTTTGATTGTGCTGTTCTGTGCTACAATCTGCTTTTTTGTGTCTAGTTACGTTTCTTAATGTTTAATTAGGCTTGATCTGATCTTTTTATATTCCCACCCCTTTTCCAAATAATCCTCTGCGCTTCTTCCATGAGACAGAAAGGCAAGTGGGTCCTGATTCAATGGCGGCTCTGCGGTTTCCAGCCTGAACTGACTTCTCTCCGTTTGACTTGGCCTCTCGCTCCCCTCCCCAACACATTTGTAGTGATTTACTTGGAATTCCTGCTGCTCAGAGTCACAGAAATGGTGAGAGTGTGGACCATTATGAGGTAGAAATGTCGGAAAGAGGCCGTCAGAATGAGGCAGGCTGAAGTCCTGGGCAGTAACACCGAAGAGACTGCACAGACACGTGATTTACAGGAAGCTGAGCGTGTGGACGCAGCTGGGATTTAAAAACTTGATACTATTTTCATTTTAAATTGATTTTGGAAGACCAAAGGATATGTTCTTTGCCTCTCTCATGCCGAGAACTAGGTCAACCCTAAAAAAATAAAGGCAGGCAGGGGGAGTAAGATGCCCTTGTAAAGGGGAAGGGAGGTGCCTCCTGTCCCCAGAGGAAACACGGGTGTTTGTGCAAGAAAACAGGAGCTGGAAGTGCAGAGCCGCCTGGAGTACATATGTCCCAGCCTGCTGGGGTCTGGGGTCTGCTCCAGAGCCTGGTGCCCACCTGTACCAGTGCCCACCAGCCTGGCAGGGCCTTGTTCTCCAGGGCTACAAAAACACCTCAGCTCTCCACACCACACTGTATGTAAACTGAGGTGCATTTTCCCTTCTTGTCAAAACAATCCTGAAATCCCATTTTCCTTTAATAAAGTATAGTTTTGTCCTCCAGATGTATGCTTGAATAAGATGTCATACTCTGTTTTTGTTCCCAATTGCACCCTGCTGATGTTCTTAGGCAGCGAGAAAATTACCTTATTGAAACATATTGCTGGTAGTGACTACGGTGCCAAATTTTGCATCGGCATTACACACATGACATATCCAGAGACCTTTGAGTAAGACTATGAATATCAAGTGATTGAAAAGATTATACAGGCTCGGGTCTCTTTCTTGGGGTATAAAAGGTTGTGGTTCTGGATGAGTGTCTTTCAGATCAATATAATTATGTCATAAAAACATGTCACAAAATAGTTTACTTGAAGCCTGTACTTTCACCCGCCTCTGCCTTGCTCAGTCTCCTGTGTGGAATCGCTCCTAGTGGCTTTGACGGTCCTGTGGGCTCCTAGGTTTGTATTTTCTGATTTCCCATCACATACGTGGACATGCTCCATGCCTCATGCATCCAGGGGTGTGCAAAATGCACATATGGGACCATGGGAATTAGGGAGTCGTGATTTCTAGACCCTGGTGTTCAGCCAAGGTGAAACCTGTCACCCCACTTCAGCCCACAGGCACACAGAACATATGTTCACGTGTGGCTTATCTGGGTGAGGGAAATTCTAGAGCTGAGGGCAATATGGCAGTCGAGGGGCTGGTGTCTGATCTAGAGTCACTGCCCTGCATTAAACGAAGCCAGGAGGGGTACAGACACTGAGCAGTCCCTCTTCCTGCCCCGCCCAGCTGCAGTGTGGGCACCGTGGATTCCAGACAGAATAAAGCCAAAAATAGGAGATATGTGGAAACAGAGGAGGACAGGATCCACACTGGATGTGGACGCTCACTGGCTGAAATACATTCTTAAATGGCCCAGATTTGAGATTACAGATGTGGGTGTCCTGTGTCACTCAGTCCAGCAGGACAGCTCTTCGTGGAAAAAACACCTCAGTTAAAAACTTTCGTCTCTGGCTAAATACCTATACAGTTCCTAGAGAAACTGGAGGAGTAATTTTTTTTTTAATTAAAGGAAAACAAACTCAAGTTCTTCAACCACTGCCCAGTTTTTTCCCCCACAGTTCTTGCGTGGTCCACCCACGCAGCACTCATCCTGCTGACTGCTGGGGTGAGGAGAATGAAAACATTCAGAACATGCACCTTGGCTGTGCCTAGGCCTCAGCCAGCTCTCCTCACCGGCAACTCTCACACCATGTTTTTCTAACTCCCCATTCTCTGAAAGAAGGAAGAGGAAGAACCTTCTGGAACTGGAGGCTTCCTCCCATCGTTCCACCTTACAGGAGTCCATCGCCAGCTCTTTCCTGGGCCTCTCCGTCTTCCCTACCCGACTTGGACTTATTTCTAGTCTTGTCGTTTCGCAGTCACAGAGACCTGCGCCTCCGCCGCTCTCCCAGCATCCCTTGTAGAAAGCAGAAGGAGGAGCCTGGTTCTCAAGACCAGGAACAGATGGCTGGAGCCCGAGTCCAGCATCTCGGGGTACTCTGCACATGGGGGTTCTCAGGGAGAAGCAGAACAAGAGAGAGTGCTTCCGGAGGAAAAGAACCAGAGAAAGGTTGCATTTCAACGTGCTGCCTTGGACAACACAGAAGAACACTGAGTAGCCACACCCTTAGGACTCCCTGGATGTTACTCCTGTTGCCTTCATGACATAGTCAGTTGCTGAGCCCATCTGTACAGGGCTGAGTGAGCAGCAGCGATCTTGAACACCGGGCTGTTTTGCTCTTTCTCCATCTGTGCGTGCACCTTGAGAGGCGTGACCCCAGGGGTCCCCTGTGTGCAAGCTGCAATCTCAGCCTGATTTTGGAAAAACACCCCTTTGTAATACAAGATTCGGTGTGTCACAAGAGAAACTACGCAGGAGAACCACAGAGTACCACAGTCCAGCTCCCCAATGGAGGGGTTTATGCTTACTTCCTAGTGTAGAAAGCCATCCCTGGGGAACACAGGTCTTCTTAGTTTTTGTTCCACAGGACAATGCGCTAGCTATCTCCTTTCTACCTATTTGCTAACTTGGTCTGTTCAATTTATGGAAGAGGAAATCCTCTCCTTTGCTTCCTCTGCTCATGAAAAATGAATGCATTAGGTGGAGATTTTATGACATTAAGATCTGTAAACATAAATCATCGTAGGGCGGCCCCTCCCCCCAGAGGACATGTCTAGCGACCGCGCACTGTATGAGGCCCAGCCAGCGATGGTATCCTATTGCCGACTTCCTCCTCAGAGGGTGTCGGACAGGGTCCAGTCCCTGTACACAGGGTGACAATGTCTGTCCCTAACGGACATGGAGTTGGCCCAGGATGCAGCATCTCCTGTGACTTTCTAGGTACTCAGTGTTCTTGTCGTCTTTACTTTCCCCCTAGTTCTGGCCCAAATCCTGTGTTTATCACCCTGTCGTTAAACATGCCAGTGCCGTGTTTACCCAGCCATCTCCAATATCTGATTCACGATCGCTCCTCCCCGGGCTCAGCCATCTCCTCCCATGCCCACCTGTGCCTCTGCTTTTAAGTGGTGCCCACATTCATCTGGCCTCTCTACCTCATGACAAGATCATAAATCACAGCTTTCGACGAGCCCCTCCCCTTGACCCCTAACTCATCTTGCAATGCGATTATGAAGACCCCCAAGGCAGAAACCATCCCAACCTGAATATCTTCAGCAACACAGCATGAGAAACACAGCACAGCATGCAGCAGGCTCCTGAGAGCGCTCTCTCTCTCTCTCTCTCTCTCTCTCTCTCTCTCTCTCTCTGAGCTATGTGAACAGTTCAGGCTGAGCCGAGACCTGGGTGCCATCCTGGGGCACTGAGGGTGCCATCCTGGGGCACTGAGGGCCAGCCTTGCTAAGTTGGGACTCCTTTCTCCTCAGAACTGCAGGGAAGGAACAGGGAGGGTAGGAACTCAAGGAAGCTCCCTAGTTGCTAGCATTCGAGGTTGGAGGCAGAGAAATCCGGCCACCTTGGGGGTAAATGTAATGTAAAGAAGAGAAAGAAGCAGGCACCGTGTGGCGGCCGAAGGGAAGGGGGCAGCAGCTCTCCTCTGTGGAAGCAGTCCTGGGAAGCCAGCAGCATCCTCCCTGCGCAGGCAGCTCTCTCTCAGAAAGAGAACAGCAAGTTCAAGAGCCAGGGCCCGCACAGTGGGAGCCCGGCACATGGGCGCACCATGAAATTTTACTGCAAAATATCCTTTTTTTTCTTATTTGAAAAGACAAATTATTAGCATTTTTAAACAATTTCAATATGTTTAATGGCTGAAAGTTAAGCTCACAGTGTTCCGCTCACTGAGTAAAGTACCAGGTCTGTAAACAGGAATCTTAAGTTACCCCAAGAGTACACTCATTTTAAATTTTACTTGAAAGCGGGATGTACGTTTATTACAATTTCAAACAAAATGCTAATGCCATTAAACAAATGAGGTTTAGGCAAATTAACTGCATTTTAATATTCTGAAAACCTATGATATAGGACATTGTGTTACGAAACATTGGCTAGAAGCATCGGCTGCAAGTGGGATTTTCATTGCACTGAATCTCAGGAGAATATTTGTAATTAGTATCATTTGCCTAATACTTCAGGTTAATTAGAATATTTAATTGAATAGCTGTAATCTTCAGAGATGACTATATTATGATCAAATTAGCGCCATCCCGACACAGCCTGATCGCAGGGCGGCAGCCCGCTCTGCTTCCGCTAGCTATTCAGCCCTCTGGAGCGTTCAGCAACATAAGAAAAAATCTGTTTCTTACACTTTTGAATTTTAATGATCCATTTGAACTCTGCCATCAACATTTAATTATTCTAGGAAAAAAAAAGTCCCAGCCATGGCTCCCATATGGCACGTTGGCAAATGGCTTGCCCACGGTGGCGCCTGTACCTCCCCAGCAGCTCAGAGGAGGATTTAGCGCAGCCTTGCCTCTGAATGCAGGGCCTGTCCCGCACAGGGTTTGCAAATACAGACCAGACGAGGCTTCGTAGAAGGGGTTACTAGGATACTATTGAAACGCCATTAGGAACAGATGAATTGAGTTTCAGAATGCTACAATGCGCTTAATCCTGTAATGTCGACACTGGCCACTGTATTGTGTTCGCCGGCTCTGTGGAATCAGGTGGCCATGTGGTTAAGCCTCATGAGATAGAAACACATTTTTTTTTTTAGGACACAGGGGGCAGGGGTGAGGGCAGTGTCTATACAAAAATCATCTTGGAACCAAAGGAGAGTCTTGACACTTAAGCAATGGGTGTGCAGATACCAGTAAAGGAATGTAAAAGAAGCTTACCCATGGATCCTGGTCCCAAAATTATGAGCCTTAAATGCTCATTACAGAATAAGCCAGGGCTGTGGGAAGACGTTTAAGTACGGTATGTCTCTAGACAGAGAGGTACCTTCCTCGTGTGGGAATGTCCTGGTGTTCACGGTGGAAGAGCACGCAGAAACTGCGGTGCGAAGCCAGGCGGCTTTGCCTCAAGGCTGGAGCACAGAGGACCATTCCACGCAGAGAGCAAAGCAGGCTCAGAAGGAAAGTGCCTCCCGTGTTACCAAGACTCCAGACATCAATCGGCCTTAGAGTTCTGGCCTTGCTTATAGTATAACACTAACTCTATTTACCCAGGGAGGGCTGGGACAATATTGTGGGCGGAAATAGTTTTGTTTTGTTTTGTTTTGTTTTAAAAAAGGAATAGAATAAATTGCCATTTAACAAAGAAATTATTTTTTCCCTAGACAATCATTTTCATATTGGCAAGGACCGTGTCTCCTGAAAACAATAAAAGAACAGGCACCTCCACGTGTACACACCTAGAATGTCCTCAAGTAAGTTTTGAGACACAGAAACTATATTTTGCTTTGAAATTCATTGATGAGCTTCAAAGCCGAAAGAGATAACTGATGTTAGCCGTACCGGTAAATAACGGGAGGCGAGCTCACTGTGGGTAAATGCCACAGTGAGACTGTGTTTTGACTTTCTCACAGGAGTTAAAATGGCATGCTGATAATTCGGAACACTGGCAAAACCAAGTGGGGCTGGCCCACGAGGGGCTGACACCAGGCTGGATCCGAGCAGCCTCGTTCACAGACACTGAACAACGGCGTGTTTAGCCAAGTCGTTCGGGATGTATTTCATGGATAATTGATATTATGAAAAGCAGTAACGGTTGTAAAACCTGGAATGTCTTCAACCAAACAGGAAGAAGCGGAGGGCATATGGCGGTGGAAATCACCCCAGAATTAAATACTCTGAGTCTGCACTAAGGTGACCTGCCCCTCAAGTGAGATGAGAAAGAAAGCACCACCTGGGAGGCAGAGCTGGTTCTGGGAACACGGACTGCGTGGGTGCCTGCTGATACAGCCTGCTCACAGAGCAGGATTAAAGCGGTGTGTGTCACCCACTATGTCCTATTATCGCCCATTTTATTTTCAAAGCTCTTCCAAATAATGATTTAAAATCTGCTCTCCAACAGCAGTTAAAAGCACCTTGAGAATTCGTTTTACTGGGGAGCACGCTGCATAATTGAAGCCTTCTCCCACGAAATCTTGAAAAATTGCTGAGCACGGAAATCGTATGTGTTGCGAGCTGGAGTCTTGCCTTATCTATAAATCTGAGCCTAAAATTGTTTTGTGCAAAACCAGTTCTGCTTTCCGGGAGCTTAGTGTTCTATCTGTGAGGATATATCAACTATCCATAGGTAGCTCTTTTCGGAAAGATGCCTCCGCTCCTGGATGCTCGAGCATCTGCCGGGAAGCGTTACGGCCCGCTCCTCCCGGGGAGCAGGGCTATGATGTACTGTCTTCTCCGTGGAGGTGCTCCCCACACATGAAAACCCATCCAGAATTAAAAATCTGCTCCACTAATTGTGGAACAAATTTTCAGCAGCCCTCTTTGAGAATCCAGCCCTAAGTATTCTCCCATCTATTAAACAGATGGCAGATAAGATTGTAAACATATTTGCTTCATATTGAATAGATAGTTTCTGGCATAATACTAATTAACAAATTAAATGACTGACTTTCTGCATCACATTAGAGTTAAAACCACTTTGTAAGTTTGTCTTGGGTAGTTATTTACTTTGACAATAGCACGCAGTGAAAAACTGTTAAATGTTTTCCCAGCAACATTACGCATGGAATAGTTTTCTTTTTTAAAACTCCATATTTTATTATAATTCATTTGGCTTTCATTACAGTCACTCATTACAAAATGTATGTGCATTTAATCCATTTCCAAAGGCTTCGTGTTTCCGCAGCCCCGTTCGCTGTCATTGTCTCTGTTCTACGAGAGTATGCATAGAGCTACATGCGCCTCTTCTCCTCTGGTGTCCAATATTTTAGGCGGGACCATTCGGGAAAGAGGAGCCGCGATGGAGCGCGTGGCTGCCCGGCTGTGGAGAGCATTTCTGCTGATTAACAGGGTGCTATTCGCTGCCTCTTCCTGGGTCCTGGCAAGTGCACTCAACGCCCTCAGTCGCTGGGTCCTGTGTCATCCGTTGAGACCCTGGGGGGCTCTGTTAGCCTCTGTTCATCCTGAGATTACCTATGAAACGGGAGCAAAACTCTCCCACCTTCTCAAGGGATACATCTCGGCAGCCCAGCACGAAACAAGCGGGAGGCAGCCCTGAGGAGTTCTCCTGAGGGGGCAGCAACTTTATATTTCAGTGTCTCCAAGCCCCGCTTTCCCACACAAAGGAACATTTGTTTAAGTGAAGACATCACAAATCTGCATATCCGCACAGAGCACTCTGTGTATTTCTATAGCAATGTATTTTGTGGGAAATGAATTTAGCCTGAATTTCACAAGCCTCCAGCCTCTCTTCTGAAAACATAGACTCCTTGTCTTTTCTCCCTCGCTCTCCTTCTCCCTTCCCTCCCATACAGTACTTTGCAGGAAAGACTTGAGTGACAGGTTCCCATACTAGCCAAACAGAAGGACAACATAGGCTGGTGATATTCAGATAGGATTTATGTGAATAGGTCACACCTTTACCCAAATCTTGTGATTTCGTATCGGGCTTAGTAAAGAAATGCGGAGCTAGTTCTATCTCTGAGTGGCTGCTTGGCAGTTTTACTCTCTCCAGCAATGGAGTACCTGTGGCACCAATTGAAAGTAATTCCTGCCGTGGTGAGCGAGAGTGTTCTCAGGCTGCATTCAAAAACAGGGTGCAGAAGCCCTTTCGAGGTGGGTAACGGTGTGGTCTCAAAGGCCAGCAACGTGAGCACATGGAAACAGATCCTGAAGAGCTAAATGGCAGAAGCGGTAAAAGCCCCAAATTAGCTCAGTGCCCTAATGTGCTCACGTCCCTCAGTATCTGCGTGAGGCCCTTAAGATTGCCTCAAACGTGCTGTATGTATGTATAGGTGTGTATGCATATATGCATGTCATTTGTATGCCTCATAAATGTGTATATATGTATAGGTATATATGCATGTATGAATGTATGCCTCATAAACATGCTTTATATATATATACATATGTGTGTGTGTGTGTGTGTGTGTGTGTGTGTGTGTGTGTATGCATGTCATTTGTATGTTTTTGATAGTTCCTATATGGATACTGGGTGCACTTAAAGGTAATCTGCAACTTTTCAGGGGTTTTTGTTTGTTTTATCACTCTCCATTTATGCTTAAAACTGAAGCAGTCATTCGAAATATTGTACATTCCTATATGATGGCCACTTGAGATCTGAACAGTGGCAGGATTGTGAAAAATGGACTGAAAAAGACACCACTCTCTCATTTCTTATAACTCTCTTTGGGGCGGGACATGCTACATTGATCAGACAATGAAGGAAAGAAAGGTCAAATTAAGAACGCTGAGCCAGTATACACAGCAAGAATGGTCTCTGAAAGCAGACCATGGTGATCCGAAAGTCACTCTGTAGCCTAGGACGTCTCTGATTCTCCTCAGCCCCACTAAAGCTTGTGCCGGAATAGTGCTGTGTGGTCGGAAGGGGCTTCACTCTGGGACTTCCAATTTGCTCTACCAGCCAGGTTTTTATGATCTTGAACATGATAGAGAAGACGAGGGTTGCCCTGTGGAGTCAGCTCTAGTCTTGAATGAGATAATGCATTTGAAAGTTACCTGGGTCTGTCTGTGCATATCAATTCACAAAAGTTTGCTAGGAAGATACAGACAGAATTTTGCTATTCAAAGGTTATCCTGGTACAGAAATATTGCCAGTTGAAGTCATACCAGTAGCTCCCACGGATTTTTGCCATCCCATGATGCTGATTACAGTAAGTCTGTATTGTAGCCCTTGCTACATACATACATAACAGAAATTTATGTTAAGGAGTGTGCTTAGGGGACTGAATTAATTCACTGTTAAACTTGGCTTTTAAGAAATGGTGACCGGGTGATCTGTGCAGAGATGTTGTTATTTTTCCCCTGAGGCTGAAGAGTGATGACAGGCAGGCATTCTGGCGGTGTGCTCTGGCTTGCCTCTGCTCCAGAGGTAGAAGGATCTCCAGTGTCCTGGGCTTTCTCGTCAGCTTCACTCAGTCCACTAATGAAGGACCCAGTCACAGGGTTTCTGAGGCCCATCGCAAGGGCACCGTTTTTGCTTAAGCAACTGGAAAGAGCAGTTTCCACACAGAGGGAATGAAAGAGTTGGAAGGCAGATACCAGTGTTGGCAGACGTTGTGGGCTTCTTTGACTTCCCCTGAGCGTGACAGAAACAGTTGTTTTTAGGAAGCCTTTAACTGCCTTAAGGTGAGAATCCACTTTCCATTTGTGTACACTATCGGAGGAAAAATGATTTCCACCATTGGGCAGAGTCACTCTGTTTATCTGTCATCGCTGCCTTGAAAAAATCTGCTGGAAAGACCTCCAATCCCCCTTTAATATTATCAGGTAAAAATGGCACGACGTTACATATTCAGACCAAAGAGCAAATGCACCCCCCCCAAATCATTTTTATAAACAAGGAATTTTTGACATCTAAGCCATTATTAACTAGATCTAACATACATACATACATACATACATACATACATGCAAACATATATACACACACATGCACATAAGCTATTTACTATCTGTGTTTCTATCATCTATCTTTATCAATATATATCTACCTATCATATATTTATATCTATCTACCTATCTATCATATATTTATATCTATCTATCATCTATCTATCAATCAATAATCTACCTGTACTGGTTAGCTTTTTGTCAACTTGACACAAACCAGGATTACCTGGGAGAAGAGAACTTAGGTGAGAACATGCATATATCAGATTGTTCAGAAGGTAAGGCTATGGTAGCATTGCCTTGACTCATGATTGGTGTGGGTGGGCCCAGCCCTCTGGGCAGGTGGTCCTGGGCTGTATAAAAAAATTCTTGCTGAGCAAGCCATGAAGATTAATCCAGTAAGTAGCATTCCTTCGTGGTCTGCTTCAGTTCTTGCCCCTAGGTTCTTGCCACAAGTTTCCATCCTGACTTACCTACTACAATTGTAAGTGGAAATAAATTCTTTCCTCCATAATTTGCTTTATGCCATGGTGCTTTGTCATAGCAATAGAAGCCACACTGAGGCATTATTTATTTTCTATCATCCATCCCTTTACCAATAATCTATTGATCTATCATCTATCGATTCTTCCACCCATCCTACCCAATTTATAGTTCATAGTACCATATAATCATGATATATGAATTTATATTGTTTTTAAATAACTGCTTCAGCTTTAAGTACCATGTGAAATAATAGGAAAGGTTGTATGTTTTGAAACATAAAAAATATTTCAAACTAAAAAATAAAAAAGTTTTGTATCCACCAAAATGTTCCTAACTCTGGACTGTCAAAAACATAAAATATAGCTATGTATAGGTGCGCAAAGAAGTAGATAGACAAGTCCATTTAGGTTTATGAAAACATCCTAGATTCAACATAGATCTTAATAACAGGAAACCGAGCACAAACAATATTTTCAGATGATTGTGTGATGATCTGTGAAGAAAGCGAGAAGAGCCAGGGTGTTAAATGAAATGAGAATTTCAACGCATCCTTAAATAAGGTCCCCACTTCTATGAATGTGATTCTGGTTCCTTTGCTTTTTCCCAGGGTATGGCAGGTGTTTATAAGCTTATTAGATTTTCAAAAAATGATAACGAGGCAGATGACATACTACCTTTGGGGAAATAATTGACAGGTAATCAAAACTCCAAGGGGAAAAGGCAAGGGGAAAACGTCTGTCAAGTTAATAAGTCGCTGTCTATTCTGAACAAACCGTGCTTCCTTCCTGGTGTCAGGACAAGAGCTCCTGCATCTGGGTGGAGAAGACAATTGACGATGACACCCAGGGTCGGAGGTGCAGGCACATGGCTCCTCACGCTCTGGGACACACGGATTTCTCTCCACGGTCAGATCTCAAACCTACGTCGAAGAAAAATGTGCATGAATTTTTATAGGAAGGCATGGAAATTCATGGTAGTTTCCCAACAGTCCCCCTTTTAGAGGAAATGACTGATTCTTATGGAAGCCAGCCAAGACCAAATCAAATATTGTATTCGATACACCAGAAATTTTAAATAAATTAAATTCAACTAAATTAAGAATTAAAAGCATAATCTAGTGAAAGTTTAGCAATACGAATATCTATAGAAATGAGATGTTTGTCTGCCTGGTGGGCTGTTATTAAAGTACTATTTTTCTGAGGAGATTCATCCAGTGGGCCAGACTCATTTTGCTTCACTCCAACTGGCTTTTTGGCTCATGCGGACTCTGTGTGTTTCACCCTTTGTTACCCTCTGAGGCCTCCTGAGTCCATGACATTTGCACTTTGAAGCAAACTCTGCGAGATGTAAAGAGTGGGAAATGAGATTGTGTTCGCAGGGAGCAATGCTGGTCCAGCCAGCCAGCCTTAGATCAATGATGAAGTCACTATTCCCACAGACACCAGGCTGGGGACAAGATTCCCAGGTTACCCCGGGACTCCTGAGGACACAGTCTGCAACACACACCAGTTTGAAGGCTGGCATTAAATATGATAGCCTGGCAGTGTGGGCACATAAGTGAGAGCCCGTGACTGCAGAAGCCCTCTGAGGCCTGTGGCATCCCTAGACCTCCTTGCTCTCCCAATCTTAGGTGTCCATCTGAGAGTGCCTGTCTACCCTAAACAAGTTTTTCCGTTCCATCCCATCATGGTTTCCAAACACCTCTCTTATGTCCTTTGCCTAACCCTGTCAGCTCCAGGTTCTCATCTTCATTGCCATGTGTGTCAGAGAAAGCGCTGGGCTTGAGATTGAGGCTTCAGGGCCACATTCAGGCTGTCTCTGGCTCTTGACCTCTTTATGTGCCATATGAGGCAGAACCAGGTGACTTTTTAGGCCCCTTTTCCAGGCAGAGGTGCTGGTGTATTATCTTTACATCTTCCACTCAATATCCCATGTGCAAATTATATGACTGTAAGGACAGCAGCAGGCCCACCACCATCCATTTTCTTGAACTTACCTCATCTCCAGGAATTTTGGATCATTTTCAAAGTGTGGGAGCCTCTTAGCACGTGAGGCAGTTGGAGTTCAAACCCAGACCAGTCTGGCATCCTAATGGTGTGTGAATTGTGGCAGCTGCAACAGTTCACACACCATCCTAGTAAGTCCACTGAGGTGTTAAAGGCAACACTTTTATTTGTGATGGACGCAAGTAATATGCTATTCGTCCTTCAGTCACTCAGCAACACAACCAATGGCCATCCAACCGAGGCAGGGGAGGGGACCAGAACAGTTAGTGGGCAACAGTGTAGATGCGGATCCTGGAAATAGTCTCAGGACACAGGCCTGGGATTTCCCTTCCCTTTATGACCCCTTTCAGTCAAGAATTAGCTTCAGGTTCCAATTCTCTTCATAAGGCACCATCCTGGCTTAAGGAGACACGCCCTTCTCTTCCCTACAATCTGACCACACTGTCATGGAGAGCCAACTCTTGCTCTTTTCCTGGGTGAGGATGTCAAAGAAAGGAAAAATAGCAAACTGTTTTTAATGATCAAAAAATGTTTTATAAGCACTGGTGGACACTGGACACACTGAGAGCTTAAAAGGAAAATGCCTAAATCCCACAACAAAATAACCAAAGACACCGGTGGAAGCAATGTCTCCTTGTGTGGGCTTGGGCTCTTTTGTGTACAAGATAATCAAAGGCATTTGGGGGAGGGAGTGAAAGGTGGATCTGAAACGTCTATGTGTGACTTGAAATATTTTTTATTTTTTTTATTGAATATATTCTATATTTACAGTTCATTTCTCTTTTTCTGGTTCCCTGCCCCCCAAAGGTCCCACATGCCTTTTCCCTCCCTGTGTTCCCCCATCCACCCTTTCCCACGTCCCTGTTCTGGTATTCCCTTACACTGATGCTTTGATCCTTTCCAGCACCAGTGTCCACTCCTTTCTTCTTGTCGGACATCATTTGGTATGTGAATTGTGTCTTCTTTGTCCCAAGATTCTAGGCTAATATCCACTTATCAGTGAGTGCATACCATGGGTATTCTTTTGAGACTGGGTTACCTCACTTAGAATGATGTTCTCCAGCTCCATCCATTTCTCTAAGAATTTCATGAATTCATTGTTTCTAATGGCTGAATAGTACTCCATTGTGTATATATACCACATCTTTTGTATTCATTCTTCCATTGAGGGACATCTGGATTCTTTCCAGCTTCTGGCTATTATAAATAAAGCTGCTATGAACATAGTGGAGCATGTATCCTTATTGCATGCTGAGGAATCTTCTGGGTATATGCCCAGGAGTGGTATGTCTGGTCCTCTGGAAGTATTGTGTCCAATTTTCTGAGGAACTGCCAGACTGATTTCCAGAGTGGTTGTACCAGCCTGCAGTCCCACCAGCAGTGGAGGAGTGTTCCTCTCTGACTTGAAATTTTTATACTGACAACATTGAGTCACTCTGCTGGAGGTGTCTTGATCTAAACCAGATGCAGCAGTTCATTGTCACACTAAATACTTAGGAGCCATAAGCCATTTCTCAACCAGGTCCGTGTTCCATCCATGCTGAATCAAGGGTGCTGCATCTAGTGTAAACATTTAGTTGGTAAAACTTGGAGGAATAGATTTTTTTCTTCGTGAAAGTAGGGCACAAGGAAGTTGTTTCTTTAATGACTATATATATGTCTCAGTCTGGTGCTGTGACTGTTGATTATTTCCAATGTATTAAATTAGCCCAAATCGTGTGATTATCTGCTCTTCTATCTATGGATTCTCGATTGATCTTTCTACCATCTCATCTAGCTGGATAGATGTAAATTCACCCTTAGTTTCAACACTCTGATTTAGTATTTCTTTAAACTAGGTTAGTGAGACTGAAATTAAGATGGGTGTGTACCAATGCTGTCACATGGTGAGTTTGGTGCCTAGCCTCCAGGTTCCACTAAATTTAGCCTGTGGCTTTTTTTTTTTTAATTTCAAGGTTTATCTTATTTTTATTGATGAATGTGTTCATATGTGGGGGTCACATCATGTACATATGTGCTGGTGTTCAAGAAGTCCAAGAGGGGCACCAGAGTCTCTGGAGCTTGAGTTACTGGTGGTTATGAGATACCTAATATGGCAACTGAACTCTGGTTCCCTGCAAAAGCAGCAAGTGTTGACTGCTGGGCCATCCAGACCACACCTATGTATTATCTAGAATTCCACAGCATGAAATACGCAGAATTCCTTCTTCAACAAAAAGATGATTCTAAAAGGGAAAGTTATTTAATAAAAAGGCAAGTCTTTCCCCCCAAGTTTTTCCTTACAAGGAAATCATGAATTTTATAATAATAAACAAAATAAGAACAATGGTGACAAAGTTATTTGTTTGATGTTGACAATGAAAATAAAAACTCATGATAAAGGCAGTAACATTTCTAAATTATGAAGGTTCTAAGCAATGGTTAGAGCCCAAGACAGGTTTCAGCCATCGCACCCTCGCCTGCCTCTAGGCACGCTATGGCACTCTGTTGGAAGAACTAGAAACATAGAAGAGAGGCAGTGTGTTTTGTAGGCAAGATAGGACTAGATTTGGCTGTCCAAAGGCGTTTCAATGTAAGGGTTGAACTTACTGTCAGTCATACAGAATCATTTGATCACTGAAGCTCTGTTAGCAAATCAACTGAAGTGTTTGTTTACTGGTAAAATCTAACATTTTATAAACAGCCATTCTCAACTTGTATTGTATTTTGTCCAGAATTGTTTAGATATATTGATGTTAAGTATTTCATTAATTCTTTGCTTTAAAAGCTCAACTCCTGAAGCTTTGGCAAACTGTATTGCTACTAAGGTCCTACCTCAACCCTGTGTGGGCAGAGGGTACTGGCAAAGAACTCAAAAGGATACCCCTACAAAGCAAGATGAAACCCAGTTAAATTTTGAGACCTCAAATAGTATGCAAGTTTTAGTTCTGAAATTAAATAATTGCCTTTGGACTATCTTGACTTATGAGTTCACTTTATAGGGCTTTTATTGTGATTATTTTTATAGTCTACATTCTGAATGTTTTTCTTTTAGTGCTGAGGATCAAACCCAGGTCCTATGCACACAACACAAGTACTCTATAATTAAGGTATAACCTTGATTCCAAATTTGTTTTATTTTGAATGGATAAAAAATGTCAACTTGAGAAAAGATGATTCCATATCATCTAAATTTGGTAAATTTGCAAGGAAATCAAACATAGATAATTTTAATTTCAGAGCTTTCTCTTTTATTCCCTTATGTTTTTATTTCATCCTTGAATTGAAGGAAGCACATAGAATTGAGGAAAGGTAAAGGATCAGATAAATGTACCCTTAAGGATAAAATAGGCTCCAGGCCATTTACTATACAGAAGATTTTCTGAATCCAATTCTGTTACATATGAGTATTCTTTACCCTCATGAGGAAGATACAGTTGTAAAAAGAACTATGTCAAATGTCAATCATGTGCAGTTTGGTACTCTATACTAAAAGTTCAAACAATAAAAAGCTTTACAAACATCTCCAAAATCAGATGAGGGTGTGGGTAGACAGACAGGTTTTTACTAGAAACTCTGTGTTCTAAGATCATATCACCATGTTGCTTACAAGTAGTTAATGCAAAAATAATTTATAAGGAAAAGAATTGTAAGCCTTTCTTTATACACACACACACACACACACACACACACACACACACACATATTTAAAGTACCTTTTGAATGAGCTACATTATAGGTTATCATAGATATATCTTTAAAATTAAGCCCAATTATAATTCCATAATTAGTTACATAATTGGTGCCATTGTTTCATAGTGATGTTGCGGTGCTCAAATCCACCACTGAGGTCTTGGCAGAATGAATCTATACTTACATCTTTATGGCTGCTGCTTCGAGAAGCCATGATGCCCTTAAATGTGGAGACCAGATGGCCTAAGTAGAGAGAGTAATAAATCCTTTCTAAGACAACCGTGGATTTCAGCTTTTCTTATTTATCATATAGCAATAGGTAAACACACACACACACACACACACACACACACACAAACACGTACACTGTAGCAAAATATCCTCTCTTCTGCGTTGGCTTCAGTGAAATGTTTCTTCACATGTTTGCCCCAGCACAACACCATTCAACTGGCTTTCCAAAGAACTCTTAAGTCTCCACCTCACCTGTGGCCAATAAAGTCCTTTAAAACTACTAATTCCTCCCATAGCTCTCTAAACAAGCCAAGCACGGCCCCACCACAGCCCATTGAGTCCTGTTTACACCCTCCAAACATCACCTGCCTACCTCAGCTCCTGCGTCTGTCTCAACTGACATCACTCTGCCATCCAGCCAGAGTCCGAGGAAGAGGCAAGAAGTTACAGCACACCACCAGAAGATTTTTTGGTGCATTTCTCATTATGGAGTCCTGAAAAATGCAGCTCAACAGTGCAATGTAAGGCAGGCCAACACATGAATGTCATTAGTAAAGAATCCACCATTAAAAATAAGGTTTTAAAAAAATTAAAGTTACATACATGCAACTGATATTAAAGTTAAAAATCCTAAGTTATCCCAATTGCCCATTGTTATGGCTAATATATATTTTAATATTTTAGATTTACTTTTATGCATGTTATATTTGTATAAAATGTGTTTTGATAGTGTCTATTCCCTACTCAGCCCCCAACTCCTCCCACGCTCCCTTCCACACGTTTCCCGGAACCCCACCCACTCTTTCTCCCTTCCCCCAACCATCTCTGTCTCACCATGTAGCTGACTTTGACTAGCTAGGTAGATCTGACTGTTTTGTAACTCGTAAAGATCCACCCACCTCTGCCTCTGGAATGCTTGGATTTGAGGCCTGGCCAGCATCCCCATCCGGTGAGTCTGTGTGCGCATGGGTGAGTACAGGACCATCCACGGACTCACGGGCAACCTTCGTGGGGTCACTCTCCTGAAGAAAGCTGCCTCTAGTCCCTGCAGTCGCCAGTGACTGCTGAGTAGCTCCTCAGACAGAGGTGATTAATCTTAGTTGCCAACTTTACTGAACTTGGAACCACCGTCCTTCACGTGTGTAAGGTATGTATGTGGAACCACATGCCTGAACGCATATAAAGCTGTTTCTAAGGAGGTGTGACAGGAAGAAATGCCAACCCTGAGCATGAGTGGGACCATCTTTTTTTTTTTTTTTTTTTTTTTTTTTTTTTTTGGTTCCTAACTAAAGAAAAAGATAAGAGAAAGAAGCCAGGATGGTATCAGGAAGGAGCCTTCTCCGTTTCAACATCTTCCCAGGTGTGAGCGAGCATTCTCTCTAGCATACACCTTCAGGAGCTGCCTCCGCTCTAACGCCTTTCCCAGCAGAACACATTCCAACCACGAGCCAAATGAGCCTTTCTTCCCTTAATTTGTTTTTCTCTTAATTTGGTCACAGCAACGAGAAAAGTAACTAATGTTTCTGCTTTTTAAAATCCGGGGGTAATAACTTCAAGTGAGAACGCTTGGAGCCGGTGGGAGGGGCGGAGCCGGATGCCAGGGACCCCGCCCTCCTAGCCTCAGCTGTGTAGCAGGAGGACCTCTTTTGACCCAATAAGGAGCACCTGAGCCGCAGAGAGCAGTGCTGCTTTCAGCTTTACAGTGCTCAAGTTGGGACCAACAGAAAATCAATCCCTGAGTCTTCCTCTGAAATTTCTGAAACCGTGTTGACCCAAATCCAGCCAAAGCAAGAAAGAAGGCAAGATCCCCGTCCAACTGAAGACAGAGCGCTGTCATCACCAGCCTGCCACGTTCTGAGTGGGTGCTGCTCCTTAACTTCTGCAAGTTGAGAACATGGTAAGAAGTGAAAAGACACACGCAGTGGTAAGAAAACATCGTGCAGAGAAACAGAAGAAATACAGAAGAAATACAGGCCAGAGATACTCAGAGCCAGCTCTGTGCGCTCGAGGCTTTGTACAGTGGAAAAGTTGGTGAACATATCTGAAAGATGGGGAAATTCGGTCATTGATATCCTCACAGCAAACATTAAAAAGAACGTGTAAAAGTCAGCTTGAAGAAAGGGCAACACACGGTCCAGATGAGCACAGAGGCAAGAATGGGCGTGACCGGAAGCGCTGTGAAGATTGACAGCTGGCAGTCATATGATGTCACCCTAGGAGAGGAAGTGAGAATGGCAGAAGAGGTATTAGAAACTGTTTCGCTTGGTGGTTTGTTTTTGTTTGTTTGTTTGTTTGTTTTCACACTCTCAGCTACTGATTTAGACAGCCTGTGAAACACAGCCAGCAAGCATTCAAGTTAGGGGAACCTGCATTTGGGCCACTCATACCAAAACTGCTAAAAAGTAGAAATAATTCTTATAACTCTAAGAATATATTTTAGCCGCTTCTTGGACTTTGGGCTAAGATAAGCAAAGGTACTTTATTGTGCTTTATTTATTTAATTAGTATACAGTTGGACGAGGGTGTGCATCAATCGGACAGTGAGCCTGCAGAGATCAAAAGATAACCCGTGGGAGTCGGTTCTCTCCTTCCACCAAATGGCTTCCAGAGATTGCACTCAGGTCATCGGGCTTGGGGAAAGTACATCTACCCAGCAATCCCCTAAATTTAAACTCTCAAAAGCAAAACACACAAGCATGCAAAAGGAAACGGCTTTATTCCGATAAAAAATAACATAGAGAAGAAGTCTTCGTTTGATGAATGACTAGAAGCAAATAGAAACCTCAAAACAGAGCTCGAAGTACAGCAATACGCACTGCAAACACTCATGTTCTCTGGAAGGAAATGAAAGGGGAACCTGACCCCAGACCTGTGTTAGGCAAATTAGTGACAGCAAAAGCCTGCCCCCAGAGGGGGTTCACAGGGTCTGTGGGAAGCCTCAAAGAGCACAAGAACTGTCAGCAAGTGAAGCTCCCTTTCAGTTTCTTCTTAAAAGTCACATCACAAATTTACAGTTCTATATTCTGATCGAGGTATGTGTCAGTGTGAGGGTAATAGGGCACTGTGAAGCCTTATGAATCAGCACAATAACAAGTCTGTCGGGCAGCAAGAAATAAAAGGTGTGCCTTACAATGTCTAGACTAGACAGATGTTCAGCCAAAAATTCAAAGTAAGAATTAAAATCAACTATAGACTGTACATAAGAAAACAGGAACCACTAGACAAACACAGAGATAGCACCGCGGCGGGGGGGGGGGGGGGGGATAGCCTAGTGGATAGCGCAACTCCTAATCTTAGCACTCTGGGGTTGGAGACAGGATCAAGGGCTTGGTGCCCAGCTAAACCAGCCAGAATCTATAGTTCAGGTAACAGGCTCCGCCTCTGTATATAAGGTAAAGACAGATTAAGGAAGACACCTGGTATCAACCTCAGCACTGGCTAGTCTAAAGCCATCATGACACAAGCTAACGGCATTGGAGATAGGAGAACCTCAACTAAGAAAATGCCACCACGACATCAGGCTGTAGGCAAGCCTGTGGGCATTTTCTTGATTAGCAGTTGATGAGGAAAGGCCCAGTCCATTGTGGGTGGTGCCATCCCTTGACTGGTGGTCCTGGGTTCTATAAGAAATCAGGCTGAGCAAGCCAGGGGCGATGCTCCTGCCTCCAGGATCCTGCCCTGTGTGAGTTCCTGTCCTGACTGACTCTGATAATGAACAGTGATGTGGAAGTGTAAGCCGAATAAACCCTTCCCTTCCCTACTTGTTTAGTCATGGTGTTTCATAGCAGCAATACTAACCCTAACACAGACAACCTCTGTCCTGCATGTACATATGACCATATCCACATACATATGTATGAATATTAATACACACAAATAGATATTTATATCACATGCAAGAATGCATTCACAGTATATATATATATGTACATATCAAAGTGGTTCTTTTTTAATTTTTTTTTTTTTTTAGAAAATAGATGACACTGGTCAGAAACAAATATTAGTATGGCAAACCTAAACCAAACTGTGATATATTAAAATGATGTACAAAAACCAACCAATCAATCAATCAAACAAACCAAAAGCCCATAATTAAAAGACAGAGAGCCATAGTACTACTCACTGACTGTGAGTCTATCTGAAGTAGAGAAATGAATTTGAAGCCAGGAACCACAGAAGATGCCTGCCCATCTGGCAGCCTTCCTGACTGACTCTTGTATTGACAGCGGTGACACTGAAGTGAAGAATTGTGTCATGATCATTCAGTGACTCCGATATATGCTATTAAATCTCCATGGTTAGCTCCAATGATTGTTTAGAATTTGGAGCTCTGTATTTATTTTCCTAGGAGGAGCTCATGGAAACATATAAGGCTATAGTGATAGCTTAAAGCAAGCACACTATAAAACATTGGTTTGGTTGGTTCTAGACTCTCTGGCCTTTAGGCACCTTGTAGTCTTTCTGACCTGCAGCTACATGGATGACTCACTGGGCCTTGCCTATATGAGCAGAGTCCTTTCCTGGTTAGGGCACAGTTGTGTGGCTGTCAAGCCGGAGAGCCGCATGCACGAGTAACTGTCAGATCTCATTTTGATATGTTGGAAGGGGTTTTCTTAATCCCAAGGTTTGAAGGGTGCCATTTCTCAAGTCGGTCATAGCCCCTGTCAGTCATGGCTCACAAACTCCTGTCAGCCATTGCTGCCACCACACACAGGCCAGCCGTTGGTTCTATGTCTGAAGCAGTGAACACTGGCACCCGTTTAATTTCCTACTGTTGCTGGGATTCGATAGAATTCACCAGAATGAATACCTCCCAGGGTAAGTGGGAGAGCTCCCGCACCTGTTTCCCTCCTCGCTCTCACCTTCCATTTCTTCATTTCCCACCCCTTTCCTATTTAGTTCACAAGCCACTCTCAGTGACTGCATTTTCGGCGGCAGCTCTGTGGGTGGCACGGGGAAGAGGCATGCATCTTCATTCCCAGTTTCTGAAAGTTTATCATGAACAACCTGTTGGGTTTTTTCAAGAGACCTGAGCATCTGGTGAGACCGCCCTAACATTCTCTTCTTCCCTTTTAAACATAATGATTCATATCGACGCATTCGAAAGGTCAGCTAAAGAGAGAGTGAGAAGACTTACTCCTGCAGTACTTTTAATTGCAGCTGTGCTAATCAACACAGTCTGCTTTTGGGTAAGACCACAGGTCAGCGATGATCTCAGACTGAGACAGGTACCTGTGGAGCGGAGCCAGGCAGGTGCAGGGAGCTGCCGCTCACACCTGAGCCAGGGTCGAACGTCCTGGAGCTACAGCAGACACAGGTCCAAAGGCTTGAACCAGCACCTCATTTCGCACACAAATTTGGATGTGTGGTTATCCCGAACACAAAGCCTGTCGGCACAGGTCTCCTCGAGGATCTCTTACAAAAGCGAACACTAGCAACAATTTAACAGTAAAGGTCAACACAGTGGAAACTGAGGAACTTTAAAGAAAATGAGAAACTGTCAAAGGTTGGGAAAATTTCTCAGAACAAGGATTTTATTAAGATCCTACAAAACCTCTTTATATATATATATATATATATATATATATACACACACATACATACATACATACATATACATAGATATGTATATATACACATATGTGTATATATATATATATATATATATATATATATATATATATAAACAAGAAGATGTGTGTATAAAAGAAGGATGTCCTCCGAGCTTTGGGACAAAGGGAGGTATGAAGACGCCCACTGAGCTGTGGACTAGGCCCAGTGTCAGCAGCCACTGTGAATCAGATTCCTGTGTCCCAGTCATCAGATAACGCTCAAAGCAAACAAAGGGCACGTGGGCCGCAGTGAGGCGCTGGCTGCGAGCAGGGTTACGTCCCAAGGAAATGACACATGGAGGCTTTAGCTCCCAATATCCAAGAGTGCGACCATGCTTGGAGTCTTAAGACAATGGTAAAGGCAAAAGTAGGCCATAAAGTTGGCCTTTGTCTTTAGAATGAGAGACAGGGGACCTGGGGAGGTGGCCTGCTCAGTGAAATGCTTGCCTTGGAAGTATGACAAGGCTCTGGTCCCCGGAGCTCACATTTCTCAAAGCCTTGAATAGTGACACTTGCTGCTGTGGAGGGTGAGACAGGCAGAATCTTCAGGGCCACTGAGCAGACAGTCCTGCCTACCCTGTCCAAAAAGAGATAGACAGTACCTCTAGCTTCTACCAGCATGTATATAATGTGCATATTTCCATGTACATACATCAGTCTGTTTCTCACACACACATGTGCATACACACATATACTTTTATATACACTCACACACACACACATGTACACTCACACACATGCATAGACACATACATATACATACATACACAGTCACACATGCACAACACCTACACACACATACACTCATATATACTCACATATACACACATACACGCTCTCATATATATATATATATATATATACATATATATATATACACTCACACATACACACACATACATACCTACTCATACACATACACCCATGTATGAACATATATTCACTTGTGCACGCACATACCCACTCACACATACACACATACCTACTCTCACACATACTCACACGCATGTATGCATACACATGAACATGCAAGTGCATACACATACACTTACTCACACACACATGCACACACATTCACACACATACATACATGCTAGAGGGAAAGAGAAAGAGACAGATACCAGAGACGCATGGGTGTGAAGAAAGACGGTGTAGGGACACTTGAGGAGAGTATATGCCAGAGGACTGACTTCCGAGGTGCGGGACCTTGCAGCCCCTTCAGCCTGGCCACCTCCGTTCGGGGAAGCCTTTCTGTGTGCTTCATTCAGACTGATGTGATGAGGAGCCACTGGAACTGCTGAGCACAGCTGGAGGGAAAGCCAGCGGCGAGCACGGAGAGCAGACTGGCAGCTGGCTTATTGTCCAGCATCCAGCCGGTGCCAGCCATCCTGCCCCACAGAAACACACCTACCCACGAGAAGGCTGAGCATATGTTCAGACGCTGACACACAAACAGGGATGCACACAGGTTATTGGTCCATGGAACAATGCAGGGAAGGAAGGGGTGCTTTAATTTCACCCCTTGGGCTTGGCGGGGGGGGGGGGTGATGATCAACGGGAGCTTGGAAGAGGGAGGAGGTAGGAGTCCCACGCTGGTTGAAAGTGACTAAGTCAGTGTTCAGAAATAAGCCCTCTGTCATTATCTTCATATTTATCAGTAATGGAGAGATGTCTAGAAATACCCGGGCTTTGAAAGTGGTTGTGGTCAGTGGACATGTGGAAGTGGGTGTGAAGTCAGCCTTGCTTCTTGTTGAATTCAAGTAACCCTGAGCATAGGAGCGCTCAGCAAATCTGGCTCAGACCTGCCTGTGCTGGCTTTCTCCCTAGTGATGAGAGTGGGTGAGGAAAAACACAGGAACCAGAATGGTCCCTTTGCAGCACACAAGGAAACGGCCCCACTCTTAACTCTGCCCCACCACTGAGGGTGACTGCGGCAACTGTAGTCACCACTGTAGGGCGATCACAGTCTCTCTGGTCACACCTCAGACTCTTTGTGGGGGAAACCAGCCTCTTGATATGGTTGAGACCATTTGGGCAAGGAGAGTATGCCAGTCGGGACAGACAGGATCACTAGTCCCCTAGTGATCACTCCCGAGACTGATGGGAAATGCCCTTCAGATTTGCCGGAACACCCAAGTCCTTGCAGAGAGCCGCTGGGTTTTAAGATAGGGTATCACAGAGGCAGGGGACTCAGGGGTCACACCATCCTCACTAAGGCTTCTGAGTCTAGCCTTTATGGTCTTCAGAGGCAGAATGGAAAATGTAACAGATGCCACCAGGAGCTTCTTGTCCTGCCCCAGAGCAGCTGGCTGCTTACACAACACTGGAGTCAGGTCCCAAGACCTCAGAGGACACATCTTACGCAGGCCTCTCTGCAGCTGTATTGTTCTCGCCTCTCCTGTGCAGAGAGGAGGAGCCCCTCCCCCAAGACTCTAGTGCCATATTGATCCTCTTCTTGTTTCCCTGGACACCAGGTGGCCCTGACTGTTCCCTGGGAAGGGACAGCGGAGCAGCAGGAGCCCAGCTGCCTCAGTGAGAGCATGTGCAGTCTGGGTCTCTCTGGCCCCAGACTGTGCAAGGATCAATGCAGCAGCAGGACTTTTCTCTGTGTTGCTTTTGAACATTATTAACAGTGTGGAGGGAGAAAAGCTGGGTCTACACCATGGCTGCCAGCTCCAAACTGCAGCTTCCTTGCCATGCGTGTGTGTGTGTGTGTGTGTGTGTGTGTGTACATGTTCAGGTGTGCAGGTACGCATGTGTGTATCTGTGTGTGCATGCACATGTGTACTTTCACGTGTTATTGTGTGTGTGCATGTTCAGATGTGCAGATACACTTGTGTGTGTCTCTCTGTGTGTACACACATGTGTGTGTATGCATGTGTATGAACATACTTGGGTATGCAGGTGCACGTGTGTGTGGTATGTGTGTGCATGCTCAGGTGTGCAGGTGAACTTGTGTGTGTGTCTCTCTGTGTGTGCACACACACATGTGTGTATGTATTGTGTGTGTGTAGGCTCAGGTGTGCAGGTACACATGTGTGTGTCTCTGTATGGTGTGAATGCACATGTGTGTGCATGTATATGTGTGATTGTGTGTGATATACATGCATGCACATGTGTCACAGAATAGCCTTCCTGTTGTTCTGCAGATCATACCTACTTTGTGGGTATATTTATTTGTTTATTTTTGGCTTTGTTTGTGACAGTGTCTCTCACTGGCCAGGACATTGCTGAGTGAGCCTTTGGCTGTCTCTGCCTCCCCAGTGCTGAGATTATATATTCATATCACTACACCCAGGGTTTGTTATCTCCCTGACTTCTGGAGTGCCAACTCTGATTCTCACACTGGCGAGGCACACATTTTACTGTCTGAGGAGTCTCCTTAGCCCTCTTGGCTTCCTTAGCCCTGGTCCTCCTGGCACTAAGTACCACAGGATGAAAGCCAGGCTGTGTGTTTTTATATCGGAAGTATAGCCGGCAAGAGGTGTGGGACTGTTGGTGGTGCCCTCTGTGAATCATCTGCAGCCGGTGTGTTAGTGTTCTTCCGCATGCTCCAGCTCATGCAGCACAGTGTGATCTGAACTCACAGTGTAGACAGCGGGCTGCAAGCCGAGGGTGTGTGCCGTTTAATCAGATCCAGCACATCTGTCTTCACACAGCTGGACTCCTTCACGAGTCACCCTAACTACCTTAACATATGTAGAGCCAAATTAAAATTACTTTATCAATCCTGCGTTTTCAGCGTCCCCATCTTTGGGTTATTTCCTACCCATGTGTTCATGATTTCAGCAAAGTCGTCTCAGTCAGGAGATGCTCCTTGCAGGGAGGGGTGGCAAGGCAGAGCAGAGGAAAGGGGATGCGCAGGGTTTCAGCTCTCTGTACTCCCAACCTGATGCTTTGCAATATTGAAATAGTCAATCTTTTTTTTTTCCTCTCTGCCTTATGGAACAATATGTCTTTACCTAGACTTTTTTTTTTTAAAGTAAGTTACCTTTTGAGTTGAAGTGGGATTAAGGGATATAGGAAAAAGAATAATCTTTGAAACATCATTCTGTTAACAATTCTATGAAATGCTTCTCATTACCTCCTTGAAATTGTCAAGAGGAGCTGAGTTCTATTCTTAAGGACCCACAGATAATGGAAGTGAGGGAAGAAGACAGAGGGATCAATTGTGGAAGCATGTCGGGTCCTAAAAAAAATCTACAGACAGTGCAGAGCCCGGAAGAGATGCCAGCCATCACACACACACACACACACACACACACACACACACACACACACTCACACACACACACACTCACACACACACACTCTCACACACACACACAAATATATACACACACATACATACGCATACATACTCATACACATACACACAGAGATACACACATGCACATACATACACATATACACAGATATATACACATGCATATATACATACATATGCATACACACACATACATACACACAGATATACAGACATATACATACACACACATACACATACATACACATATACTGTCTCTCTCTGTGTCTGTGTGTGTCTCTCTCTCTCTCTCTCTCTCTCTCTCTCTCTCTCTCACACACACACACACACACACCAGATACAACATGTCTCCTAGTCTTCATTTCTCACTTAAGCATGCACCTTAGGCAGGTCATCCCCAGGGAAGCAGACACTCGCCCTTCCCCTTGTTTCAAATTTGCCATGCAAACCCAAGGTGTCTCTTATGCCCCTGCCCCCTCATTGTTCAAGACACTTCTTAGATGACAACGAAAGCATAAATAAGTCAGATACAAAGGCCGTCAATATATTGACATGTTCATCCCTGACACCCAGAACACACAGATTTGATTCCTTTGACATTGGAGTGTTGCGACCTCGCATAGCATCTGTTAAGATACTTAGGAGGTGTGCTAGCTGGTTGGGAAGCATTAACCCTTCCAGGGACAAATACCGAGTTTCAAATTTTCCATATCAAAACAATCCAAATGAAACAGAAAGGAGACTGAAATATTTCATACAGAAATGTATTTCAATTTGCCACAAGTGACCATTCAAATATATTTTGCACGGTGGCCTCATTTCAATTTGACTTCAAAGGTCCAGTCCCAGGTCCGAGCTCCGGCTTCTGCTCCTCCGCCCATTTTTGCCATGGCATTGTGCTCTGTATGTGAAAACCTCCCGGGTCATTGGGCTCTCCCCTGTGAGAGCAACTCAACGCCTTCATTCTGTTGCTACATTACCTCCCCAGAATGACTTCTAGTGAACCCGCTTAAGGGTTTCTCCAGAATGTGTGGCCACAGCAAGTAGCCCCAGGCCACGAGACAAAAAGCCTTTCCAAAGCCACCGCACTGCCACCTTCTGCAGCCAAGCCGGGGTCTTCCCAGGGATCTGTCCTCACCAACAAGTAGGATTGTCAGACTTGGGAACTTTTGCCAATCTGGTGGGTGCAAATGGCATCTCATTATTGTTTTAATTTGCATTTCTCAGATTACTAATGAGAATAAGCAGCTGTTCCTGTGTGTGCCTGCCATATTTCCCCTCTGCAGTGAACCTATTAGGTTTCTTGCCTTTTTATTACTGATTTGAGAAGTTTTTTTCTGAAATATATATTTCCCGATTAATCTTTTGTTAGATAAATGTATTGTAAATCTGAATTCCCCCTTCCCCAGTGATGGATTGTCCTTTCTTGTTTTCTTTGTCGGTATTGGGGACAGGGCAGGTCTTCATTTAGTACCGTAAGAGGTCCTCATCAATGTCTGCTCCTTTACTTCAAGGCTTCTACATCCAGTGCCCACTTGAGCAAAATATCCCCTAGCTTAAGATCGTGAGGTCATTAAGCTGAATTTTGTGATCATCATTTTTAATTTTCTGGTATTTTTTAATGTTCTCAATACAAGGGGACTGACCAGTGTATGTGGAGAGTGGAAACAGGGTGGGGTTTTTACCCCCAGACATAATGTAGTCTCCTCACCCTTTCTAAAGACCTCATTCATCTCCTTCCTTTCAACAAGAAAACAAACACTTTCCCAAAAGGCAAAGGTACTCTTACTACAATTCTATAATCAGGACTTGTCAAAGATGCAATACATCCTTAACTAAAGAATCTTCAGACACTCAGAGGCCAGCTTCTGTTTAAGGGAACAGAGGGGAACAGACTTAAAGCCTGTGTGAGCAAGATCCAGTAGGCACAGGGCTGACTACAGAGCTCTTACAAAGCTTTTTTCACAGGAGTAAGTTTTCAGGATCCAGGGCATATGCTGATATTTAACTGATGTATAAATCAAACAATTACTGAAAACAAATTATAAAGAAATTTGTGTTAAAGCAATTCTTTGTTATAGATACAAGTTTACCATTTACTTAAGAAACAGGCAAATTTGCATACGGAGATGGATGTATTTGTTTTACATGAAGAATGAAATCAGAGCTGAATTTTTGGTACTGCACAACACAGTACATCTTCAACATTGTTTAGAATTGGTTGATATTTTGATGATTACACACGCCATGCTGAGGATACCATTTCACGTAAGTACACAATACAAAATGGTTAAGTATGTTTAGCCCTTTTTCAGAAATTTCTAGAAATTCTTTTCTAATCCCAAGCTAAAATTTAATTAATATTTTTAAATGAAAAAAAAACATTTATGTCAGCAACTCAATAGCAATTTACAAAACCAAACATTTCAACAAAATTTTATATTTTGGAGGAATGGTAGTATAGAAATATTAGAGATCTTTGTTTTCTGCAATTAAAGAATCATGTTTTTATGAGAACAGAACATTCTATATATCTAGTTGAAACTCTGCATTTCATAATATAAAATCATCTTGAATGTGTTTCCAGGTGTTTCAGATGGTGTTATTGACACTGCTTTGTGTGACACAGTGCTTGTGCATTTTACTTTCATAACCAAGGGAATACCTCAGATTCATGATGCATTTGACTTTGAATTAAGTTTGATTGTCATATATTCAGAAACCTTTGACTATTGCCAGATATTCCACTGCACCTACATCCAGTCAGAGAACCTACATGCAATCTGAAATTTAAGGAACTACTTAACCTACAGCAAAGAGACATGAGACTTTGGGTAATCCTACCCATCGGACTTAGGTTGGTTCCATTTTTGACACTCACAACCATGTGTGTTTCCAAGATCCCTTTGGGAGAGTTGGGACCTTATGAAGAGACATTAACTGAAAAAGGATTGTATTCTTAAGTGCCTTCACAAGTGATCCAGTTGTTTGAATATTTTCTAAACCCAAAGTTCTTAAAGGAGCACACACTGGAATTGCTCAATAGGATCCTAGATGCTGGTATGAACCTTACCTAAATTTGTGGTCCAGGTTTGAGTCAAAGACTATGAAGTTTTAGCAAGCCTCCCGGTGTATCTGTCCTGGAGTTCATCTCGCTATTATCAGTCTAGGTGACTGAGAAGATGGCTAGTCATTTGTCTATGTCTAGCCCTTAAGATGAGTCTTCCTAAGAATCAGAACATGTTCCAAATATTTGTAAAGTCTGTCTCCCAACCCACGAACCCATCCATGCAATGTATCCTGAAGCCTTATATCAAAGGCATGCTTATACAAAGACACGCTTTAAGGTCTTTGTTTCTTTGTGATAAGAGTAGTTTAATTGTCCTTAGATTTTGTTACAGCTTGATTTGATGCGTTACAGATTGGTTTGGTTTGAGATTGCATTGTAAAACGATTCCACCAAAAATGTAAACAAATATGGCTTGAATTAATGTCTATTTTTCTTATGAATACCCTTGAAGGATACTGTTCATCCATTCAGCTCCTGGTTAATATTTTTCAATAAAATGGTATTTTTCTACATGTGTTCTATGCTTACTAGATTCTCTTCTGGGCATTTTCTAGGGTTATTTTAATAATATCTTTCTTGTTAAAAGATCCATTTCATGGGAATGTTTATTCCATTCTGTTGAGTGAGAGAACTAGAATACTTTGAGGTGTGCTGGTCTGCAAAGTGAGTTCCAGGACACCCAGGGCTTTGTTACACAGAGAAATACTGTCCCAAAACAAACAAACAAAGTCAAATATTAAATAGAAATCAAAAATCGGCCTGCCCTCTGCGTCCTGAACACTGGAACTGAAGATACATGCCACCACATTCACTTGATCTTTCTTTTAAAAAAAAACTTAATTACCTTTTAATTACTTTTCATATAATTTTTATTGGTTGGGTTTTTGGGCACATTTATTCTTAGCAATTTGGAAGTTGTATATTTTTTATTTAAGAGTATTTGTAAATAATTACCATGGATATTCAGTATTACCAGGTCTGTAAGTGCTTTACTTTACATTGCCCTGAATCTGAGAATACATTTGTTACTATTGTAAGATTTTGTTCCTGTAAGTTTTGGAAACCAACAAGATTAATCACTTAACAACAGTGTATGTTGACAGTATCACACCATGACATCTTGTTCATGCCTCTGTTTTCAATATGTTTTTGTTATAAATACCATCTCTAGAAGCTTCTTTTGTGAACTTTGCTCAGTAGTTTGCATTTGGTTGGGGATGTCTCAGTTTTATTCTTGTTACAAAATATGTTTACTGGTTAGAAAATTCTAGGTTGCTCTTTTTTTTCTCCTTGGTGCTTTAAAGATAACAGACCATTTTCTGCCTTCCAGTGTTCCTACAATGATGACGTCTGCTGTGGGTATTTCTCTTACCTTTCCAGAATTAAGGAATGCTGGAAGTAAAGATTTTGAATATTTGTTAGTTCCCAATAAATCCTGGATACAATTGCTCCACAGAGTGCTTTAGCCCTTATAAAGCACGGATTTGATGTGACCGACTTTGTCTGTCCCATGCATCACATCTCACCATTTTGTGGTTTTGCTGTAGACAGAGTGATTTCTCCATCTCTGTCTTATAACACTTAATTCTCTTTCCAGTTGAGTCTAATGCACCATGGAAGCCATTTGCAAAGTTTGTAGTCTCAAGTATTTTATGTGAATTATTGTGCTCTTTTGTCAAGTGTATTATTTTAGCATATTGATTTTCCCAACATATGCTTTGGCAATACCTTCATCACTTTCATGCAAGGGACTTACTTCTAGAGCAGTTTCAAGTCCACAGAAACACTAACCAGGAAATCCACAGGCCCCCTATGCTCCCTTCCCCTACTTTGTCCCTGGCATCAGCCCCTTGTGATAACACAAGGTATATGTGCAGTTGATGGGCCACTGTTGTCACACCACCACATCAACAGGTTTACGGTTCAGTATTTGTGGTATGCAGTCTTTGGGCTTTGGTAGATGGCCTCTCTCTATCACCACAATGTCAGACATAATGGCTCCACCCTCCCAGAAGTTCTCTCTGTCACTCCATCTGCCCCTCCCTTGGCAATCATTAATCTCCTCACTGTCTTCAGTGTTATTATTTCCCAGAATGTCACAGAGTCAGAACCATATGACCTTTAATCTTTTCACAATGGCGTCTCCATTTCAGAATGGTTTCTCTTTCATAAAACGTGCATTTCCATCTTCCATGTGTGTTTGAGACTCAGTGGCTCATTCCTATCCTCCAACATAATAAATACCTCTGTGGTCTGGATGAACCATAGTTTATCTCCCCAGCACTGAAGAAGCATGAATTTCTTGCTCACAAGCTTGAGCTATTATGAACCATACCAGCATCCAGGCAAGTGAGATACAGACCCAACTTTTCAAGTTGGAGGGGAAATGACAAGAAGAGCGATTATTGGACCATATGACAAGAATGGCTTTGATTTTATGAGATCCTGTAAAACTCTCTTTTATTTTGGCTGTACAATTTACAAACAATGAGTTTCTGTTGATACATATCTTTGTCAACCCTTGTTATTGGCAGTAAGATGTTAGCCATTTCCATGGGTGCACTGTGGTATCTAATTTGCATTTATGAATCATGGGAACTCATATATTTCCTGGAGGTCCTCTTGGTGAGACAACTACTCAGGTCTATTGATCATCTTGTAATTGAGTTGTTTGTTTTGTGAAGGATGAGTTTTAAGTGTTCTTTATAAGTTGCGAATTTTATTCCTCTTTTGTGGTGTATTTTGTAAAAATCCTGTAGGATGTGGTTTATATTTTTCTTCTCAGTGGAGACATATATTCATCTTGATGAACTCAGCCTATATGGATTCTTATTCGTGGACTGGGCTCTTTGTATAACATCTAAAACCTCATTAAACCTAAGGCTATTTAGGTTTTTTCTTAGTGCCTGGGTTTGTGCTTTTGAATTTTGTATTTAGATCAATATCCTAACAGTTCATGACACACGCACCCTTAGGACTGATTCTTGTGAACAGTTTAAGATCTATATTTTATCGTATGATGATGAGTCCCAGCAGGCTGAGAAGATGACCATTGCAACACTCTACAGCTTCTGCTTCTTTGCCAATGGTCAATAGACTGTGTTTACCCAGGTCGTTTCCAGGGTCTCTATTCTGTTCATCTCTTCCATTTGTAACACTGCAGTGTCATGATTTCTACAGATTATATTAAGCCATATATAACCACTCCTCCAACTTTTCTTCTTTTCTATTGGTTACATAAAATTTAATAATTATATACACACCTTAAAATGTCACACATAAGAATTTTAAAATCTACAGGCATAATAGTCTGATTCTGTGGCTGTTGCTTTGTGTTTTTTTTTCTTGGCTGTTTAATTATTTAAAATAGTGTGTTCATGTTTCTGGGGTGGTTTCTGAAGAAATTCTTGGAGGTTAGCATAAAGATGTCTTCCTTATTAAAGAAGTATGCTTGATTCTTCTCATGCTGCACCATTCATGAGGGAAGTCTTAAGCTGCTGAGATCACTACTCCCTGAAGGATAGCGAGTGAGAGATGTAAAACTTTAGAAGATTTCTGGGAATGTTCTCTTCACACAAAATAAAGACATACACTTTACCATATTCCATGAGTTAGGAATGAATTGCTTAATAAAATCAAGGTGTCTATTTATTTATTTTCTTATTTTATTCGGGCTCTGTTTTGAGGTGGGGCCTTATGGAGACTCAGTTTCCCCTCAACCTTGTTATGTCACAGAAGACAACCTTGGAGTCCTGATTTTCCTGTCATTAGTAACTCTCAAGTGTTGGCATTATAGGTGTGAACCATCACACCCAGCCTAGGATGTCCATTTAAACACTGAATTTTGAATAAGCAATAAATGAAATGTTAGTATATGTATTTCCTATCCATATATTAAAGAAATAATTTAATGCATTTGACCTTACCCAGAAGCCTTAGTCAAGGCACTTTTAAAAACAATTCATCCCTTCCCTCAAGATGAACTTGGAGTATTTCTGTTCCAAACTGCTGGGCTATGAAAGTTGTATCTGTCTTGTCAGAAAGACTCCAGCACTAGACACAGCAGGAATCAGCAACCTCTGTGTTTGAAAGTCTACAAATACACCCCCCTAGTTCAGAATGGCACCAAGATTTTGAAACTCTTTCATCCAGAATACAGAAGTATTTAGTCCCCCCAAAAGATTCTTCTGACATTTAAAGCAAAACACCAACTAGAGTGTGTGTGTGTGTGTGTGTGTGTGTGTGTGTGTGCGCGTGTGTGTGTGTCTGTGTGTGTGGGGTCTTGCTTGCTTAAGTATGTGTATACACTGTCAGAGCGCTGGAGACAAGATTCTGAATCCATAAAGCCCCATAGCTTCCTTTGCATAAAGCCCACCCTGATGCTCCCAGTGACTCTAGCAGTTATCTATGACACCATCAAGTCAGCATTCTCACGATGATGCCTCAGTGCATTTAGAGGATCCTAGAGAACTATTTGAAGGCCCCATGTCCAGCCTCCAAAGCAGCATGGTCAGAGTGGGTATCTGGAAACCAGAGGAAGAGAAAGTGGTATTTATATGAGCTCTGTATAGCTCCTTGGCTCTGCCGCTGGGACCATGAGCGGGCCTGAGGCATGAATTACCGAACATCACTTGGACAATGAGAGGGTCAAGGCATATCCTATGGCTTACTTACTATTATTGCATATTCTAATTTCAAAAGATAGTTAATTAATTCTTTTCTCCCCCGTCCAAGCCCAGATTCTTGCAGATCATTAGTGTTTGACCGTCGGCTCCCTGCTTCAGTTCTCTGTGTATGCATTCTTTTCAGAACCCTGAAACAAACAAATCACTTGGGGCCAGACACCAAACCAGAGGAAAGGCACATCCACTTGCAGGATGCTAGAAAAAGAAAGAGAAATAAATTGCAGAATAAACTAGGAAATAGAGTTCATCAAGATGAAAACTGCTATCCATCAAAATAAAAGATGAAAAATTGAAACACACAGAAAACAGGTGCATTAAACTGAGGTTCCACATCTGACAAGTACCCACTCCCCAACAGCAGCAGTGCAGTTAGAATGCACGTGAACCCTATGTGGGAGCAGAGCAACAATCCTCACAGAGAGGAGATGCACACACACACATGCAAAGAGGTTAAGATAATTGGAATCAAATGGTAAGGGAACCTCTGGAGACATAACTGAAACGGGAAAGGTAAAACTCACAGTCAAAGAACGACCCGGGGAGACCTGAATATACCAAGCACCTAAAATATTAAAGATGATCACGGTCACACCTTCAGCAAAAGACACAGGTGCTCTATTTAGAAATCAGACATAGGGCCAGAGAGATAGCACAGCAGGTAAAAGTGATTGCCACCAGGCCCATGACCCAAGTTCAATTCCCGCACAGTGAAAGGACATAATAGACTTTCACCTGCTGCCCTTTAACACATGCATGTCAAGGCACTCGTGCAAACACACACACACACACACACACACACACACACACACACAATTGCAAAATAATAAGAAATGAATGTCTATTGAAAATAATGTGGGCACTTACATCTTTTTTTTTTTTTTTAATAAATGTTGCTCATTTCAAATCTTGATGCTGGCTACAGATTTGGAACACTACTTGAGGCATTTAAAACAAACAACAAAAATCCTAGGAGAAAATGTTAAATAAACATAGGAGAGTCATCCTATGGGATATTATGCAGATGTTAGGAAAGGCATTGCCGAGTTCCACCAGCTGCTGGGAGAATAGTTATACAGGTTAAAAACACGTAGGCGTGTGCACGGTGCGTGTCTTAGCTTTTACAAAGGAAGCTGGGTGCCTCAGTGTGTTCTCACTGAAACCTGCAGAAAGACCAGATACTAAGACTGCACAATGGTTCGGTCTAGCATGTGAGAAGAGGATGCAGGAAGGAGGGAGCAGACGATTGGTAAAAAGCAAACACAGACCAGAAAAGGCATCGCCAGGCCAGTTAAACAGGCTGGGTTTGTTACAGGGACTGAAAGGGACATGGTGACGGCTATGTGGCCAATGTGGGCGTCTATGCAGTTCATTTCCATCTTCTGAAATTCTCACAGTCCATTGCCAATGCACAGATCTGAAAGATTTGCTTCTATTTACAAAAGTTCTAGAGTTATGCCCCAAATATCCTTTAGATGAGCAGTGAGCCCACACCCAGCTTCCTTAGTTGCCAATGATATTATGTGAGCACAGTAAATCTGCCATTATTAATAAAGCAACACCTGTGCATGGTCAGTGAGGACTTCTGGCTTTGCTTGGATTTCCTCAGAATTCAGTGGTCTTCTTCAGGGTACCGTGGATGCCATCTCTCCAGAGTCCTCTGCAGGGTTCCATGGATTTTATCTCTTTGTGATGTCACTTTAGTTTTCCTCTGCTGTTGTACTGTTTTGTTTTTTGCTTTCTGCTACCCATTACAGAATGGTTTGTTTCAGTGGATACACATATCAATGTCAGAATTATTGAAACTCATTTCTGGGTATGTCCACACATACAAGAGACCATCTTTCATGCAAATGTCTTTCCTTGGGCTGAAGACTTCTCCTTCCCCAAGGTTATGTAGAACAGGACCTTTTCTTCTGTGACTGAGTGGTTCCAGACATCTGTAATGTGGTTCAGTTATGCTTGGCATATTCTTCCTTACTTCTGGGATCCTAAGTTGTGATAGTTGCATTGGTTGTCAACTTGACATCTGCTGGAATTAACTAAAACCCCAAAATGACTGGGCATACCTGTGAGAGATTTTTGTTTAATTAACTCATTTGAAATGGTAAGAACCACTTCTAGTCCAAATCTATGAGGAGGAAGGAGACACCTTTAATCTAGATCTATTTAGGTACAAAGACCCAATTGTAATCTGGGCCATACCTTCTGCTGAGAGCCTGTATAGAAGGCATGGAAGAACTGTGCCTCCCTCTTTGCCTGCTTGCCTCTGCCTTGCTAGCAAGCCCATTCCTGCATTAGCATTAGAGCCTATGTCTTCAGGATTCCAGTACTGTAAACGCTGATGGTCATCTGAGACATGCAGCCTCGCAAACTGAACAGCGACTGGATTCTTGGATCTTCTGTTCATAGCAACCACGGTTGGATTAGATATTATATAGAATATACATATACATGGTGTATCTGGAAGCATCACTTATGGCCATGTGAGGACAAGGTGGCTCAGTACATATATACATATATGTATATTCTATATAAGTTTTGTTAGTCTAGAGAACTTCACTACACAGGTGGTAGCTCTTTCTGAGCTTGCTTACTATAGATACTTTATACGCATGCTCTGGAGTTGTGTCTGTTTACAAATGAAAGTTTCAGGTTTGCACTGCCATCAGGTCTTTAAGCAGTGGTCTCGTTGCCCCGAGGCTGACCTGTGTATGACCCCATTTCCTTCTGCTCTGGTCCACCTTTTCCATAACGTCGTATAATTTTCACACAACATTTTTTTTGTATGATCCCAAAACATGCATTTGGGGGGACCAATGTCAGGTCTTCAAGTTTGTGTGGCAAGCATTTAAGCCACTGAGCCACCTCCTGAGCCCCATATCTCTGTGGTTTTATGTTCGTTTATTGAACTTCCGGGTAGACATTTGCATTGTGTGTTCAGTCACATCTTGATTGCTGACTTTTCTGTATTCGTGGGTACTTAGCATCGCACAGATATATCACTGTTCTGTTGGGTTTCTTATTCATTTATCCACTTTTATTTATTTATCCACATTATTCAAAGGGACATTTTAGTAGATACCAGTCCAGGGGAATTATGAATGAACCCTCTTTGATATAGCCTTCATTCAAAAATATGAAATCTTGGAAGCCGGGTAAACTTTATAACCCGCTCCTGTATCCTTTGCTGCAAAGATATTTAGCTTTGCAAAGAGTCACAAGACTGAGCCACCTTGTCATCTCATGGCCATAAGTGATGCTTCCAGATACACCATAAGCCTACCTGCAATTGGTGCTGTCCTGATTTTAGTGTACTGTAAGTGTTTCTATGTGTGATGATACTGTCATTGTCATTGCTAATGTCAAGTGGTCCCCTTATCCTAGGCTTTTTTACTGTCTATACATCTGTTCATTTTTTTAGCTGGTCATATCATTCCTTACTCTCCAAATGGTATTCAGAATTCTTGTTCAGTTTTAAGTTATTTGTGTAGTTGGGGTGAAAATCTTTTCTAAACCATATTTTTTATAAAGTATTTCCCCCTATCTTTAGTTTCTATGTTGTGTCTACTAACATTGCAATGTTTAAATATTAATTTTATAAATGCCAATAGAGCTAGTGAATCAACCTTTGTGAAACATTTTTCTTCCTATCAATGTTGAAGAAAGAAGTAATAGGAGGAAGAGGCACAGAAGAATTGCATACGAAGTCCAGTGTCCCAGGGCCTACTCATTACAGACTACCTTAAGTACATCCTGTGTCAAAGGTCAGCCTTTGTATGGAGTGGCCCCACCTCTGGGTCCTTGGTTCTATATCATTGACCTGTTGTCTCTCTCCACCCACACCTGGACAGCATCATTATTGAACTTGGTATCAAGCCTTGAAACCAGGAAGATTTTCTAATCTGACTGTTTTCTGTATCAGTGTCTGTCTAGACACACACTTAAAGTCATCACTGGGATGGCCTGGGTGACAGCTAGCATGCTTGTGGCTTCTTTTTATCTGTGGCATTTGCTATTTTTTTCTTTTTCCCTTTTTTTTTCTTTCTGTTAATTGAGTAATTATGTGATTTCATCTTATCTCCTTTTTTGACAAGTGATTTTATTTTTAAATACATTGCTATTGGTAGCTCTATATTCCCCAATCTATATTTTCTCCCTTGTTTCTGCTTTTGTTTCTTTTCAGACAAGGTCTTGCTGGGTAGCCAATATTGGTCTACAAGTGACAACCCTCCAGCCTCAGCTTCCATATCCTGTGATTGCAGGTGAGGGCCACAAAAGCCAGCATTCGCTTTAACTGTGTATGAGACGGATAACATAGCACTAGTTGTATGTCACATACAAATCTTTCGAGCATGCTCAGGTCCCCTCTGTCCCCTGTTTCACCACTGCACTCCTGTCCTGTACTAACTCAGAATGCAACCACCACAATGACATAAGAATGGAGCAGGAGAAGGATCACAATGACGATGTTTGAGGAAAAGCTCTGAATCAGGTGTCCCTGTAGAGGGGTAGAGTAGAAGTCAGAATGAGACAATATCTCTGAAGTTCTCTGTGAGAGGTAACGATGGATCCTTAATGCTTTAGCAGAGGGACCCTCCGGAGCCTGACTCCGATGGAGGATGCCTTTGTTGTGAGACTGTGAGCTCCTTCCGTGGCTCACCTGTCGGACCCTGACAGTTCCTGCTACAGCAATAAAGAACATTCCTCCTGGTGCAGCTGTGTGCTGAAGACTTCACCTTTCCTAAAAATGAATTTGGACAAGTTCCCAGATTATACATCTGGACCTCTAATTTACGGCTCCAAAGATCAGAACGGTGGGTAAACTTCTGTCCCGTTCTGCCTGCCTAGAAACATCAGGGGGTGGATCTGGCCCAAGCCACCTGCTAGCTGATGATCGCCTGGGTTGCACTCTGGGCTCACACTATGGGTCTGGCTTTTATTCCTGGTCCATATGACAGTCTTGGGCTTAGTCTGCTGATAGGACCCACTAGGTATAAGGGCTGCATTCAGAAGGTCCTGACACAATGCAGCTCAGCATCTGTAATGGCTGGAAATAAAAGCTCAACCACATGTACAGTAATAGCGCTTCTGAGGATGCAGCTTTTTATGTAGGGTGTGTTTGTGTGTGAGAGATACAGTGTACAGGTATATGTGTGGTATACATGTGCAAATGTATACATCCCCATGCAGACATCTAGAAACCAGGGGAAGATGTTATTCTGCTATTCTGTTCTGTCATTCTCTGCCTTGTTCCCATGAGACAGGGTCTCTCGTTGAACATGAAGCTATGCTAGTAGCCCATAAGCCCCAGCAACTTCCACAGAGATATGGTTACAGGTAAACAGAGGCCCATACTCAGCATGTTACATCGGTGCTGGGGATCTGATCTCGCACAGTCTTATCCACTGAACGGCAGCCTGATTGCAGCTTGCTAAGAGAGCTTCGTTCAAATGTCTGCAAGCCAGTCCCAACACGGGGTATTCTCGGAGTGTTCCTCTGAGCCGAAAGGTCTGCAGAAGCCTGTGGGTTAACAGCCTCGGTCTCGATTGTCACAATATTTGATCTTTGAGAAGTTTATAAGGTTTTGTTGCTGGTAGCACATGAGGATCACCTTTGGAGCTGTGAAAACACAGGCTCCTGGGCCTGGACACAGAGCAATTGAATTCTGGTCCCTGGGGGAAGCCGGGCCTCCCGCACTCAATTAAGGCGTCCCCAGGATTGAAGTGTGCAGCTAAGGTTGAAGGCTGCGGCAGAGAGCACAGCAACAGTTAGCACAGCAGACTCCATGCCAAGGTGGATCAGAGCCCAAAAGCCCATGGGCTAATTTGGGATTGTGGATCACTTGGAAAATGGGGTCTTTGTGCAGCTGGGATGGAGAATGTTCGATTAGGGCAATTTCAGAGCAAAGATCTCACCTGGTTAGCAGTGCTGCCTGTTTGTAATGGGTTAGTGATTACAGTTCCATGAGAGCAGCTCACACAATGATTAAAGTTCTCCCTGTTCCCGACGGCAGGGCTCCCAATAGGGTGAGCTAGCGTCATTTGGGGTTATTGTTGGAGCTTAAAAATGCAAAAATGACAGACACTATTTAAGAAATATTTACCTTGTGCTAATGGCAGTCAAGGAACACACGCTGCACACTTCTTACTGTTGTCCTGACTAGTCCCTTATTGGTCCAACCTAAAGCTCCTCCCTTCCCCTACAAGGCTGCTTTGCATTTTTAATGCATGTCCTGACTGCTGCGTCTCTCATGGGTACTTTACAAGGCCCACAGCATGTTAAAGTCACCCAAGGTGACGGCCCTGGGGAAGCACACTGGCAGGCTAGGTAGGATGACTTCATTTTGGACTCTAAGAAGGCTCACAGGGCCAGAGGAGTCTCCATTACTAGGGCACTGTGCGCATTGTACACAGACCTCAAGTGTCCCTGAATAACTCGGCCCCCATCTCTTCAGGCCTGATAATGATACAGAGAGCAGTAACAGGAATTCCTTCCCAGTGTCTGACTGTCTGCCTTCATCTGCCTTCTCCTCTGGTTTTAGAGGTCGGTTATGTGTGGTTTGAACAAGCAGTTGTCCCCCCTGTAGGCTCCTGGGTTTGAAAACTTGGATCCCAAATGACAGCACTGTTAGAGAAGACTGGGACATTTAGGAGGAGGCGGAGACTTGCTAGCTGAGGTAGGTTTGCTGGCAGGAGGTGGGAGTGTGTGGAACCGGGAGGCTTGGCTTTATAGGCTGCACGGCATTCTGTCTTTACTCTCAGTTTCAGGACAGGGAGGCAGTGTGACCCCCAGCCTCCTCCGGCTCCTGCCCCCAGGCTTTCCCCACGGTTTGTATATCCTGGTTTGTAACAATGTATGTCAGACAAAACCTGCCTTTGTTACATTGCTTCTTGTGAAGTGTATGACCACAGCAACAGGAAAAAGCAACTAATACACAGTAGCAAAACATGGCATACATTTTATTAACCGTTTTACCTTTGGTGTACAGTGGCATTAAGCATGTAATGCAGAGTTGCACAAACGCCACCCTTGTCTCGGAGGACATAATCCTCATCCTGGACTCCTCAGCCCTACACCTCACCTCACGCTCCTTCCTGATGAGCGCATGCCACTTTCCGTTCCTGTGACTGAGCATCCTATGCGACTGTCCCTCTCCCTCAGAGTCTGCTCTTGCAGGAATGGTGTGTAGCACTGACCCGTGTGAGTGAGGCGAGGGGCAGCGTGCAGCTGTGTGGCGAGACTGTGCTCTGCCTGTCCGCTTTTGGCTTCTGTAGGTGACTCCGCTGTGAAAGTCCAGCGGTCACAAGGCTCTCAGTTGGATGCAGTGTGGAGCCTGAGGCAGCAGCGGAATTTTCTGCTCACCCAGTTGAAATCAGCTCACACAGGGCTCCTCTGCCTCACTGTAAAGACCCAGCTCCCGTGCGCACGGTTCCAACATGGCTGTGCCCTCTTCCACACTTACTCGATTCTTTCCTACTTTTAAAATAATAGTTACCCTAATAAGCATGACAATGAGTCGCATAGGCTTTTATTTTCCATTTGCCTGGTTACTAGTGGTGGTGGGCGTCTTTCCACATATCTATTAGCCTTCTAGGTATCTGCATGGAAGAAATGTCCCTGCATAGCCTTCATTCCTTTCAATTATTTCTTGCTCTTAGTCATTGAGTCCTGTGAGTTGATTATCAATTCTGCATATTAATTTTTCATCAATACATTACCTATTGATATTCTCTCTCATTCTATGGGTCACCTTTGACCTCTATTCATAGTGTTCTTTGGGCCACATAACTTTTATATTTTGTGGAGTTTCAGTTTACCCTTTTCTGTTATTGTCTGTGGTTTTGGTGTCACACCCAAGAAATAATTACCAAAGATAGTGCTGTGAAGCTTTCCAACTTGGTTTTCTAAGTAAAAAAATTTATAATTTGTGTTTTTTCTATTGGTGACTGATCTGGACTTTTCTTACCATGAGAATGCATTTATTCACCTGTTTCTTCCAAGATATATTTTGTTTTATAAACCTGCCTCCATGCTAGATAAATAGCTAATAGAATAAGGCTGGCCAAGTTTCCAGCTATCCAACTATGCTGGCCTAAAATGCACAAACCTCCTCAGAAGAAATCACACCTCCCCCTTGCTTTTATTCAGACAAGGAAAACAGTACTTACAGGATTACCTTCCTTTTTCCAAACATTTTTGAAATGCAAAATTACTTTTCTGAACCTCTTGCAAAAGGAATAAAATCAACTCACAGTGGTACATGATAAATTTTCCGAACAAGGTGTAACACAATGGTAACCACTGTACTCTGGTTCCAGTGATCAGACATACTAGATATTTGAAAGCTCTTATTTTTTTTGTACACTAGAGGAAGAGTTACGGGTACAGTGGGACCATTTTCTGTTGGCTGGGGATGCCGCCATACGCCTGCCTTGCTGGTGCTGTTTGTCTTAAATGTCCTTGTTCCAACCCCACACACAGAAAACCAAAGCTGGCTGTTTTTTATTTATTTATTTATTTATTTTGAGGGAAAACCGGCATTGTAATACCGCTTAATTTGGAAAGAAGTGCATTTGAGCCGAGCATTTAGCAGTATGTGGGCCAGTCATTTTGTTTTGAACTGCAAGCTTTCCTTCCCAATCCAGAGCAATACCCAGATACCATCACAGACTTGCTAATTTGATAACACTTAAATTTCACGGGGTTGGGGCAGAAGCTGGTTTTATTTATTTATCATTTATTCATTATGTATTTATTTTTGTGCAGCCCCGTTAGACTCTCCTTAATTGACTAGTAGTTCCTTACAGTGCGGACACCTCTTCACTTAATCTCTTGAATCAATGCTCTATCAGGTAAGCTTTGCGTGGAAGAAACAGCAGGAAGGATACATGTTAGCTCTGTGGTAGAACAGGCTCAGTAGATTTGAAGCTATATGTCAGGCTAAAATGCAATGCCACGCAGTGCACTAGCAGGCAATTGAGGAGTTCTGACTCCTTTCTGAAAACAAGCACATAACTAAGGAAACGGGAATTGAGGTAAGAGGTGGCCTTACATTTTAGAACCGTCCTTTGAGACTTTGGGTTCTCCTTTGTCTGGCACTGACCCCACCCACATTGCTGAGTCAGCCTTCAAGGCATGGTACTTCTAAGCAGTGGACTCTCAGGCTGGACCGCAGACCCACAGAGCTACAGCAATATCGTCAAATGGTCCCCGTGCCCGATATAGTCAGAATCTGAGTTATTCATCTAGCAAATTGATGTTGTCTATCATTTCCTCCGTGGAGTCAAAAGCTTGGACATCTGCTTCCTCTCGTTGCTCAGAAATACCGTCAGCCTGTGTAGGCTGCGGGTCTGGAGTGGGGGTGAGGGGGCTTACAGTAGGAACAGAACGCGGGGAGGAAGAAAGCACTTGACCTTACTTTCGGTTTTAGAATCCTGGCAGGCGGGCAGGACGCTTCTCTCTGTCCACATAGGGCGGGTGACTGCAGATGCCGGGGCGCGCAAAACACCAACCAACCTTTGGATGGCTCTGCCACTTTGCTGCCGGGGCTTGGAGCGGTTTGCTGTCTGCAACTTCCCTGATTAGCATGCATTAGACAAGTTTAGGGACCTGCTAGGAACCTGGCTCTCCACTGTGGCTGTCAACTTCCTGGCCTTCGATAAATGATCCGGAGCTACTGCTGCTGCTCCGCGTGGGGATGGAAATGTGTCTCGGCACTAAAACCACTGTTTGCATGACATCATTCCATATCAGATTACACTGTAGTGTCAGGAATGTAATCATTAGCATTTAAACATGCATAAAATTTAATTAACCTACTTACCAGTTTGCTTAGAACTTTTGAAGGGCTACCTAGAGTCCTCTCTAAACGTTTTATTACAGAGTTTTGGAAAGCTCACAAAAGAGAGAGAAGTTCGCTGGGATTTTTCTCCCTAAAGCTGATGGGCCGTGACAGATGAGCAGATGACCCGAGTTAATTATTATTGAATTCGTTATTACTGCTTTGTTGTCACCCGGCTCAGCCAGGGTAAAATGATGACAGTAGGTATCTCATTAAAACAGCTGTTTCAATTATGTAGCGGCAAATATTTAAAAAGCGAGCCTTCCAAGTTTAAAGCTGTTAACAAAGTTTGTTTGTGCTTCTCGTGCCAAGATGATCTGGCCGGAAACGGAGTGTGGGGGTTGGGAGATGCGAGTCTGATGGCTTCCCCTTCCCGGGGAGGCAACAGAAGCCAAGCCAAAGCGTCTTGGTTTGGCTCCAGGAGCATGAAGAAGGTAAATGATCAAGAGACAAGGCAAGAAAAGACAGTATGAGTCTCCATCCCTACCACATCCCATCCGTTCTTCTATAACCCTGTCTTCACTGCATGGTACCCGAGGAGCCTTTGATAGATTCTCTTCTAGAGATGGATGGAGTCTCATGCAGGAGGTGGTCTAGGCCTCAGAATGTACCTAGCTAAAACCCTGGTTTGGGGATTCATGAAAATCAGCGAATACTTCCCCAGTGTCTTCTCCATTCTAGGGTGACTTTTAGTAGACTTCCTTTCTAACAGGCCTCAGGACTCTGGTCTGTCCACAAAGCACCATCATGGGTCAGCTCACCTAATGTTTCTCATCAGTATGTTGTTGGCTTGGAATGAATGAAATTTAACAAAATGATCAGAAGTTGAAGTTTTCTGTCCCCTGTTAGAACTGCCTATTGGGGATTACCACACACTACATGGCCTCTCAAAGCTGCCTGGGGCCGATGCAGTTCCTAGCTCTCGGGCTACAAAGAGCCCCTATGATTTACAATCCACTCCTTGATGGCCACACAACTCTGAGGCTGCCCCCCCCATTAAATGGCTTCTAATACAGCAACAGAATGACTTCTGGAGTCGCAGACCCTGTGCTGGCTGGATGGTTTGAGGCTTCAGACCTTCAGGTTCACAGATCATAAGGAAGCATCTCTTTACTGCACTGTAGTCCCTCAGTTGAGATGTGTGGTGATGAAAGAGACGGTGCAGGTGTTTGAGTGCCCTGGCCTCAAGTATTTCCCTGTGACACTCTAAGGACCACAGGGTATCACACAGTCCCCTCCCCACTGGCCCTTACTGTGCAGAGAAGATCTCAGGGATCTAGGTCAGTGACACAGGCAGCCAAGGACAAATGGAGCACCATTAAGAAAGAAGCTTCAGGGCGATTACGATGCTGTTTGCACTTGAGTCTGAAATTTGAATGTCCAGGGGACATCCAACCAGGAGAACTAGATGCAAATTTTCCTGTAGATTTCTTCCCTAACCCTCCTGATCTGTTAGGTTTCACTCAGTGTTCAAGAACACTGCCTATCGTATGATGTTATTGGAAAACTCAAACATGAAAATTAAGTAATATTTGGGCAATACTTCAATCAGCATGGTCAATTTAAAGCTAAAATCTGAGCCCACCCTGAAGAATATCTGGGGGATAGCAGGATTTGCATTTTGTATTCACCGAAAAAGGAATTTCTTGTTGTTCAATTCTCAAATTACAAGGGAGAAAATCTCACTTGCACAGTTCCTAAAATTAAAAATTCCAACAGTGAACTTTCAATTAGAGGGGACCCACTGAAATTCGCAGCTGTGTTGGAGTCATGTTGTGGAAACACGAGGTTCATGGCAATGCTGGAAACATTTTAGAACAGTGGTTCTCAGCCCTCCTCATGGCCACCGCCCCTCAATACAGTTCCTCATGTTGTGGTGAGCCCCCCAACCATAAAATTATTTTTGCTGCTACTTTATAACTATAATTCAGCTACTGTTATGAATCGTAAAGTAAACATCTGTGCTTTCAGATGGTGGAAACCCCAGCGAAAAATTGAAAGCAGCTGTTTTAGAGGAAAAAGGTCTCACCTCCTTGTCACACTGGTTACATACAGAGTGTTTCACAGCTTATTGTAGTCTGTGGGAACATCTTTACGGAAAGAGAAGAGACAGGTGCAGGGACTTGGGAAGAACATGGTAAACTCTGCCAGTGTGATAACGCTGCACTGAGCAACTGTACTGATATAATTGGGTATAATTTTACCCAGTAATAAGTAATGGTTAGGTGAACCTGTGTATTGTTAGTGCAGTGATTAGCTGTGACCATGTAATAATGATAAACTCTACCCATTTAATACACTGCAGAGATCATCTATACCTATGTGATAATGATTACCCATACCATCCATGCAATACACCGCATAGCTCATCTATATGTGATAATGATTACCCATCTCCATGTAAGACACCATAGAGTTCATCTGTACACATGTAATAATCTTTAATGACCAACCATACCCACTTAATTATACTATGGGAATCAACATACGAAGGCAAAGGGCAATTTGCTGGAATGACATTACCTGTGACCTTCATGCCAACAGTCTCCTAAAAGAGCCATGGGCATGGATTTTTGTTCTCCTCTGGGTTCTGCCTCCCTCTGCCAACAGTTCACATCCTCTGCAAAGACTCAGGGGCCTGCGATGTGTGTCCATGGCATGGAAATAAGGAGTGTTCAGACTGCCTCTTTGATGAATATGAGTGTCTAGGGCTGTTTTATTGTTGGTCATACTCCTCTCACACTCACCAATAGGAAGAAGGTGCAGGCAGGAGAAAACTACAAGGTTTCCAGCGAGATGAATGTGAGTTGCAGCTTGTTAGAAATCTAGCTACACAGTGTCAGATCTCCAAATCTATCTGACTTTGGAAGTGTTGGCTCCTAAGTCGCAGTTCACCTTGTAAAACTCCAGCTTGTCATCTGATGGAAACATGTCGTGTGCCTTATTCCTCGTCATTTAACACAATGGCCCCAGAAAAGTGGAGCGGGAGCCAGGAGGACCCAAAGTTCTGGCTTTTGGTCTGCAAAGTCTGCATGACATCAAGAGCTCAAATCTGGTACAACCTGAACTCCAGTAGGGAGATAGGCCAGCACTCAAAGAAGCAAAGTAGAGGGCTATTTGCTATAGCCTCTACCCTGTCATAGACCTTGTGTCCTGTGCCTACTAAAGCCACCCAGATGAGGGGTCACCTAGTCCAGCAGTTTTCAACTTTACTAATGCTGTGACCCTCTAATATAGTTCCTCATGTGATAGTGACCCACAGCCATAAATCTTTTCATTGCTGCTTTATAGTGGTTATTGTGCTACTGCTATGAATCTTAATGTGAATGAATATCTGCTGTGCAGGATATCTGATATGTGACCCCCGCCCGGATTCACGACTCACAGCTTGAGAATTGTGGTCCCAGAGTCTGTTACCTCTTATCTGCACTGAGTCTGTGTGCCATAGGAACATTTGCAGTCAGCTCCTGGACCTGCACAGCCTCCTGCTCCACTCGAACCCCTCCTTGTCCATCCTGGGCGGTTTCTCTTCTCTCCCATTCTGGCCACCCAGAGCAACGGCTGCTCATCTTTCCCTGGGCTGTCCCAGCATGGGGCTTAAGGCTGCCTATGGGGTGGCTCCTTATACAATAAGAGCACAACATGGAGAAGACATGGTTTCTGTTTCCTCATCATCTTTCCTCACTCTTTCCAGCAGCCTCCATCAGATCTGATGTTTGACAAAGTGACTACTGATGAGTACGTTCAAAATGGTCCAAATTCTTCAGACTAGGGATAGAAATGGGAGGTGTGGCCAGCACAGCATGTCTGCTCTAACTCTCTGGTGGTGAGCCTTGCAGATGGCTTCTCCCTGTGGCACTGTCCTAGAAGCCCCATTTGCCTCACGGGCTTCCCAGGTAGCAGCAAGTACGGCCCATGTGTCCTGTGGACATCACTATGTAAAAGCTGAGGCACCTAGCAAGAGAATCCTGTATGGTGGCACTGGGCAGCAGGCAGGGAAATAGCAGTCTCCCTTGCAATGTCCCCCATTACCTGCAGAGCTTCAGGGGCCTAGACCCTGGACCATCACTGACAGGCCATTACCCAGCATGCTTATTTGTCAGGACATGGCCCAGAGGCTGCACAGTGTGCAGAGAACTTGCCTGAAAACAGGTGCCGAGGCCAGGATGCTCGGGGTCCCAATGCATGATAGCACAGTTGACAGCATCAGAACTTGTGTGTGACTCTCAATTCACATCTCCCAGCCTTCTGAGATGGCCATTATATTGGTCATGATCAATAGCAGAAGAACACTCAAAAGTTTTATATTCATTTTTAAAAGATTCAGTTCTAAAGCACAGAGTTCAGCAAGTACTTGACCCGTCCTGAGGAAAACTACCTCAGGACTGCAGGTCTCTCCTGCAAGAGACTGAAAACTATTTTCCACAGCAGCATGGTGAAACAAGCCAGATAATCCAAGATATTGGTGTGTGTGTGTGTGTGTGTGTGTGTGTGTGTGTGTGTGTGTGGTGTGTGTGTGTGTGTGTTTATTAGAATGTATATGCACTTAAGAAGCTGATCCCAAAATAGTATGGCTATAAAACATACTGATTTTTGAATGCATACTCTCTATAATGACACAGCTATCCAAAGGAATCTTGTTGCAGTTCCCAGATGGAGATTTTGGGGTGGTATATCAGCATTTCAGATTCATAGCATACAGTTTCAATTGCACTGGTATAATATTTAGGATTTATGTTAATTATATTTTCATACCTATGTGAAAAATTACCTTTCTAGTAGTTGTTTGGTGGTTTTGAATCCTCAATAAATGGTTTTGACAACTAGTGAGTGGGTCATCATTTATCACATATAAATCTCTCATGGGAACCTCTTTTTCAAGCTCACACTGCAAGAGTTGGAAGACCTGGGGAATAAAGGGCCAGATTCTGATGCAGTGTACAGCACAGAACTTCTCAGAGCACAGTGCAGGGCATCCTAGCACAGCTGTGATGGTTCCCTTGTTCTACGGGGGTAGCTTACAATATGCTCTCTAGAACCAGCTTCACAGCCCTGCTGAGGGCCAGGCAGTGGGACGAAGGTCCCACCGCAGCTTCCCCTGCAGGTCACCTTCTTCCTGGGACCCTGTGTACCGACTTGACACGTCTCAGGTTCCCAAACACTGCCAGGCATGCTCTAAGGCAAACAGATACTCAACTCCTTAATTTCAACAACAAAATGAAGTACACAGACAGCGAAATCCACAGTCTCAAACCATATTTCTGACAACGTTACATGAGGGCTATAACGCTAAAGTATCTATGGTTTGGGTGAAGTTTATGCAATTACATAATACATCTGAACAAGAGTAAGCGAGGGTCAAAGGGGGTCTTCAAATGTTCTATTTCAAATCTCTCCCTGCCTGTCACGTTTCTTAGATTCTATTCCTTCCATGCTTTGACTACATTTGGGGGAAGATGTTTTGTTTTTGTTTTTGTGGGGTCGCTCACTGAACCAAGGATTCCTTGATTTGGCTACTCTGGCTAGTCTGGGAGCCCTAGGGATCCATGCCGCTCTCTCCACCTCCCCAGAACTAAGGTTTCTTTTTTTTTTTATTTCATTTTTTTAAATTTTTATTTTCTATATTCTATGTTTACATTCCAAAGGCTTTCCCCTTTCCCATTTACCCCCCACCATATGTCCCATAATTCCTCTCCCCCCCTGCTATTCCCCACTCATCCCCCTCCCACCACGATTTCCTAAGGTTTCAAATACCTGCACATGACCATGCCCGGCTTCCTCTGGGTTCTGGGAACTGGACTCCAGTCCTCAAGCTTTCGTGACAAGCACTTTCCTGACTGAACTCTCAGCTGTTGTCTTTTGTTTCCTTAAGGAAAAAAATGGGAAAGGTTGTGTTTATTCTGTTTTATAATCCAGGGAACCCCATTGTCTCCTCTCCACATCCTGGTAGCTCTCTGTCCAGGTAACTCTACAACACGCCTCCCTGACATCAGGACCCACCGACTTGAGAAGAGAGTTTCTGTATTTAGCAGTTCATGATGTTTACGTAGGGGCTTTATTTAAATGGGGCTGGGAAATAAACAAATATCCTCCCTCTGTTGCTGCCTTCGGTGGTGGCGGCAGTACTGTTGCTGGTTGGTTGGTTGTTTCTATAACCAAGCATTACTCTGATATGGAACATTCATTTAAAATGATGGCTTTTGCTTGCTTTACTTGCATGCTTCCAGTGATGCAGAAATAGGAGGAAAAAATGGCATTAGGAAAAATATGTTTAATTAAGTTGTTAGTAACATAAGCCAGGAGCCCATGAGAACTCCAAGACCCCGTCTCTTGGAGCACTGAGCCCCATGGTACAGAAAGAGTCAGTGGCCCTGGAGTTCCTGCAGGCTCTTTTTTTTCTTTTCTTTTTATTTTTCTTTCTTTTTTTCTCCCTACCCTGAAAAGCCAAGGCAAGAGGAGGAAACCCTCTTCTAGCAGCTGGAGGCCCAACCTGGGCTGCTTGCCTCCCGCTCAGGCAAGTCTTTAATTATTATGCTAATGTGTTCCAGTTTTCAAGGGACACCACAGTCCACATTGCAAACTCTCCCCGCAGTCCCCCAGGAACAGTGGGAACCTAAAAGACCAGCAGACCTGACCTTTGAAGGCTGGAGCCCGGGCAAGGTTTCCTTTTTTTTTTTTTCTTTTTTAAATTGAATATGAACTTGATTACTGAAGACCTTTTCTGGCACAGAGCTTCCAGTGATACAAACATAGATTACACAGCCACCATCTCCTCTCCATCGCACAGTGGCTGCTAGAGTGCTTGTCACTCAAGACACTTAGAAAGCATCGTGCTTTGGTTACCTATTTCCTAAGTAAAGGGATGGCTAGGAATTTAAGGGAGATCAAATGAAAACCCACCATTATGGACACCTTTCTCGGCTCTACAGAGTCTAGAGTTCCTAGAGTATCACAGATACTTGTGTAAGGAGTGGTTACAATGTGTTACACCTACAGAGAAACCAATGAGGCATCATGGCTTATGTGGCCAGAAGGTAACAAAGGTGTGTCCACTCAGCCTGCCTGCATACCTTGCAGGGTATCAGATGACCCTAGCACCAAAGCCAGGTTCCACCCTTCCTTGGGTTTCCTGCACAGATACAGGCAGTCCCATGGGATGCAGTAGCTCAGCAGCAGCTGGGACCCCCACAGAGGCACCAGTATAGAATGTTGCAATTCTAATTCTCAGCTTACATTGTAACTGTTCTTGCTCTCTTCTCTGTGAGCTGCTGATTGTATGTCCCCTTCTTCCTGCCAACTTTCTACAGTTACCCTATTGCCTTCAACATGTGCAATGCATGTGCAGACTTAGAGTTAAAATACACATGCAGGCCATAATTCCAAATTGTACACTGAGTACCTTCAGTATACCTCTCTTTGCTCCCAAGAATGAGAAAGCTTAAAGGTAGGGGAGCTGGCAGGAATCTAATAGTGCTGAAACCTGGATGGGGACAAAGGACCAGGGCTCTACAGGTCAGTTAGGAAGGAACTGGTTATTCTCCCACACATTCATTAGAGATGGGAAATGTCCAAACATCGGGATGGAACTTACCACGAACTCAAGGACAGACAAAGGACAATTCTCTTTTCCCAAGAACTCCAGTTTCCAGGAAGAAAATGGAAGGTTTCTGTTTCTAAATTCAGGAATCAAGAAATGTGAATTAAATCATTGAACTCTGGGTTCCCAGGGTGGTGTTGGGACTAGAGTGAACAGGTAGTCACACTGTTCTGGCTCTGAAGATGCTCACACAAGCTCCAGGTGGTACCCGTCTTCCAAGAAACACTCCCGTGCCCTAGATACCCTCTGTCACAGTCCTAGATATCTTTCTTCCATTGTGCAGCAATAAGCCAGGTTGCCTCTTAAACACTCCTGCTCGGTCAAAGCTTCTCAACCTATCCAACAAGGCTGCTGTGTGATTAGTAAGACAGCCTGTGAAACCAGCTGGCCCATTCAGGGCTCAAACCCATGGCCACTTTACCATCACTGCTCCAGCCAAGCTAACAAGCCACTGAAAACCCTGCTTCATTTCAGCCAGCTCTGAAATTGGGGACCACTTCCTTCTCTGGCTTTTCTAGTCCGTATCTGTATTGGAGAGACTTCCTCTATAATACTCTAGGTCTGACCCTTGGGAGATGGGATTTTCCTTATGCCCATCCCCACCCCTGGTTGTAAAGTTCACCTTCATACAGATATGTATGGAATATGCTAGATGCATATGCATGCATTCATGAACATCACAGCCCCAGTGGGGAGTATATCCCAAAGGTGATGTAGGGAACACACCATAACACCACAAGAAGAATGGAAGAAAATTTCATTTGCAGAATCACCCTGTGCATTCTCTATCTCATCTAAGACTCATCGCATATGGGAGACCAGGGTGGGATGCTTTGGCCCCTGAAGGTTTTCGAGCTATGGTGCCCTGCATTTCAGCATCCTATTAATAATTAAATTATCTGTCAGTTACCAACAACATACATTCTGAATTAAATTTAAGCAAAGGAGGGAAAGAGATCATTTGGGACTGAATTAGAGGGCTTCAGAGAGAGATAAATAATAATCAAACATCTGTGTTCTAAATAGTACGTGCTTTATCAGACAAACAACTGTTACCGTCTCATGGTATAAAATTGCTTGGCTGGGGGGAACACAGTACCTGGAAACTAACATCTGGGTCAGGGGCCGGAGGTGAAGAAAAGTTCAGCACTGAGTCAGAAAGCCGCTGAAAGTTGTCGTGTGTTGTCCTGTGAGTTCTCAGTTGGTACCTCTGCAGGCATCCCGGAAGGTGTGCGTCCCTTAGGAGCGTGGTCTGCAGACAGTCCAGGAACCCTACAAAAGAAAAGCACGCAGTCTTCGGAGGGACCAAGTGTAACAGCATCCTGCCACACCTCCATGATTTCTGAGCCGCCCGGAAGCCTTTTGGTTGTGAAGGTTATAGAAGAGGTTTTTAATCTGTTTTATTTTGCAAGAGAAGAAAAGAGAAAAAAAAACCTAGAATTAATAAAGAAATGAGTAAGGAGGGGGGAACTTACACTGGCCGACTCCGTTAGAGGGGCGGCAGAGGGCATTTCCTATAACACATAGCGCTACGTTTGCTTGTCAACTGGCATAAAACTTGAAAAGGTGTTTGCAGTTATTGTTGTTCTTCCTTTATCTGTCTTGCTTGGTGACATCTAACCCTAGGTGGCTCCAACATTTTAGCAGGCTGCTGCTGGGATGGAACAAATAAAATTATTAGCCCCCAATGATCACAGAGCTCTTCTGTCTAGTTACCACCTCTCCCTATGAAGAACCCTTGTAGATTTTTAGTCCAGGTTTGAGGCCTCATGGGAAGAACAAAAACATGGGTTCCAGGGAAACAGGAGACCCCTTGAGTCCCCTTGCAGTGCCCTGCCAGCCTGTCCTCGGCCGTCCTTCACCTGACTTCCCGGGTGCTCTGGGACAGACAGCGGCACAGCGCAGGTGCCCCGTGAACTGCTAACTGTCGGTTGGTCGTCTCTCTAGGTAACTGTGTTAAAATCTCCTACTCCAGCTGCAACACTTGTTTTACAAGAGCCCCGGTTTTGTCTGACACAATATGGAACAGCATTTGTCATCCGTTATCAGGGGTGATATATCTGTTAGCCCGCAGAGAAACATCTGCTGTGCCTTAATCTCCAGTGTGGAGGCCAATATTCATAGGATACTGCTGCATGCAATCACAGCACTAGACGCCTGTCCAGTCTGACATGAAGGCTCGCTGGCAGGCAGGCAGAAACCGATTTTATTATCTTCCTCTTACATATTTATTCGCGTCAAATATTTCTGAGAATCCATATGTTACCTCTCCTTTTATGCATTGTTGTTCAGAGTTGACAAGCCATCGACATTCAAATGAGAAATTTATGTTACATATTAAATATGGACATCTGAATGATTATCAAATCTATAGAAGCCAAGCCTGGCCAATCACCCCTAAATAATGGATGAGAAGTAGATGGGACTCAATTTGTTCAGTGCAGAACCTCGGCGACCCCGCCTCGTGCTTCATCACCACACCCTGTCATTATTCGCTCCTATTCATCTCCCTTGGCATCACTCAATAAAATCCACACATGATAAAGAGAATAACCTTGGTCCATGGCAAGAATAAAGGAAACGATCATCTCCTCCCTGGGCAGGTAGGGATCCAGTGGTCCCCTCTGTGCAGCGGGATATACATCAGGGGGATGGGGGGAGGTCATGTGTGTGTGTGTGTGTGTGTGTGTGTGTGTGGATGTGTGGTGTAGTACAGAATTCCAATGCTGAGGTCGAGGAAAAGCTTTCCTTAGAGCTTTCAGGGCGAGTGTATGACAGAGGAGCCTCAGGCCTGGGTAAGGTGGGGTGGGGTCGGCAGTGCAGCGGTGGGAGGGGCAAGCCAGTTAACATGGAGTAAATGCAATGACAACAATGTGGTTGTCCAAGAGAGCAGGTTTCATCTCGTAAGGGAGTCTAAGGGAATGGCAGGCCCTTGAGTGGAGCTGTTGCTACAACAACTTAAAATATTAGTCCAACTGTGGGTGAGATAGATTTAGGAGAAGCGAAGCTAGACATATCTGGGAAGTGAAAGGATTTTGAGTAACTTGGGAATTGCTGAAGGCGAAAGAAAGGCAGGGTACCCCAGCTGCACCAGTGACAGCACAAAACCGAACATAGAGGCCATATTTGTGGTTTCCAGTCACACATGCCTATCACATGGCAGAGCTTGTCCGGGACAATAGACCAATGCAGGGTCGATGGGCAGAGTCACTACATCTATAGGGCAGGTCCTATAGAGAGGTGGAGAAGAATCTGTCCCTCCCCCCTTCTTCTGCTGGGAATTTTCTCCACATCTAAATGTGGGAGCAGCTGAGTCTTTCCTCCTATCAAAGGAGGACCCTCACCCTTATGTTGGGCCACTCAGATGATGGATGACCTACTGACCAGCAACTTAAAGGTACCTGTAGCCTTGACCTCATTTGTGTATAATGTGTCTCTGTGGCAGGGGCCTGAGGCACCTCTGGAGAACCTTGTCTTGCCACAGGCAAAAGAAGAACAGCAAAGGAAAAATCCAAATGGAACGCACAGAGAAAAGAATAATTTTCCTGAAAGAGATAATTTCATAAATCAATGAGAGAAACAAAACTTCTGCAGCAGGATCGATGACAAACATTGAACAGGTATCGGAGGTGAGACACATGAGCAATGTATCTCCCGGGAGCCATCCTGCTACACCGAGCTAGCTGCTTGCTATGTTAGCTGCGGTGTGGGGTCAACACGCTCATGGGATTTAACTTTTTCCCACAATTTTATATGACTGGCTTCAAACACATCATGGAGACTCAAAATACAGTGTTCTGTTCATGGAAATAAATAAGAATAAATAAACAAATAAGCATGTGCTCCACAGTATGCTTATAAAAACAGAAAAACAGACTACACAATCTGTTGACTTTCAATTTCCTTGAGTGAATCAGGAACACTGTCTAGGGGCAGTGTGCCCTTACCCTTAGTCTCTTTGGGTGACATCCTGGAACACTGTTCACTGCCGTATGGTAAGTGTTCAGAGATAATTTTCAAGGATCGGGCCTTTAAAAAAGACTTTTATTAAATTAAAGCACTTTTGCAGTACAGTGTCCTCTACCCTATGCACCATATGACCTGTGATCTCTTCAGCCAGAGATTCTGAACTCCAAACCCTCTTACAGTTTCTGGAAGGCTCCCAGACCATCTTATATGAGGGGGAAATGGGAGTTTTGCAAGAAGCTAACTGGCTTTGTTTTGGAGTTCCATGGCCCATCTCTACTGCTTTCTTTAGTACACAAAGGCCTATAGGCTGTAGGGAATCTCACCAGGCATTGAGCAGACTATAAGTCCAAGAGAATATCACGCTTTGCAAATCCAAGGTGAGAAGGAGGAATTGACTTTGCCCTGTTACTCTGATAATCTTTATCACGTGAGAGAAACACTGCTTTTGTAAATGTCAGAGTGGTCTAGTAACCAATTACTAGGAAAAGCCTGTTAGGGCTCCATTTCCTCTTGAACGTGGACTAACTAGCAGACTGGAAAGCTATGGAATTGTGGGCGCTCCTGGTGGAATCCACTGAGGTGTCCACTGAGGGAAGAGTTGGTGGATAGAGCCTGCTGATGTGCTTATGGGATATGCCCAAGCTTCTCACGGATCCGAGTGCATGCCCCCTGGCACTGCGTCTGTGGTGCATAAACATACTAGAAATCATGGCAGTGCCTTTGCGAAGGAGTGTGACTCTTGGATATGGAAGAAGAAATTCAGGGAAGTAAAAGATAGGACAAGGAGTTGGCAGAGTTGACAGAGAGGTTGGTGTGTAAGTCAGCACAGGGTGATGTCGCAGGCTCCCAGGACTGAGGCTACAGATCTTGGCTTGGACATATTCTCATATTTTGTGTAGGAGTTTGTGTATGTTTGTATTATGGTAGGAGGTGTGTGTGTGTGTGTATGTGTGTGTGTGTGCCTATGTGTCTAGGAAGGGGGAGTTGTAGGTGGTCAGAGGTTGAGGCTAAGATGTCTTACTAAATTGTTTCTCTACTATTTTTCTATCTATCTATCTATCTATCTATCTATCTATCTATCTATCTATCTATCTATCCATCCATCCACCTACCTACCTACCTACCTACCTACCTACCTACCTACCTATCTATTTAGAGACAAGGCCTCTTCTTGAACTCGGAGCTCATTGCTAAGCATAGTCTGGATGGCCAGCAAGCCCCCAACCCCCACCCACCTTTCTTTACCCCTAGCCTAGCCCTTGGATTACAGGCATGTTCTGCTGCCTCCAGCTTTGATAAGTGGGCTGGAAATTGAACTCGGGTTATCATGTTTGCATTGTGAACACTTTACTGAGACATCTCTTCATCGCAGAGTGAAGTTTATAAGTTAGAATCTTCCTGTCTGTGAAAAAGAGAACGGTCTCTGAACTGAAGGCATTTGCTGTTTCCCTTCACACGCGTACAGGCTGGTTCTGTGAGAAACTTGTAGTGAATGAACACAAAGGCATCTTTGCTTTTTTCTTTGTTTCTCCATCACAGTCATCTCAGAAACCCAAGGGTGAGAGTAGCGAGCATAGCTGAGATACCAGCTCTTGCCACAGAGATTTTGTGCATAAGTCTGTGCCCTTGGTTTGTGTGTTTCTGAGGTAATGAGGAACCATCATTCCTAGGAACTAGTGCGTGCGGGAAGACGTGAGACTGGAGACAGGGAGGAGAGCTGCCTACGTGGGAGCAACTTTTTGGCTTAAACCACAGAACAGAGGCACCAGTGGAGAGAGTGCTGTGGGCTTGGAGAATATTTTTTAATTCACAAAGGCAGGGCAATGGGAAACTTACGGGGGTGGGGCTTCTGAAGCCTCCCTTTAAGCCTGCAGTGAACATGGATCCGTTCACTGGGCAAAGTAGCCAAGCAGAGAGGAAGTACTGCCTCCTCAGGCACTGCTGCTAAATGCTGACATCTTCCAGGTTAAAGAGCTCTGATTGTGTGGCTTAGTGGGGGAGGGGCGAGTGGAACTTTCTGGCATTCTGCTCTAAGCATTTGCCTGGGTACTCCAACCAGCTTTGTGGTTCCTTCACTGACTATCCCAATGTGAACACATGTGAGTGTGTATGACACACACACACACTCACACGTGCACACACACACACACACACACACACACACCAAGCACATGCACGCATGCATACACGCACACACATTCTTTTCCTGTTCCAACAGTGGGGACAGTAGAAGCTTTGTGGGTTTCACTTACACATTGTGTGCTTAGGCCTCTCCTCATGAAGTCCATTCTCCAGCCCATGCGGGATCGCAGCCCCTGGGGACAGCTGCACGAGCTGCATCTGGGGAGTACCTTGGTCTGTGCCGGGAGGCTAATGCTGACAATAAGCACCCAGGACTCTCTGCTAATCAGGAGAGAGGGCAGCTGCTCACATCGGGAAGATTGCAGGACAGGACAGGCGGAGGAGGCTCCCGGCAGGGCAGAGCTGCTGCGGATAAAAAGCTCCATTTTGCTACGGGTTCAAAAATCAATTTTGACGATTCAAACCTTTCTAATGAACAATTTAATATGGCCCCATAGTGACTGCAAAATTCAAAGCTTCAGTCACAAGGTATTGATACCATCAGATAGCCAATGCCCCACATCCAGTGACCATCTTTGAAAAGCTCTCCCTTGGGGGTTTCTTCAGCCAGCATGGGAGGAAGGGGCCGCCCCCCCCCCTCACTACTCCTCCAGGCTACAGATCTTCTCTTTGGATGCAAGAATATGGCTGGGTTTTTCACGGCACTATTTATAGGCCTAAAAGATTTCGGTAGATGGTTTTTTCTTGCGTCCTATCTCACAGTGCTAAGCCCACACCGTAGCGCGCAGCTCTCGGGGGATGCTTGCTTGCTTGCGGCAGCGCAGGGCAAATCAGACACCGTGGACCGTGGACCTTTTCAGTTCAGGTTATTATTTTGCAGGAAATAATGCGTGTTAAAAGAACTTGTTGGATATTTTCTGCTAATATAAGTTTGTCTGATAAGAGCTTCCCGGGGAAGCTGCTTCCTGCTGAGCCGGCGGCTTGAATACAACACTTAGAGCCCTTGGTGTCAGGCTGTTAAGGATTCAATTTTTTTAATGAACATTTAATTAATATTAATGTTATGCTAACAAAATACATTGATTAAATAACTCCTGTAATTCATTACATATCTTGCTAGAAACTGGCAAAACACAAGCACTGTGAAAATTCCTTTGATGTTTAAAAGCATTCGAGGATTAAAAATTCAGGAAGCACACTACATTTAAAATATCACATGCTGGTTTTTACTGGCTCACACTGGTAGTTTGTTTGTTTGTTTGCTTGTTTGTTTGTTCTTAAATCAGATACATTCCACTCTCTGGAACATCAATTTCAATGCCAGGCCACATTTTAGTCCTGAGTCATTTTATTTATTTTTTTTTTAGTAGTTTCAATAACTATATAGCATGTATTATCATAACTACCATATCCAGAGAGTAAAGTTGACTAGCCCATCCTTTGACGTCCCCATGCACAGGGATATATAAAAGACTGGTGTTGGATGCTTGAGCTGAATTCTTCCAGGAACCTTTTGTTTGTGTGTAAAGATGTCCTTCAGCCTTTGGAGAGAGGACATGGAGATTGGGTTGAGTCTCCATGGGCAGTTATTTACAAATGGCAGAAGATACTTTAAGGCAGGTGTCTCTGCTCCGTGAGGTTCTTCAGGAGACTCCTTCTCTGGTGATAGATGGGGAACTCTACCTCTGGCCCACACATGCACCACATCCTTGTGTTCACAGTTGACACTGTAGAAGTCTGATGTGTCTGCCACTCAACTATCAGTTCCTCACAGGATCTTTGGCAAATTATTTGCCTTTGTTGCATTCATTTTTGTTTATAAAATACTAATTACCTCTTTTATTGTTTGAAGAGATTAAAAGTTAATAGGAGAAACTAAATAAACAGAATGCCATTCTGCACAAACTATATAAGCTGGTAATTAATTTCTGGCCTCCTCTGAGCTAATTAAGTCATATAAAGAAATGAAGTTAATGAACCACAATTCCAGTCATACGAGTGTAGAGACAAGCAGTTTGACTTAATGAATTAATACGATATTTCCTTTCTTAGAGGATTTCCAATTGTTCTCCTAATCTGAAGGCCCCTTTAATGTCCCTTTCTGGTTAAAATGTTTAATAAATGGTAGGGTGATCTGGTAGTGGTATGAACCTGGGGCTCTCGTGGAGGGCAGGGATATGGTATGGCGCCTCCTGAGAACCCTCTAATGTTAGAGACACTGTCCCGGTTCACTTGGCTGAGCTGTGGGCCACATCTACTAATCCAGTCAGAGTGAGCTTACCCATTCTGGGAAGACTGCCATTGCATCAGAGGTCTGTAGCACTGAGTATTAGGAGATGGACTTTCTCTTCCTATCTCTCCTGGAAGCTCTTTGCCATAGAGATGTTCTCACCAGCATACATCTTGGACGAGTTTTGACAGTGGGAATAGTCATAGATGCTGTTCTCTAAACAGGAACCCCACCCAGTGTAATAAAACTTCTTGTTCATTAAAATTAAAAATATGGTAACAGAATTATTTACCGTGAACTCTTTATCTTTGCTAGGAGTCTCTATAGAATTGATGTATTCCTAGGACTCACGGTTTTGGTCCTGTATTGTCACATACCCTAGCCTCTTGCATAGCTAATAAGTTTCATGCTTCTGAGACAGCTTTGGATATCCTGATGTCAAAGGTCAGGACTTAGTAGCAAAGATGGACTCCAGTGTGGCAGCAACATCTATTGGTGTGTTATCTAGCATTTTTGTTACCATGACAAAACATCTGCCAAAGGGAAGGGTTGATCTTGGCTATTGCTTTGAAGCTGTAATCCATCGGTGCAGGGAAGACATGGTAACAGAAGTCTGTGGAGGCTGGTGTCCTCAAATTGGTGTTCTGTTTGCTCTATCTGTTTTGTAAAATGATGCATGCATATCTGAATGTGTGTTTCCTCTATGGAGGTCCAAGGCTGATGTCAGGGGGCTTCCTCCACCACTCTCCACTGCACCCATTAAGGCAGGGCATTTCAACAGAACTGGAGCTTATCAATAACTAGTCTCTATCCAGTTAGCCCCAGGGATTCCCTGTCTCTGTCTTCCAAATGCTGGCACTGTAAGCAGGCCATCATGGCCACCATGGCCACCGCCACTTACACTGGTACTGGGCATCAAAACTCCCCTCCTTATGCTTATATGCCAAATTTAACCACCAAACCAACACTGCTCTCTCATCTCTGTTCATTAGGATTCCTTACTCACAAGGGTGAGTCTTCCCTCCATTAAGTCTCCCTGGAAACATCCACAGACATCGCGAGAGGTGTTTCCAAGGTGATTATGAATCAAGTTGGATTGACAATGAAAACTGTCAATCACAGCATTGCCCCATCAGATGATGGGGAATGTGTGCTCTGTGATGCTGTTAAGAGCTTGCATCCACCATAAAAAAAAAGGAAGTAGGAAAAAGGGAAGGGAAGAATTCAGAGGCGCTTAGGAAGTTGTGCCCAGAGCAGTCTGTGTCTAGGTGTCCATGCGGGCCAGATGAGGACGGTGGCTGTCCTGAAATCAGAGGACAGGCAGTTGTGAGTCTCCTGATATAAAAGCAGAGCACAAATTCTCTGCCAGAGCAGTAAGCACCCTTAACCACTGAGCCATCTTCCAAGCACTGAGCCATGGCTCCAGTCCTAGAAGCTCGAGAGTCTGAGAATGAAAAGGGTTTTTAAGGTCAAATCTGCTGCAGTGTGCAAAGGAAAATTTCAACATGGACAATTTCTGCCCTGACATCCATGGGTTTTTCCCACAGTCTAACCGGGATCTTCCCTGTTTCCTTCTGTCCTAGAGGTGCCTTCACTGGCCCAAGAACTAGGAATTTCATAAACATTTGCCTTCTTTACCTGTTCAGAGCCAGCAGTCTGAGCAACATCCTGCACAGGGCAAGTCTTTTCAGCAGGAGTTCAAGCAGATTCTCATCTCCATCCATTCCCTCCTGATACATCGCAGGCAGGGACAGTGGTGCTGCCCTTTCTTCAATGTCTCAGAAGAACAAAGCAGTATATAGGTGTGGGTACAGAACTCAAAGCCCTCAGTGTGTATGCTCAACTTTGCAGGGTATAAGAACACAGACAGAGGAGGGACATAATGTTCCCAAGCCTCCAGGTGCTTTTCTAATAATCAGGGGCATGGCACAAAACAAAGGAAGACAGGGCACGGGGCATGCCCTCTACAGAAGGCCAGAGACTCCAAAGACCTGGAACTCCAGAATCCAGTCTCTTCCTTAATACTCTGCGGCCCTGGTCTCTGGTTCACACCGTGCCTGCAATTTGGTCTTATGAGCTTGGTCTCTTTCCTCAACCATAGATCTTCCTTTGCAAGATAGACCAAGATGTTACATCTCAGAGAAGATGGCCTTTCTCAGCCTGGTAAGAGTTGAGCTCTTTCCCTAATAGAGCCCCTTACATGCACTGCATCAGTTTCTCCTTATGGCCTTATGGTTCAGTGATAGTTATCATGAACCTGAGTATGTAAAGGCCACCACCACTAACTACTTATCTTAGAGACACATACAGACTAGATAGCACCCCCTGGTACCTTACTGAAGAGCAGGAATCCCTCTGATCTCTTTCTGTTTCTGACTCAAGTGTGAAATCTAGTTGAGAAAACTTGAACTGCATTGGCTGCATGCTTGCAAAGTAGTAAACTGAGACCAACAACCATGCTTCAAATACCTCTTCCCTACAAGTAAAACAGCATTCCTTTCTGTGTAGATAAATGGCAGGTCCTGGAGGGATATTTGGAGAAAGTACATTGTGTCAGAATGCTTGATGGCCAAGTTCTCACTGGGCATTCTATCTTTTGTTATTGGCAAGAGAGAGAGAGATAGTTGGGTAAGCTGCTATGTGTCATATCCGTGGATCGTGAGCCAGAAATGAGAACAGAAGAGTTGATGGCTGGTCCTTCTCAGTCACTGGTCATCTTTTATCATTTAATGACATATTCCAAACACCACGCTTGGCACTGTGTGGGGCGATCTATTAATGATGCTTGTGCTTGCTCCCTCTTGTTAGATATGACCTCCGTAAATGAAGGATGATCTATTATGCATCCTTTTCCTTTGTGCTTCATAGGATCATTGACTACCATAAAGCAGAGTTTGCTGTCACAATAGCAAAAAAAGCAATGTAACGAGGGCCTTGTTGATAACAATGGTGACAAGGCTGTCAATGTTCCTAGTAGAAGTAGGCGGGAGGAGGGTCATAGACCATCACCTGGAATTTCTGCCATTACTCCCTGCTCCCCCACCCACATATGATCTTGGAAGGTACTATAGGGGTAGCTAACCTTTTGACAGTGATATGATTGACACTTGTGAACGTGCTGGGGTGCAGATATAGCTGTCCTTGATCGTATGCAGCCCATGTGCTTCAGAATAGGCTTGCACTGATCTGTCAACCCCTTCATAGTAGCCAGGGTTGATGGAGGCTTTCTTGTTTCTCCTTCCTGTGACATACTGGGAAGGTTTCTTCGATGTGAATGAAAGCCACAAGGAGCCAATCCATCCCCAGAACAGGGGCTGGGCTCAAACAGTACACAGGATTGTTTGGGGGGGGGACCTCCTCGTGTCAACCATGGTGATCTATGGAATCAAGTAAATTGGCATACCACGGGTAGATTATTTTATTACCTTAATGACCAAGTATTTGAACCCGCCACTTTTAGAACAATGGTCTTGAAGCACAGAGTTGTCCTTCCCCCCATGCCTAGGAGCCAAAGACATCTACCAGAGAATAAGCCAAGTAGTCCAGAGTACTACCCATAGGCCTTTGCAGAACAACAACAAGAACATTGTCCATAGATTCGTGAGCACAGTTCCCATCCTTCTCAGCACCCCCTCCCTTTACTCTCCACTTTTTCGAAATTATTTGCACTGGAAAAGCCAGTTGGGTTGCTCTTGGTTGTTAACTTGGCACCCCTAAGAAGAGGGCACCTCAGCTAAGCAAGTGCCTCTGTCATCCTGGCCTATGGGAGTTTTCTTAATAGATAAGTAGGAGGGCCTAGTCCACTTTAGGTGGAGCCTTCCCTAAGAGGGTGGGCCTGGGCTGTGTGAGGTCCATGAGTATGAACCTGGGAGCAAGCAGCATTCCCTCATGACCCTACCTCCATTTCTGGCCCCAGCTCTTGCTTGAGCTCCTGCATTCTCAGCCACAGCTCCTGCTGCCGACCCCAGGGATGTTGAAGTCCTCAGGCCTCTGTTGTCCCTTAGGAGGTAGAGGGGTGATTACAAATTCCAGAGGGCTGCAAAGATGTGGGTGAGTGGCACTGTTTGCCTCCGGGATGAGTTTCAGGAGTTTGCTAGTACTGTGCATGGTAACGGTAGTACCAGATAAAGGGAACACCTGGAGTTTGAGGACTTGTCTCTCCTCAAGCTGACATTTTGTGGTAATCTGTCTGAAGGCAACAGGTACCAGGAAGTTAGGGAGTCACCCAGGCCTTCAGGGTCCCTCTGTGAAATGAAGGCCACTAGTGGACTTTCTCCTTTGAGTTTATGGGAGAAAATATGGAACTTCAGGACACAGGATAAACACACAGCAAGAACTGACATCAAAGTCATGCTGGAAATATCTAAGTGCAGCTGTCTTGATGCTCTAGCTGGAGCCTTAAGCATCCCTGAAGAATCTTGTGTTGAAAGGTTGGTCACCAGCTTGGCACTAGTGGGAGGTAGTTAGACTCTTAAGACATGGAGCCTAAAACAAGGTCTTTGGGTTGTTCAGGAGCATGGCCTTGAGGAAGACAGGGACCCTGGTCTCTCCCTTCCTCATTCTTCCACCTCCCATATGGTTTTTGACCTTCTACTTCCTCCTTCCCTGATGAGTCAAGAGACTCAAAGCCAGGGAACCAAACAATGGTAGGCTAAAGCTTCTGCAGCCCCATCTCTCAAAAAACTTGACCTTCTCAAGTATCTGCTGCAGTTGAGGGACTAGATTGTTCAGTTGCTGTCTAGTTGAGGGACACACACATGTCCATGGGGTTCAGCCACCAATGCCCTATGAGACATTGTCTAGATAACTCAGTTGCCATACCTGTGGGATGAGGCTGGTTATAGATGCACCAAGATTGACTTGTCAGGACTACAATGTACACAGATGCTCACAAAGGTTTGGATGTCATCCTTGAGAGACATAAAAGTGATCACACTGTAAAGCTGTGTGGAAAGTGAAATTATTGCCTTAAAAGTTTTGTTTCAATCAAGATCAAATTAATCTTAAGGTTTCTGAATAAGTGTTCTGAGAAACTGAGCCTGGGTTCACACAGGCTTTGGCACACGTGAACAGAGTCAGACACCAAAAACAGCTCAGTGTGATAAGCGGGAGACTGCATCTGGCTTGAGCTTGCCAAGCCACTAAAGCACAGTGGTCTATAGCACAGACCTCTGATCCCGAGTGGACACCAGTTGATCAATTTTATTTCCATCCTCCAATCAAGAGCAAGGCTGACAGCGACTCAGAGATGTATTTCATCTTGATTTACCAAATTTCATTTACCCATCTCCATTATTTGCTCTGATGCTAAGAATACATCTTTTCTTGGCCATTTGCTCCTAATTGATGAGGTGGCCATGCGTGCAGGTCTGGGCTCTCTGGCGGGCTGTCTCTGGCTTTTGATCGACTGTGGATGAAGTCGGCTTTTAGGACTTGCAATGGCCAATTCTACGGCCACACGACACTCGTTACTAATGAAAAGCATGGCTGTCAGGCCCTGGAAAGCCATCTAATTAAACTGGGAGATTTCCATAAAACGAGTTTGAAATCAATCCGTCAATACTGAAACCACTTAGGAAAATGTAGTATGAGCACTGTGCCTTAGCCCAGGAGAGGGGCAGGCATGATATCCGTCTTCTGCTTGGGCTCATGGGGCTGTCTGTCTTTCCATGGCCTGAGCATGGTCACTGGGAGTATCTTCTTTCAGAATCCAGAGATTCAGACACAAATCACATGCTAGATCATGTCTATTTCCCTCTCCCCAAGGCTCAGCTGTGGTTCTTGATGGTGCCCAGCTCTGCACTGTAAGGTGTACAGCCCCTGGGCCTGTTGGCAGAATTGCGCCTCATACTGAACTGTCTGAATGTCCTACTTGTTCCAAACTGTGGGTGCAACCTATAGGTGTTCTCTGGTATGTAACCTATGTGCACAAACACCATCATCTAAATAGTTCCATTACATTTTCTTCTGCAGTGTGAAATTGAGAATTGCTTATATGAGGAAGGAAATTTATTAAGGCTTTGACAGGGAAACTTATAACAAATGCACCTAGCTAGTTGTCTCTGTGTGGTGAGATGTTCTGTCCCGAAGAGAGGGGACTAATTTCTGGGCTATAATCTCTCCTAATTCTTGGTTTGGGGTAGCCAAATGTTGTCCTAACTAACTTCACATACAGTATCTAATAATAATATGTAAAAAAATGGGTTCTATACAACACTATGAATACTGAAGAAATTTCTACAATGATTAAACAAAAATAATGAAGTCTATATTACTGAAAAATGGGTAGTTTTAGATTTTAAAGTAACTGTTTGCTTTTTATTAAATAAATAAAAAAACCTCCCTTTTTATTTACACCTGCTTCTAAGAGTAAAGGTAAGCTTCTTTCCAGCTCCTGTCTTTATCAGGCTTAGCATACATGGGTTTAAAATGCCAGGTCCTGACTGGGCAGCAGGTTAGGAGTTAGTTCATAGACCCCTTTCCAGATATTCCTGCTATAGCTCAGGTTTCTAACATTCACCAACACATTACTGTTTACAATTTGTCTTCAAAGAAAAGATCCTTCTCCTTCCCCTATGCAGTTGAATGTTTAAGGATATATATCCAACACACACACACACACACACACACACACACACACACACGCATGCGCGCATGCAGGTACCTTGCAATGGCTTCTGAGAGGCTTGCTCTGCTTACAGTGGGTCGAGCTACAGGGAGTTTGGGTTTCAGTTTTACATGTTTCTGACATCCAAGGCTAGCTAACCTCACCAGGTAACTTGCATTAGCTAGCACCTTGAATGCACACACTCCCCGGTATGATCATTTTGCAAAAGCACTTATTCAACAACCGATTCCTACTCATCCTGTAGCCTTCAGGACTTGGCATTTATCAAGTGCTGAGATTAATCAGATATTGATTATGTAAGTAAGCGTAAGTAAAAGACTTTGATCACTCTTGAGAACACAGCGGGGAAAGGTAAGAGAGGTCACTGTGGAGGCCACCACTATTCCCAGTTCTGGGGACACAGCAGTGGAAGGCACCATTGGTGAACTGGAGCTTATGATAGATATCACATGGGCGGTGACGTAAGAGACTCTTAAAGAACAAAGGCAGTGCAGTGGCTTATGCCTGCAGTCTCGGCACTTGGGAAGTAGAGGTGAGAAGCTCAAGATTTCAAGGCTATCTTCGTCAACATAGTGACTGGGAGGCCAGCCTGGAATACATGAGACTCCGCCCCAAAACAGACAAACAAGGCATAGAGTAGTGATTTGAGGACACAGGATTTCAGGAAGGTCCCTGGATCTGTCTAGATTATCTGGGAGACCTGAGCCTTGGTGACTAAGGAGAGTCCAGAGATAGTACAGGAGACAGGGTGTCAGCTGGGCTGGTCGTGGTAGCTATGTAGAATGATAGCCACAGAGGTATGAGCCTCATTGTCCGGGGGAATCCATCAAGATCGAAAGGTCAGGGCAAAGGACTCATAGTTCACAGCAGAGGATTATGGGACTCACTACTCCCTCTGGCCTATGGCGTCTCACTACTCCCAAAGTTCATATTTTTGGCATAAGGTGCTTTGAGGAGCATCCAGTGTTTGGACCAGCTACAGACACTCCATGTATAAAAAGCAACTTCTCCCCGGAGTGTGGGACTGAGAAGAATCCTGGAGTCCAGTCTACTCCACCAAGCCCAGGGTGACAAAGCTCAAGGTCCTGTGTGTTTCCTCCCACACCATTTTGTTCCATTTCCACCCACATTCTTCTGTGAGCCCTGCCACTCCACAGGCTCCTGGCCAAGTGGCTTGGGCTGTCTGTCCACTGACACAGCCCTTTTCCTTTCCCCCTACAAGCTTCCTGTTAACATGTGTTATGTCCCGCTTCATATCTACTGGGCTTCCAAACGGGACATCAACAAACATGAAGACAGCTCTTGTCAGTATAGCTTTGATCTGAAAGTCTCTGAGTAGAGACTGTAGTAGACACAACTCTGTGGTTAAGGTGACTGCCACATGCAAAGGTTGCACGAGGTGCTTACCTATGAAATTGTGCCTGCACACCTGTGCATGCCTGTGAAAACCATCATTCCTCAGCACTTGGGATAGCTCACTTGAAACAAAAGAGACATGGTGCAGGGGTTGGGCTCATGGAAATTGTCCCTGTCCGTGCCTTCTTGTTTCTGGCTGCTGTGTCACACCCACATGTGGGCCACATGGCTTGCACTCACAACCTTGCCCTGCGTGTGGGGATCCAGTGCACACCTGGATTCTCTTGGTCCCCACCAAGGCCCCTCTCCATCTGGAACCTCATAAATATTTCGAGTTGAATTAAATTGACACGAGCCGTGGCTAGCTTTGGCAGGGCTGAGCTCAGCCACTTAGTATGCACAGTATCCTTCCACTACTGGGCCGGCACCAATGTGTTGTTTACTGATTTACGCTAATTCAAACAGTTTATAATATGTCAGAATTTTTCCAGGGGTTATAGAAGAGATGTCTGGGAAGGCATGCACAGACACTGATAATTAGTACATTAGCCCTAGGGCGTTTCACGGGTTTGCTTCTGCAAAAGCAAGAGGGAAATGAGAAGACACCTGGGTATGTTAGGAAAAAACATATATTTACAGAAAAATGGACACATTTAAACCCAGGCAGACACTCACTGGCACATACACACTGCAGCACACTTATGCAGAGATTCACTAATTCACGGCAAGAGAATACACACTGTGCACGCTGGTGTGCACACAGGTACCAATGCACACAGAGGCACGTGTGCATGTGTGTACATGGCCACGCGCACACATGAGCACAGTCTGTTTCCTCCAACCAGGAAGCTTCTGATGTTACCGAGGATTTAAATATGTAAATATCCGGCGTACCTCTGGAAGGACAGCGTAAAAGGAAAGGCTACGCAGCACACTAGGTACCAGCCTCACTGGTGTGCTCACAAACAAGGGAGATTCTGTCTGTGTGTCTCGTTTCCGGGACCACGCTTCCATTCTCTCCCGCTGACTTTACCTGTGGGCCATCACGATACAGCTGCCCTTCCGTTCAAGCCGAACATTGACTTAGTAAATGAATATTCGCATTGGGTCCTGTCACAAGCTGAGCGGCCGGGGCCATGAGCGATGCAATGGAAACCTCTTGCTAGGGCTCAGCATCCAAGAAGGAAGAACATGGAAGTGTGAACTCAGGAGAAGACAGTTCTTGACAGGAGGAAATGCTCTGCCAGCACCATTGCTTTTCCCCTAGAGGTTGATGTTACGTCATGGAGAAGAAAGAATTTAAGTTCTGTGACAATAGGGTTTTCTTTGTTTTTTGTTGTTGTTGTTTTGTTTTCTTGTTGTTTGTTTGTGTGTGTGTGTGTGTGTGTGTGTGTGTGTGTGAGATTTGATGCCACTTTGCACATTCTCCTTCCCTGTGGGCCCAGCCTGCACTGCCGCGGCAGCACACGGTGAACCGACTTCTGGTCTTTTGGACCCACTTTCCAAGATAGACCCTGCCTGGGATTGAAGTTTCAGAGGACTCCCATGGAAACCATGAGTTAAAAAGAAAAATGGGTTATATTTATCCCAAACTTTCAACTTATGGGGAGGGATCTCTAAGACACATTGGAAAACTTTCGCGAAGGCAATGTTTATTGGTTCCATTTTCAAAATCTTTTCAAAAGTACAGAGGAGACCTTATAAAGCCAGGCTTACATAAGAACACAGGCTACATTTCTCTGCCAGAGTAGGTTAGTCTGAAACTACTCCTCTTTGGAAATGGATAGGAGCCATCAGTGCTCACGGTCAAAAGGAGTCTTAAAGGGTGTCATTGATTATCAAAATTCATAAATAACTATGAATTATGACTCTAACATATATCGTTTCCTAAGAATCTTAGAGGTCAGGATTCAACTTTCTACTTGACAGCTGAGCCTTCTCCTGTGGTGGAAGCTTCTTTGTTGTATAGGAAAGAAAGAGGGAGGGAGGGAGGGAGGAGGGAGGAAAGGAAGGAGGGAGGGAGGGAGGGAGGGAAGGAGGGAAGGAGAGGAAAGACATAATAGGAGAAGAAGGGAATGAGGAAAGAGGAGAAGGGAAAGACGACCAGAGCAGCCCCTCACTGCCTCTCCCCTCCCTGACAGAGATTACAACTCCCTGTCCAGCAGAGAACAAGCATCTCAGCGTAAAGCCGCCTTTCAAGCTAGTGGTCCCTTCACTAATAATCGGGATTTATTACCGGGCCCATCTGCTGTCTCTGTAAGGTCACGAGGTGAACCAGAGGCATGGCTGGTGTCACCATCAAGGTAGCTGGTTGCAAATGGACCCTGACAAGTGTACTTTTAAAAGAATATTGTAGCAAGAGCACTCTGAGCATGGATGTCACGCCGATAAAGAGAATCACCCTAAAATACTGAAAAGATGTCGAGTTTTAACCCTTTCATCCGTGGGACGGAGCTTGACTGTCAACTTGGTACCTGAGCCCCGGTAGGAAAGAATGAAGCTGGGATGGGTGGCACACAGCCAGCTGTATCTATATGCACTGGAGGCCAGACATACCAGCTCCAGGAGATTTCCCCTGAACACGTTTGTCACAGGAAAGTAGGGAGAAAGCAGAGTGCCCATCACCTCCAACTGTGACTTCTAGTGTCCAGGTCTTGCTTCCAGAAACTAGTATCAGATGCTCCTGTGATTTTTTTTATTCATATTTAAGTAAGTCATAATGATGCAGCTAGAGCTTGCATTTCTCCAGGGCTGTTGCTCCTCAGGTCATGGCCAGGGTGCTCCTTCCTCCAGGGTGCTCCTCCCTCTATGGTGCTCCTCTCTCTATAGTACTCCTCCCTCTATGATGCTCCTTCCTCTATGGTGCTCCTCCCTCCAGGGTGCTCCTCCCACCTGTTCACTTTCAGCAGAGCAGGAGAGGAAGCAGGGCAGAGAGGTCCAAGCTAGGCATAATTTTGTCCCATCCAGTGAGGACATAGGAGCACTGCCGTTACAGTCTATGGCTGGCTTGTCTCAGATCACCCTCACAGAGGCTGCCCCCTTCCACTCATCTGGTAAAAACAAGCTGTGGTGGTCGCCTGCCTGCTCTCTAGCTCAGTCATGGCTGGCATCCTTCCCTATAGTCTGTGGAATCTCTATACCCAGGTCTCCAGAGGGGACTTGCATGAAGTATCCAGGTAGGGACCCCATTTTCTGGAAACCATCACCCAACTCAGCCAAGCTCTGTCCTCCCTGGGGTTGACAAAATGTCTCCCAGGTGACTAATGACAATTGGGTGCACCTGCTTGCCCCTTAGCTAAATGAGCTGGGAGCCTATCTTCAGGGTGAGAGTGACGCAGAGCAAGGAGGCACACCGTGTCCTGAGAATAAGGCAACGGGGACAACACTGGGTGAACAGTGGCTGTCACACTGAAGTTCAGTGAGATCACATGGATAATGCTCAGCTCCACGCCTGATGAATCATAGGTACCCAGCAAAGTGGGTGTCTGTCTGTCCATCACCAGGCTGTGTGTCTGTCCATCACCGAGCTGTGTGGGTATCTGATCATTTCTGAACAAGTTGTGTCCGGTGACATCTCACTACATCTACTTCTGAGTTCAGTCCTTGCTTTGCCGGATCAGCAGATGCCAGCCTTTGTCACCCACTTTCTTATTCGTGATGTGGCTCCTCACATCATCTACTTTTTGAATTCCAAAATGGATTCATCAAGTGACCAAATCAATGACAGCCACAGAAGAGAAGGGACACATGCAGCTACCTTGGTCATGTACCCCATGTGGTATGCAACCTGCTCTCAGACAGCTGTACACACCCACACCACTCTGTGTGGATCTTGGGGATACCCAGATGCCACATGGGGTGCATAGCTGCTGACACAGAGAGGGGCAGCCCTCCCACCCTGAAGGCTGGCATGGAAGGCCGACAGTCAGGGTGTTTGTGGTTGCTTATGGTGTTTTGAATGAGAATGGTCCCCATTGGTTCATATATTTGAATGCTTGGTTCCCAGTTGATGGAACTGTTTGGGAAGTGTGGGCTTAATGGAGGAGGTATTTCCCTGGGGGTGGGCTTTGAAGTTTCTAAAGTCTAAACTAGTCTTGGTTCTGTCTGTCTGTCTCTCTGTATGTCTGTCTCTCAGTGTGTGTCTATCTCTGTGTGTGTGTCTGTCTGTATCTTTCTCTCTGTCTCCCTCTGTCTCTGTCTCTGTCTCTGTCTCTCCCCCTCCTTCCCTCCATCCCTCCCTCCATGCTAGTGGATGTATGATCAGATGTAAGCTCTCAGCCATTGCTCCATTGCCACACCTGTGTCCCGCCGTGCTCCTTGTCATGATGATGATGACTCTAGCCCTCTGGAACTGTAAGCCTCTAGTTGACTATTCCATAAGTTTTCTTTGTCATGGTGTCCCTTCACAGCAATAGACAGTAACTAAGACACTGTTCATCTCAGGCCTACGATGTGAGCATCTTCACCACTCGGGTTCTTTTCCTCACCAGCCCTTCTTCTCATCACTCTCTGCTCTGTGCTTCTAGAATGTTGGAAAGGGAGCGGAGGTACTAACTGGCTCTGTGATGCCCATGAGCCACCTGCAGGGACAGGTCACCCTTACCCAGCCACCCCCATCTCATTGCATCTCCTGTCTACAGCTTGTCATTTTGGTAGCCATTCTCTCCATCTGCACTGGAAGGGCTCAGTATGAGTGCTAATCAGAAGGCTGATCCAAAAGACAGGATCACTTCCGTTACACTGGTGAAGTAGAGACTTTAACTCTACCACTGCCAGAGCTATGCACACCATTTCATATGGAGTTACCATCCCAGTAGAGGTGAGTTTAGTTTTTCTAAATAACATTCATTTTTATTTGATGATGTCTATTCATCATTTCACAGTCCGGGTAGGGTTGGTTACCCACACCTTGTTCACTCAGAGGAAGAAGGAGACCAGCATTTGGGGAAGATGGCAGATGATGTGTTAAAGCGCCAAACCTACACTGACCTTGAGTAAAAGCAGGTGAAATCTTAGTATTCCTTTCTGAGATGTAAACTTCCTTAACTTGGGGGGGGGCGAGACCCCTTGTGCTTAGAAGCAGGCACAAGATGTTTCTCTGTGAATTCTGTGTGAGGCTCCACTGAGAAGGTGATAGCCAAACCTTTGTCAGGTCTGAGGTTACCAACAATTCAATTTCAGATTTAAAGAATAGTGGTTTATGCCATTGGTAGACATAGGACCACAGAAACTTCACAGACACCCAGGGTAGTATCAGAGGGGCAAATACATCCTGGTGTAAAGCAGTGACAGTCAGGTGTGGTATTACTCTCTACACAGCTGCAGTTGCTTCAGCCCAATAACGGCACACATGTAACTTACTAACTAAATGCAACTATTTGCGATGGGAGACCCAAGGTTTGTCCTTCTGCTTGATACCACACGTGAGAATTCTGAGCGTCTTTTCCTACTCTGGTAGTTCTGGGCCCTTTCTGTATTCTAGTGGTAGACCCCCCTCAATTTATTTCATTCTCTTTCCAACATGGCAAACATCAATTTAGCTAATGAGGCACAGGTGTGACAGGCATCCCTTCAAGACTTAGGCTATGAATTTGCCTTGGATACAGTGCTGTGTTTCCTACCTGTGGTTCGCTCAGAACATTCACAGCTCTAGTAGTCATCATAGACAGACTACTCCCTGTAAGCTGCCGACTAGGACCATGTATGAACACAGGAAACACAGTAAATAAAATGTAAGCCCTGCCCTTAACAGCAAGCTCTGTGTGCTTGTCTGCCACTCCATCCTGATGACTGTTCACCTCAGTGAGATCACATTTCTACCTGTGTGGAAAGCCTTATTTTAACATGAGATGGCACATTTGGTAAATCACTTCCCGTCTTCCATGAAGGTAAGAGGAGTTGTCCTGCTTATGTAAATATAAAAAAAAATACTGTAAGTTAAGTGAGAATATCATAGAGACTTTAAATTACCTCCTCAGTGATATCACAAACTTATTTTTTCTAACTATTTGGCATACTTTGAAGTGCTTAGGTAGGGAAGAGCAAATGCATCACACATTTTAGTTCTAACCTTGGCTCTTTAGAGCCTGACCTTGAGCTAACTACTTTTTAGCAATATATTTTGCAATTCCCTGAACAATATTAGCTTTCAAAACAAATCTGACTTGCACCTGTCTTGTGCTTTATTGTAAAATCGGCCTTCTGTACAAACACTGCACATAGAGTGGTGGAAACATGAACTTTTATGAGACCTTAAAGAAATCTGAGGCCCTTCTTAAAGCACATGTGTGTCTGTGTGTTCACGCATGGCTATGAGCTCTCGTGTGTGTGTGTGTGTGTGTGTGTGTGTGTGTGCCTGTAGAAATGCACACAGCGGGCCAGAGATCAATGTCTACTGTCTTTCTCTGTCCCTCTTCACTTTAATTTTTGACGAGGGTCTTTAGTGGAACTTGGGACCCTCCATGTTGACCGGACTGACTGGGTGGCCACACCCCCAGGATGGGCATTCCAGGAACACAGCACTGTACCTACAACTTTCCCATGGGTGCCAAGCAGGAGTTCATGTGGCCATGGGAAGCTCCAGTTACTTGGTAACTGTGTTCTGGGTGCTTGTCATCTGTCCCTAAAAAGTTACAGTCTTACTGTCGCCTTGCTAGATGCCTATCTCCTCTATTGTCTCTTTCTGGCATGCCACTGCTTGTCTGAGTGGATCCATCTACTGACTTTCCATGCAGAGTCTTCCCTGCAGGGCTCCCCTTGGTGGGCCAACAGGAAATGTTACCAGCAGGTCACAACCCTCTTTGTTTCTTTATCTCTTTTGCTCTTTGTTTTTGTTCAGTAGCAGCAGTGGGCAGCTTAGTAGGCAGCTCTTGGTCCCACATAAAGGGTAGAGCAGGAGGCCAGACCCAGGCACAGTAGGGGCAGTGTGGGCAGTGCTGGGAGTCCTGTGTCAGCCGGCGTGAGGGGAAATGCGACTCACCAGCCTTGTGCTGCCCGGTGCCTATTAGGTCCCTGAACCATTTTGACAATGTTGCCAGGCATTTGGAGGGTGAACCTTCTTCAGTCTCCTTACAGAGGTGGCTCCTTGACTCTGTTCTTGATGTTGTCTGGCAGATGAAAGGGAGCTGTTGAGACTGGGGTCTCAGTTCTGACATCTTGGGTTCCAAGTCAGACTGGGTACATATTGTCTCAACTCTACTTCTTGACCTGTGACAGGTTCTACACAGGTTCTGCCTAGCATTCACAGATGCCTGAAACACACTTCTCTGTCCTCTTAGAACTGGCTAGAGGGACTAGGGATAGGAAACACTGCCATATTCTCCCCAGATGCACTCACTAGAATCTGCTGTTGGACTCTTATTTTTTTAATAATTTATTATTTCTTTTTGTTTACATTCCAAAGGCTTTCCCCTTTCCAGTTCCCCCCCTCACCATATGTCGCATAAGTCCTGTCTCCCCCCCCCCCGCCCCAATTCCCCAATCCTCTCCCCTCCCCACCATTTCTCTGTTCTGGTACTCTCCTACAAAACTGGATTTAGTCTTTTCCGGACCAGGGTCCTCTAAATCCTTTTTCTTGGGAATCTTTTGCTTAGCTAACTGTGCCTTGAGTATTCAGAGCTTCTGGGCTCATTAATATCCACTTATCAGTGATTGCAATTCATGTGTATTCTTTTGTGATTGGGTTAACTCACTTAGGATGATATTTTCCAGATCCAACCATTTGCCTACACATTGCATGAATTCATTATTTTTAATTCCTGAGTAGTATTCCATTGTATAAATATACCACATTTTCTGTATCCATTCCTCCATTGAGGGACATCTGGGCTCCTACCAGCTTCTGGCTATTATGAATAAGGCTGCTATGAACATATTGGAGCATGTTTCTTTATTGCATGCAGGGGAATACTCTGGGTATATGTCCAGGAGTGGTATGACAGGAAGTGTCATGCCCAATTTTCTGAGGAACCGCCATACTGATTTCCAGAGTGGTTGTACCATCTTGCAATCCCACCAACAATGGAGGAGTGTTCCTCTTTCTCCACATCCTCGCCAGCATCTGTTGTCTCTTGAGTTTTTTTTTTTAAGATTTATTTATTTATTATATGTACATATAGTGTACCTGTCTTCAGACACTCCTGAAGAGGGTGTCAGATCTTGTTGCAGACAGTTGCGAGCCAACATGTGGTTGCTGGGATTTGAACTCAGGACCTTCAGAAGAGCAGTCGGTGCTCTTAACCAATGAGCCATCTCTCCAGCCTTTTTTTTATTTTATTTTATTATTTTATTTTATTTTTTTGTCTCTTGAGTTTTTAATTTTAGCCATTCTGACTGGTGTGAGGTGGAATCTCAGGGTTGTTTTGATTTGCATTTCCCTGATGACTAATGAGGTTGAACATCTCTTAAGGTGCTTCTCAGCCATCCAAATTTCTTCTGGTGAAAATTCTTTATTTAGCTCTGCACCCCATTTTTAATAGAGTTATTTGGTTCTTTAGGGTCTAACTTCTTGAGTTCTTTGTATATATTGAATATTAGACCTCTGTCAGATGTGGGGTTGGTGAAGATCTTTTCTCAATTAGTTGGTTGCCATTTTGTCCTTCAGACACTGTCTTTTGCCTTACAGAAACTTTGTAATTTTATGAGGTCCCATTTGTCAATTCTTAATCTTAGAGCATAAGCTATTGGTGTACTGTTCAAGAACTTTTCCCCTGTGCCCATGTCCTCCAGGGTCTTCCCCACTTTCTTTTCTATTAGTTTCAGTGTGTCTGGTTTTATGTGGAAGTCCTTGATCCACTTGGACTTGATCTTAGTACAAGGAGATAAGAGTGGGTCAATTCGCATTCTTCTGCATGTTGACCTCCAGTTGAACCTGTACCATTTGTTGAAAAGGCTATCTTTTTTCCACTGGATGGTTGGAGCTCCTTTATCAAAAATCAAGTGACCATAACTCTGTGGGTTCATTTCTGGATCTTCAATTCTATTCCATTGATCTACATGCCTGTCGCTGTACCAATATCATGCAGTTTTTAACACAATTGCTCTGTAGTACTGCTTGAGGTCAGGGATATTGATTCTCCCAGAAGTCCTTTTATTGTTGAGAATAGTTTTAGCTATCCTGGGTTTTTTGTTACTCCAAATGAATTTGAGAATTGCTCGTTCTAGATCTATGAAGAATTGAATTGGGATTTTGATGGGGATTGCATTGAATCTGTAGATTGCTCTTGGCAAGATGACCATTTTTACTATAGTTTTATATTTTATATTTTTATATTTTACTATATTTTTACTATATTGATCCTGCCAATCCAAGAGCATGAAATATTTTTCCATCTTCTGAGGTCTTCTTCGATTTCTTTCTTCAAGGATTTGAAGTTCCTGTCATAAAGATCTTTCACTTGTTTGGTTAGTGTCATGCCAAGATACTTTATATTGTTTGTGGCTATTGTGAAGGGTATTATTTCCCTAACTTCTTTCTCAGCCTGCTTGTCCTTTGAGTACAGGAAGGCTACTGATTTTCTTGAGTTGATTTTATAACCAGCCACTTTGCTGAAGTTGTTTATCAGCTGTAGAATTTCTCTGGTGGAGTTTTTTGGGTCACTTACATATACTATCATATCATCTGCAAATAATGATAGTTTCACTTCTTCCTTTCTAATTTGTATCACTTTGACTTCCTTATGTTGTCTAATTGCTCTCGCTAGAACTTCAAGTACTATATTGAAAAGATATGGAAAGAGAGGGCAGCCTTGTCTAGTCCCTGATTTTAGTGGGATTGCTTCAAGTTTCTCTCCATTTATTTTGATGTTGGCTACTGGTTTGCTGTAGATTGCTTTTACTATGTTTAGGTATGGGCCTTGATTTCCTGTTCTTTCCAGGACTTTTAGCATGAAAGGATGCTGAATTTTGTCAAATGCTTTTTCTGCATCTAATGAGATGACCATGTGGTTTTTTTCTTTTAGTTTGTTTATGTAGTGAATCACATTGATGGATTTCCATATATTAAACCATTCCTGCATCCCTGGGATGAAGCCTACTTGATCATGGTGAATGATCGTTTTGATGTGCTCTTGGATTCGGTTGGCAAGAATTTTATTTAGTATTTTTGCATCGATATTCATAAGGGAAATTGGCCTATAGTTCTCTTTCTTTGTTGGATCTTTGTGTGGTTTTGGTATCAGCGTAATTGTGGCTTCATAGAATGAGTTGGGCAGTGTTCCCTCTGTTTCTATTTTGTGGAATAGTTTGAATAGTATTGGTGCTAGGTCTTCTTTGAAGGCCTGATAGAAATCTGCACTAAAACCATCTGGTCCCGTACTTTTTTTGGTTGGGAGGTTTTCTATAACGTCTTCTATTTCCCGAGGGGTTATGGGACTGTTTAGCTGATCTAATTGATCCTGATTTAATTTTGGTATTTGGTATTTGTCTAGGAAATTGTCCATTTCCTCCAGATTCTCCAGTTGTGTTGAGTATAGACTTTTGTAGTATGATCTGATGATCCTTTGAATTTCCTCAGACTCTGTTGTTATATCCCCCTTTTCATTTCTAATTTTGTTAATTTGAATACTGTCTCTGTGCCCTTTGGTTAGTCTGGCTAAGGGTTTATCTATCTTGTTGATTTTCTCAAAGAACCAGCTCCTCGTTTTGTTTCTATTTGATTGATTTCAGCCCTTAGTTTGATGATTTCCTGTCTTCTACTCCTCCTGGGTGAATTAGCTTCTTTTTGTTCCAGGGCTTTCAGGTGTGCTGTTAAGCTGCTAGTGTATGCTCTCTCCTGTTTCTTTTTGGAGGCACTCAGGGCTATGAGTTTTCCTCTTAGCAGTGCTTTCCTTGTGTCCCAAAGATTTGGGTAGTTTGTACCTTCATTTTCATTGAATTCTAAAGTCTTTAATTTCTTTGTTTATTTCTTCCTTGACCAAGGTGTCATTGAATAGAGTATTGTTCAGTTTCCATGTGTATGTGGGCTGGGCTTTCTGTTGTTTTTCTTTCTATTGAAGACCAATTTTATTCCTTAGTAATCTGATATGAGCCAAGGGATTAGTTTGATCTTCTTGTATTTGTTGACATCTGTCTTGTGATCAATTACATGATCAATTTTGGAGAAGGTACTGTGCGGTGCTGAGAAAAATGTATATTCTTTTGCTTTAGGATGAAATGTTCTATATATATCTGTTAAATCCAATTGGTCCAAAGTTTCAATTAGTTTCACTGTGTCCCTGTTTAGTTTCTGGACTCAATTCCCCAATAAAAAAACATAGACTATCAGACTGGATACGGAAACAGGACCCTACAATTTGCTGCATACAGGAAACACATCTCAGTGTCAAAGACAAACACTAGCTTAGAGTAAAAGGCTGGAAGACAATTTTACAAGCAAATAGTCACAGGAAACAAGCTGGAGTAGCCACTCTAATATCGGATAAAATTGACTTTCAACCTAAAGTCATCAAAAGAGACACAGAAGGTCACTTCTTGCTGGTCAAAGGGAAAATCCACCAAGAAGAACTCTCAATACTGAACATCTATGCTCCAAATGCAAGGGTACCCTCATTCGTGAAAGAAACTTTACTAAAGCTCAAAGCACACATTGCACCTAACACAATAATTGTGGGTGACTTCAAAACTCCACTATCCTCAATGGACTGAACAGGAAACCAGAAACTAAACAGGGACACAGTGAAACTAATTGAAGCTTTGGACCAATTGGATTTAACAGATATGTATAGAACATTTCATCCTAAAGCTCATGGACTCTTGGTCCTGATTCTCCTAAGCCCCTTCCCTCATTGCTCCTGGTTCCTGCTCCTTCCTTAGTCTGCTTACTCCTCATTACCTCCTCCTCCTGTTTCCTCTTCTTCTTCTTCTTCCTCCTCCTCCTCCTCCTCCTCCTCTATCTACTCTTCTTCCCTCTACTCTCCTCCCTTCCCTCTCCTTCTCCTTCCTCTCCCCTCCATCTCCTTCCCCCCTCCTCCCCTCCTCCTCTCTCCATCTCCTCCCATCCTTCTTCCTCCCCTTCCTCTTCCTCCCCCTTTGTCACCCTCTCTTCCTCCTTCTCCTGTCCTCTTCCTCTGATCTCTGCTTCTCTTCCCCTATACCCTGCTCCTCCTCTTATTTCATTATAATCCCACTCACAGTGGGCTGAATATCATAATTACAAGAGATTCAAACATTTTAAAATTAGCACCATAAGCACTGTGGGAGGCTGCATGAGTGCAGCAGCCTCGGGTGCCCAGCTCACTGTGGCTAGGAATCATGGAACTAACGGCAGAGATGGACGAACAATTTGACCCACTAACCTGATTCAATCGCCTAATCTGGATTTCAAAAACCACATTATCAGTTTCTACTGGGAATGCTTGTGGCTTCTCTTTGTGCCTTAAGCACCCTCCCTCCCTCTGCCTTCACCCTCTGTCTTATCTGTCCCTCTGGCTTTCTGAGGTTTACCTTACCAGAGACAGCCAGGCCTACAGCAGCATCTCAGAAAGAGCAAACTTCTATCTTATGGGAGTCACCTACATTTATGGTTATTGTGAACTCTTGCCCTCTCCAGGCAGTGGAGTACTCCACCTCTCCCAGCCATGTATATCAGCTGCCTCAGCTCCCTCTATCCTGGTCTCTGGCAGTCACGATGGATGCTGCTTTCTCATGGACATTTACCTGACATCCACCTGTGAGAAGAGCAGCACTCAGGGTTTGTTCTTCGGTGCCTTATTTCAATTATTAAAATCTGCCCATTTCTTGTTTCTAGGAACAGAAGAGTATTCATTTTCATAAATATATAGTACTCTCTGTAACCCCAGCTCCTTCTTCTTCCTTGGCTCTTGGGTATTTAATTGTAATTTTAAAAATATTTAGGGAAAAGATCTTCACCAACCCCACATCTGACAGAGGGCTAATATCCAATGTATACAAAGAACTCAAGAAGTTAGACCCCAGAAAACCAAATAACCCTATCCAAAGTGGGGTACAGAGATAAACAAAGACTTTTCACCTGAAGAAATTCGGATGGCTGAGAAACACCTTAAAAAATGTTCAACATCATTAGTCATTAGAGATATGTAAATCAAAACAACCCTGAGATTTCACCTCACACCAGTCAGAATGGCTAAGAACAAAAACTCAGAAGACATCAAGTGTTGGAGAGGATGTGGAGAAAGAGGAACACTCTTCCACTGCTGGTGGGACTGCAAGCTGGTACAACCACTTTGGAAATCAGTCTGGCGGTTCATCAGAAAACTGGATACTGATACTTCCGGAGGACCCAGCCATACCACTCCTGGGAATATACCCAGAAGATTCCCCAGCATGCAATAAGGATACATGCTCCACTATGTTCATAGCAGCCTTATTTATAATAGCCAGAAGCTGGAAAGAACCCAGATGTCCCTCAACGGAGGAATGGATACAAAAAATGTGGTATATATACACAATGGAGTACTATTCAGCCATTAGAAACAATGAATTCATGAAATTCTTAGAGAAATGGATGGAGCTGGAGAATGTCATACTAAGTGAGGTAACCCAGTCTCAAAAGAATACCCATGGTATGCAGTCACTGATAAGTGGATATTAGCCTAGAATCTTGAAGCACCAAAGACACAATTCACGTACCAAAGGATGTCTGACAAGAAGAAAGGAGTGGACACTGGTGCTGGAAAAGATCAAAGCATCAGTGTAGGGGAATACAAGAACAGGGAAGAGGGAAGGGATGGAAGAGGGAGCAGGGGGAGGGCAAGGGGCTTGTGGGACCTTTGGGGGGTGGGGAACCAGGAAAAGGGAAATGAATTGTAAATATAGAATATATCCAATAAAAAAAGAAAAAAAACAAAAAAAATTTAAGGAGATAGAAATCTTAACTCCCTGGATTTGATCATTGCACACTGCATCAGAGTTCCCCATAGTAACCCTCAATTCTACAATTAAAGAATAAGGATGATCGACGTTGAACTCAGTTCCTCTCTTCAAAATTGTAGAACTTAAAAGAAAACCAGGGAAAATTTTATTTTCTGACTCCCCTATAGCCCATCAACTATTTTCTGCTTGGTGACAAGAGGCAGCTTCACAGCCACGCTCAGCTCTGGGCTGTGTTGGAGGAGTTGCCATCAGGGTCCGCTCTTTGTCCTTCTGTGCTTTGTGGCACTGTCCTTTCTCGCTGTCTTGTCTCATTCCCACCCCAAAGAAAGTATCATCTGTTTCTCACGGCCTTTTTATTTGTTTTTTACACATATGGGTTTATTGTGTTCACAGTAATAAGCTGTTTTAAAAATCTGAAAACATTTTACTAATTACTGAAAGAGGGCAATAAATACAGTACCAAGAAAATGTCATTTAAAATATTACATCTGTTTTCTATTTTTAAACCTTCATTACTTCCAATTCTTCCCTCTAATCACAAGTTACACTGCATATTAATTGTTGAACCAGATTTATCAGAAACTGTCTTTTATGTAAAATCATGAAGCAGATAATTCCAGAGGAGGCTGAGAGCAGATGAGAGGAAGCGGAGGCCCCCCTCCTAGCAGATGCTCTGCAGTGACACGAATATTGTTCATATTAAATACTCGCTTTCTCGCCCATGGAATGCCCACTTATCTCTGAAGTATCTGTTTGAGCACATTTTTTTCTAGGCTCATAAAATAGGATCTGCTTCCGCAGGCAGAAGACAATATTTGCACTTATAACGACGACAGCCCGGCATGCTTGATTCAATATTTGAAGATGAGGGTGAAGTTTCAATCCCTAAAGAAATGGTATTTTTTTTCTGGTCGTTTGTGTTTTTGAAATTGTTTACACATAGTTTAGAAAGGAAGGTACAACCCCAGGTTGTAGAAGGCTAGATTAAAATGTCCCTCCATGACTGGGAATGCATGAAAGGGTCACAGGCTGGCGGACAGCAGAACGCAACCCACATGCAGAGCTTGAGAGCAAAGCCTTGTGGGATGTTAAATTGCTCTTGACGGTGTCCGGTCAAGACAAAGCTTGTATATTCAAAGCTATTAAAATAATCAATGTTTCCAAGTGCTCAATCCTGGAAAATACAGTTATATCCACGTGTGCATATCTGTGTAGTATTTCAGAAGGATGGCAGACGTAGACACTTGTCCGCTGCCCTCCAGGTCCTGGGCAGGCTCAGCAGATAGAGAGTTACCGGGAAGAACTCTTCAAGTACAATGTCCAGTAACAAGCCCACTGCCCCTGCCTGCCTGGGTCACCGGCACACCTGACGGAGCCGGATTTTAGAGGGCAAACATCCTCTGACTTCCTGGAACCTTGTAATGATTCATCACTCAGACATTCACCTTCCCTTATCTTTTACCAAACTTTATCTATTAAAATAAAGAGAGTTGTGAATGGTGACTGTGGATGCTGGAGCAGCATCAGTTCGCCCGCGACTCCAAGGCAAAGGCAGTTGATGTCTACACAAGCAGCTCCTGAGACTCCACCTCCTGCGTTACACCCTAGACCTTCACACACAGCACTCCAGCCACCTGCTACTTTGTTTTTCTGTGTTCCCATATAAGACATAGACCTAAGAAGTCTTGCATGAAAAGCCACCCATATAAGGTCAAATATCTATCTATCTCTGTGGTATACTACCAATCTACCAGGCAAGGTTTGCCACCTAGCGCAATAGTAGCACAAGTGTTACAATGGTAACCAACCACTTTCTGCTTGGATCGGAGGCTTGCTACACTATGCTTTAAGCACATAATTTGCTTCCTGCTGTCCAGCTCTGGTACACTGCAGTTCCTCCTCTCCTGGCCTCGAAATGAAGACTATCAGACATTTTACTTAGGAATGTCATACGTTACACAATAATTTTTTTTTAAATTCTTTTAACTTTTTAATTTTTTTTTAACCTTTGAACACTCAGTCTTAAAAGCTTGAGTGAAAATCTTCTACTTCCGCACGTTTGCCGTGGTGGTGCTTTCTTCTGTGGAAGGACATTTTCTTCAGGTGATCTCCCTCCTCCCCTCTCTGTTCTGTCAGCTGATAAGAAATCTGTGTAATGCTTCCGTTACCCACAGAGGTTTATCTCATCTCCATTTCTGAAATGTGTGTTAGTAACATTTGATATATCATAAATAAAGCAATATATCAATGCCCCAAAACTCAAGAATGAAATTATGTTTTCTATTATTTCACCGGAACACATGACATCCCCATGCATAACAATCACCCTGCTTTCTCACAGGACTCTGTGCGACCCAGGCACTAAAAGCAGCCATCAGCTCAGATGTGAGCTAAAACTGTAATACTCATAAAATATAGGTGTTATTTTCAGGGGCTGGAATTTTACGGAATTTTCAGAAAAGAATTACTTGTTATAAAATAATGAATTGGATTGAAAATTTTAAACTTATTACATCTCAAATCTACAATGGCAATATTTAAAAGGTCAAACAGGGATTCAGAATAAAAGTAGCACAAGATGCAGCTGACAAAACAAACCTAGTAGTTATGTTAACTACTAGTTAACTAATAGTCCAGGAAAATATCCTTGATATGTTACCAAAGATCTGTGACTAGTTAAATAAAAACAAGACTATTTTCTAACCTTGTTTCGTCTAAGGAAAATGCAGGCTCCAACCACATGAGATGTTTCTATATAAGAATATTTAATGTTTAAAAGTAATCACACTAAATTTCACTTAAGATAGAACTCTCAAATACTCTTGTGAGAGTAGAGATTGAAAATAACATTTAAAAAGCTCAATCCCTGCAACCATTGACTGTGTAAGTTATTTGTGGTGGTAATTCAGGAGCAGGGTACTTGGTGATTAGGAAATAAAATAAATAAATAAATGAATAAATAAATGAATTAAATAAATAAATAAATAAATAAATAAATAAATAAAATAAAGAAGCTCAGCTGCTAAGCCATGAGGAGACCTGGAGGAAAGCGAAAGGCACATCGCTGCAGGAAGCAGACATAAAAAGCCTGCCTGAGTTTTCATATGTGACAATCTGGAAAAGGCAATAGCATCAAGCCTGGAAACTAGAAGTAATCTCCCATATGGCAGAGGAAGTGGAGGGGACGTGGAGGGCAGCAAGTGTCCTCACTGAGTCAAGGTACTATGAACTGCCACAGGAGGGACATGTGTCATTTTAATTTTTCATTTATCAAAACTAGAGGACATGCAACATAAAGAAGACACACTAGTCAGTAAACTTCTAGTAATAATGGTGTCTGTGCTGCTTTGAGGTCAGGGCAATAGCTCAAGTATCAGTACTGCATAGACCCATGGAGGTGCAGAAGGAGTTGAAAGGGTGCTGCATTCTGCTTAGTATTTCTACAAACTCGAGAATTTGCAGGATTCTGGAGACGTTCTCTAAAAGCAAGTCTGTAAAGCTAAATGGTTTTGTGAAAAGATGAAGTAAGCATGCACATCCCACACAGCAGCCACTCCTAGCCTGAGAATAGAAAAGTGTCCCTGCACTGCAGGTTCTGTGTGTCAACTTGATTCAAGCTGGGGTTATCACAGAGAACGGAGCCTCCCTTGAGGACATGCCTCCATGAGATCCAGCATTTTCTCAATTAGTGATTAAGGGGGGAGGACCAATTGTGGGTGGAGCCACTGCTGGGCTGGTAGTCCTGGGTTCTATAAGAAAGCAAGCTAAACAAGCCAGGGGAAGCAAGCCAGTAAGGAACATCCCTCCATGGCCTCTGCATCAGCTCCTGCTTCCTGACCTGCTTGAGTTCCAGTCCTGACTTCCCTTAGTGATGAACAGCAATGTGTACTTGTAAGCTGAATAAACCCTCTCCTCCCCAACTTGCTTCTTGATCGCGATGTTTTGCAGGAATAAAAACCCCGACTAAGTTCCTCACAGCAAGAGCTGTGCCTTACCGATGGCGCGTGTGTGACAAAATGAGGCAGTCATGACAGAAATGCCAGCTCTTGATGACACCATCTGTGTAATGGGTGACAGCTTATCGGGGAGAGGAAGGGGTTGCTCGTGGGTATGAGTGCCACAACACGATGAGGTGTTCAACCGCAGTCCACATACACCAACGCCTCATCTGTCTGAAGAGAAGGAGTTGCTTTTTCTCCCACAGGTAGAGTAAGACCCAGAGAGCTTGCCAGCTTCCCGGGAAACCTGACAAGAACTAGCCAGTCAAGTCTCACCCAAGTAAACATCTCTGCTTGTATTTTCAATTTATCTACTAACAATCCAATTTTCCAGGATGTTATCTGCAGATCATGCCATAACTGATATACAATCTAAGTGGCTGTTTGCTGCCCCAGGAGATTCCTCAATCTCTCTCTCTCTCCCTTCCTCTCTCTCTCTCTCTCTCTCTCTCTCTCTCTCTCTCTCTCTCTCTCTCTCTCAAAAATGATGGTTACAGAACTTCTCATGACACTCTTCACTCATGATATATTCCAGATGATTGAAGTTACCTGAATTGGCCCTAACCAGGGCCCCATCTTCTGCTCCACATAGAGTCATGATGTCTGGCATTGTGACTTCTGCAGGACTGTCGCAAGCTCCAGTAGCATCCTTTTCACATAGACGTGGGTGATATTTACTAAACCCATGAAATTTCCACAAATTTCTCTGCCTCTCTTACTTTAAACACACGTCCCTGAAGGCCATGAACACAAACTACAGACACCTTCTCTGAGCTCTCTGTTTGGAATATGTTATATGTATTACTGAGTCATATATACAGTAGCTAGTGTTTTTCTAATCCTCCCATTTCCAAGGTGAGACAATTAAAATATGGAAGGGGTTAGAATCCCATGTCTAGCATGCATCCCAGTGCTCCCAGCATCACAGTGCTCCCAGCATCACAGTGCTCCCAGCATCCTTGTCCTCCCAGCATCCCTGTGCTCCCAGCATCCTTGTCCTCCCAGCATCCCTGTGCTCCCAGCATCCCTGTCCTCCCAGCATCCTTGTCCTCCCAGCATCCCTGTGCTCCCAGGATCCCTGTGCTCCCAGGATCCCTGTCCTCCCAGCATCCTTGTTCTCCCAGCATCCTTGTCCTCCCAGCATCCTTGTCCTCCCAGCATCCTTGTTCTCCCAGCATCCTTGTCCTCCCAGCATCCCAGTGCTCCCAGCATCCCTGTGCTACCAGCATCCCTGTGCTCCCAGGATCCCTGTGCTCCCAGCATCCTTGTGCTCCCAGCATCCCTGTGCTCCCAGCATTCCTGTCCTCCCAGCATCCTTGTACTCCCAGCATCCCTGTGCTCCCAGCATCCCTGTCCTCCCAGTATCCCTGTGCTCCCAGCATCCTAGTGCTCCCAGCATCCCTGTGCTCCCAGTATCCCTGTGCTCCCAGCATCCTTGTCCTCCCAGCATCCTTGTCCTCCCTGCATCCCTGTGCTCCCAGCATCCCTGTGCTCCCAGCATCCCTGTCCTCCCAGCATCCTTGTGCTCCCAGCATCCTTGTGCTCCCAGGATCTCTGTGCTCCCCACATCATTGTGCTCCCAGCATCCCTGTGCTCCCAGAATCCTTGTGCTCCCAGCATCCCTGTGCTCCCAGCATCCCTGTCCTCCAAGCATCCCTGTGCTCCCAGCATCCTAGTGCTCCCAGCATCCTAGTGCTCCCAGCATCCCTGTGCTCCCAGTATCCCTGTGCTCCCAGCATCCTTGTGCTCCCAGCATCCCTGTCCTCCCAGCATCCCTGTGCTCCCAGCATCCCTGTCCTCCCAGCATCCTTGTGCTCCCAGCATCCCTGTGCTCCCAGCATCCCTGTGCTCCCAGCATCCTTGTCCTCCCAGCATCCCTGTGCTCCCAGAATCCTTGTGCTCCCAGCATCCTTGTGCTCCCTGCATCCTTGTCCTCCCAGCATCCTTGTCCTCCCAGCATCCCTGTGCTCCCAGAATCCTTGTGCTCCCAGCATCCCTGTGCTCCCAGCATCCTTGTGCTCCCAGAATCCCTGTTCTCCCAGCATCCCTGTCCTCCCAGCATCCTTGTGCTCCCAGCATCCCTGTCCTCCCAGCATCCCTGTGCTCCCAGCATCCTTGTGCTCCCAGCATCCTTGTCCTCCCAGCATCCCTGTGCTCCCAGAATCCTTGTGCTCCCAGCATCCTTGTGCTCCCTGCATCCTTGTTCTCCCAGCATCCCTGTGCTCCCAGCATCCCTGTGCTCCCAGCATCCTTGTGCTCCCAGAATCCCTGTTCTCCCAGCATCCCTGTCCTCCCAGCATCCTTGTGCTCCCAGCATCCCTGTCCTCCCAGCATCCCAGTGCTCCCAGCATCCTTGTGCTCCCAGCATCCCTGTCCTCCCAGCATCCCAGTGCTCCCAGAATCCTTGTGCTCCCAGCATCCTTGTGCTCCCTGCATCCTTGTTCTCCCAGCATCCCTGTGCTCCCAGCATCCCTGTGCTCCCAGCATCCTTGTGCTCCCAGAATCCCTGTGCTCCCAGCATCCCTGTGCTCCCAGCATCCTTGTGCTCCCAGAATCCCTGTTCTCCCAGCATCCCTGTCCTCCCAGCATCCTTGTGCTCCCAGCATCCCTGTTCTCCCAGCATCCTTGTGCTCCCAGCATCCTTGTGCTCCCAGCATCCCAGTGCTCCCAGCATCCCAGTGCTCCCAGCATCCCAGTGCTCCCAGCATCCCTGTGCTCCCAGCATGGAGCTTTCATGTCCTTGTCATCCTGTGAGTCCCTTGGCTACTTGTCTATTGCTGTGATGAAATCCCATGGTTAAGATGTCACACAGGGGAAGAGTTTATTTGGGTTTATGGTCTCAGAGGGAGAAGACTCCATCTCCATCATGGCAGAGAAGTGTGGCAGCGGAGAGATGTGGCTCACGTCCTGAATTGCCAGCAGGAAACCCAGAATGGACTGAGAACAGAGGTGTGCACCTTCGAATCCTCAAAGCCCACCTCTAGTGATGCGCTTCCTCTGCAAGACCGTACCCCCTAAGCTTCCGCAACAGTGCTATCAAGTAGGAACCGATTATTCAAATGTCAGAGCCGTGCATGGGGCATTTCTATTCAAGCCACCACATTCCACTCCCTAGCCTCCATAGTCTCTATAGTTCCCATAGCTCTTCAGTCCCAACTGTTTAAAAGCCCAAAGTCTCTCCAGAGATCCAGGGCAATCTTTTAATTACTTAGCATTCCCTATAAAATCTAAAAGCAAATCAAATGCTTCCACCACATAATGGCACAGCATAATCTTAATCATTCCAGAACGGTGATAGTGGAAAAGTACTGGACCAAACAGGACCAAACCATGACATGGCAAACACCAAATCCCGGAACTCTATTTAATGACCAGCGTCAAGGGCTTAGATGGTTCTGCCTCTCTAGCTTTGGTGCCTGTAATGAACATCTCCATCTGGGTTTGGTTCCGTTTCTTGTGTGCAGCTCTCATCAGCCAGTCCCGTGTCTGTCATCTTCGACACCTCGAGGTCTCCAAGGTAGCCCAGGCTTCACTGTTCCATAGTTTCGCCCAATGGCCTCTTAGAGCCCCTTATCCCCTCTGGATCTTCTCAGAGTCTCCCCTGACACGAGCTGCCTGGCCTCAGGAGACATCTAGCTCTATGACGTTACCGAATCCTCTTTTTATTCTAATGCCACATGGAAGAGACAGGCGGGTCCAACTGCCAGCTTGGGATGAACTTTGGTCCCCGAGTTACATTTGCAGCGGCTCTTGCTCATTGTTTATTTCTAGGAGAGAAAAATCCCATCTGCTTTTTCCTTTCAGAAGCTGGAAGCTTAGCTGGGCTTTGCCCAGAAGGCTCCCTTGGCCTGACGACTTCCAGGGTGGATCGGGACTCCTCTTAATCTCCTTATCTCTGTCTGCACAAACTATGCCCTAAGATTACAGTTTCCAGGCTTCACACTGTACACTTTGTACAGAATATGTGTTTTGTTAGCATGAGAGGGGAGATATATAGATATTTTCTCATTGAGAGACTATCAACAAACCATATCCAATATAAATATATGAATATGATATTTGAAATAAGGTGTTAAGTACCAGATTTTTAAAACCTACCATAAATGTTATAGGTCTATAACAGACAAGTAAGACACATGTTAGACACATGATCTCCATAACATGGCATGGTCATGACTGTCCCAGGTTTACCACAACTTGGGAAGTGTGTCACTGTGGGGGTGGGATTGGAGATCTTTCTCCTAGATTGCTGAGGATGCTCAGTCTGTTCCTGGATTCCTTTGGATAAAGATGTAGAACCCTCGGCTCCTCCTGAACCACGCCTGCCTGGATGCTGTCATGCTTCTTCCTTGATGACAATGGACTGAACCTCTGAACCTGTAAGCCAGCCTCAACTAAATGTTGCCTTGATCATGGTGTCTGTTCACAACAATAAAACCCTAACTAAGACACTGTTGAAGCTTGCAGAAGGAAGATATTGGCACCGTCTAACGGCTGTTGAGGGATACACAATCTCAGAAATACTAGCTCTGAACCAAGTGCTCACGGAATGGTTGAATAGAATATGGATGTGCTAACGCTTGCAAACATTGCTGCCATGACAACAGTGGGGAGGAATCACACTTCTCTTGATCATAGAGCTAAGCTTCTTCGTCTTTTATTCCACCCACTGTAGTGCTTGGCATTAGAGGCTTGCTTCTATGAACACCTTAAGAATGAACGGTCTCGTGCACTGTGAACAGCTGAAGGCCTGCACATGACTGAGTCACTTTTTCATCTGCTGTCTCTCCCTTCTGCTATCTCCGCATGTGATTAGAGGTCAGGGGTATAGATAATTGTTGAAATCAGATGGGATAGTAATTACATTTATACCACTTTAATCAAATCCTTGACAAAACAACTTATGAAAGGAAAGATTATTTTGAGTTGTGGTTCACCAGAGCAGGAAAGACACTGGGGTGTTCAGCTCTTTGCCTGCAGCAGAAATGGGTAGCAGAACTATTCACATCATGCCAGACCAGCAGGCAAAGAGTTCGCACTTCAGAGGTGTGTCCCTAGTGACCCACTTCTACAAGCCAGGCCTCACCTCCACCACCCTCAAAATCACTAGCTTGGGACCAAGTGTTTCAAACATGAGTCTACAGGGAGCACTTCAGAGCTGAACTGTAACATCCTGCCACAGTCTCCGAGAGGCTCATGGGCACCTCCCAATGCAAAATGCATTTATTTCAACTTCACTAGTCTCTCATAGTCTTAACTGTTCTAAACCTCTTCTCAAGCCAAGATTCAAGTCTCCTTGGAGACTCAGCAGACATTTATCTGTAAGTCTCTGTAAAATCAAAATCAGAGTTACATATTTATAATTAAAGTGGCATAGACTAATCACTCCCATTCCTTAAAAGAGGAAGAATAGGAGAATATTAAGAAAACAGTGGATCAAAGCAAGGTCAAAACCCAGCAGGGTGAACAGTAAATTAATCCACCAACTCCATGTGCCACATCTAGGATAACTGGTGTTATCCTCTGAGCTTCAAGAGGCTGTCCTTGGACAGCCTTGCCTGTAGGACTCTGCTACCCACAGTGCAAGTAACCTCTCTCCCAGGCCTGTTCTATGAGGTATTTTTGCCTCTCTTTAGTAGACACCCCATTTTCCTGGCATCTCCACAATTCTAACATCTCCACTTCAGCTCAGGCTCCATCCCCATGGTTTCACACATAGCCCTCTACCGGGCTTCTTTTAAGCAAAATGACTCTGCTACACCTTGCCTGGACTCATGTACTCTTTTCTCTTACTTTGATGCAATTTTCAGTGACATTGTAACTCTTAGATTCTGAATGCCACAAAACAAAACAAAACAAAACAAAACAAAACAAAACAAAACAAAACAAAACAAAACAAAAGGAGCACCACATAGCAGATGCTATTTCTGTTGTCTACTTGCTTCTACTTTATAGCCTGGGCCCTTGAACCACAATTGCCACACCCTCTGAATCTGTATTGAATCTGTATGAATGTGGGAAGACGCTTTGCTAGGCAATGCTTTCCCAAAAGGTCACTCCCTTTCAGCTCTATGTTTTAACTAAAAGTCCTTCAAAACATGATTTTTTTAAAACCCCTGAAGCCTTGATGGGTGGAGTCTGGTCCTATGGATACTTTTCTTGCTACTGCAGACCAAGCCTTATGCCTCTTCATCAACAGTACTGATTTCTTTTAAATGTAGATCCAATTTCCCCACACCAACTTTGCATCATACATGATCCTTTTTCTGGACAAATAACATGTTTCCTTCTTGTCTTAATGTTTTATTGCTGTGAAGAGACACTATGGCCATAGCAACTTTTATAAAGGAAAACATTTAATCCGGGCTGGCTTACAGTTAAAAAGGTTCAGTCCATTATCATCATGGCAGGAAGCATGGCAGCATACAGACAGATGTGCTGGAGAAGGAGCTGAGGGTTCTACACCACGATCCAAAGGCAGCAGGAGGAGACTATATGCCACACTGTGTGTCTTAGTCAGGGTTTTACTGCTGTGAACAGACACCATGACCAAGGCAAATCTTATAAAGGGCAACATTTAATTGGGCTGGCTTACAGGTTCAGAAGTTCAGTCCGTTATCATCAAAGGTGGGAACATGGCAGAATCCAGGCAGGCATGGTGCAGGAATAACTGAGTTCTACATCCTCATCTGAAGTCTGCTAGCAGAATACTAACTTCCAGGAAGCCAGGATGAGGGTATTATAGTCCATATCCACTGTGACACACCTACTCAAACAAGGCCACACCTCCTAATAGTGCCACTCCCTAACCCAAACATATACAACCATAACACTGGGATATATGCTTGAGCATAGGAGACCTCAAAGCCCACCCCAATAGTGATACACTTTCTCCAGCAAAGCCACACCTACTGGTAACACGGCCACACCTCCAAATACTCCCTTCCCTATGAGCCAAACATTCACACACATGAGTCTCCTGGGGCCCAATCTATCAAATCATACTTCTCTTCTACATATGACTCTCATTGGCCATTAAAAATCACAAAGTAAAAGTCATGCTCCACACCTTGATGTATTCTCTGCCAAATAAACTAGCCTATTGCTTTGAATTTAACCTGATGCAAATTCTCAGGACATAGACAGAATGTAGTCATCTTTTCTGCCAGAGTGTAAAACAAATTGTCTGTAGGCAAATTCTCAATAAAGCCTTCGTTTGGGCCTGAAAATTTCCAGTTCCCACTGGAATATTCCAATATGCTCTGCTTACAACGTTCTAGGGCTTCTCTAGCCTATGGCTCTGAGCTCTCACATGATTCTCACAACCTAGTTCCACAGGGCTAGGAACCACGAAGGCAAATTTGCCACAGTGCTGACTTCATCTGCCTGCCACCAACTTACTTTGGAATAAATAGTTATTGTTTTAGGAGCTAGTTATTATTGCCATGCTTGCACATCAAACAGAATCATTTTATTGGAAGAAGTGTTTATTTTGGCTCACGATTTTAAAGGGTTGCAACCCATCATGGGAGGAAAGACATGATGATATTCATGGTGGCAGGATGGAGGGGGAGAGGCTTTGCTACCATGAAGGGCCAAGAAGTAGAAAGGGCTACACAAGACTTGAGATGGTTATAGTGACCCACTTCAACCAGACAGACTCCATTCTTAAAGGTTCCAGATCTTCAAATTAATAGCCTGAGCCCAGAACCAAGTTTTCAAAATAAAAGTCTGTAGGAGACATGTCAGAGCCAAGTGATAGAAGGTAGCTGTGCATACCTTAGTCATCCATAGCAACGCTGATGCAAGAATGAGCTTTGCTGACCTCCTATTAGCTTTCTCCGTTGTTGTGACAAGGTAACAGCTTGGGACATGGGGGTGTGGGGCTGGGCATGGATTGGGAGTGGTTTAAAGTGATGTGATTGTCTCTACCTAGCTCTGTAGGTGAGAAATCTGATTCTGGATGTCTGCATGTCCTCTCAGGGCTCCAGGAAAGGATCTTCCTGCTTCTCTCATCCCAGGGTTTGTTGATGCTTCTGTCTAATCATTGTCTCAATTCCCCCCCACCCTGCTGTGTCTCTGCATATCTTGTCCTCTTCTTCTTTCTGCTAATTAATTCATTTATTCATGTTACACCCCGACTGCTGCCCCCACTTCCCGGTTTCCCCCTCACCTAGTCCTTTTTCCCATCCCTTTCCTCTTCTCCTCTGAGAGGGTGGAGGTCCCCCTGAGTATCCCTCCATCCTGGCACCTCAGTCTTCTTCAGGGATAGGTGGATCCTTTTCCTCTGAGGCCAGACAAGGCAGCCCAGTTAGGGGAATGAATTCCACAGACAGGCAAAAGCTTTTGGGATAGCCCCCACTCCAGTTGTTGGAAGATTCACAAAAAGACCAAGCTACACATATGCTGTGTGTGTGTGTGTGTGTGTGTGTGTGTGTGTGTGTGTGTGTATGTGTGTTTGTGGTGGGGAGGTTCTTGGTCTAGCCTGTGTATGATCTTTAGTTGTTGGCTCAGTCTCCGGGCAACCCCAAGGGTCCAGGCTAGTTGATTCTGTTGGTCTTGTGAAGACTATATCCCTTTCAGGGCCCTCAATTCTTCCCCCAAGTCTTCCATAAGAGTCTCCAAGCTCCATCCACTGTCTGGCTGTGAGTCTCTGCATCTGTTTCAGTCATCTGCTGAGTGGAGCCTCTCAGAGGACAGTTTTGTGAGGCTCCCATCTGGAAGCAAATCCGAATATCAGTAGTGTCAGGGATTGGTGCTTGCTGATGGGATGGGCCTCAATTTGGGCCAGTTACTTGTTGGCCATTCCCTTGGTCTCTGCTCCATCTTTACTCTTGTAGACAGAATAAATTTTGGGTCAAAAGTTTTGTGGGTGGGTTGGTGTCCTTATCCCTCCACTGGGGTTCCTCTTTGGCTACGGGAGGTGGACTCTTCAGGTTCCGTATCCCTACTCCTGAGTCTCAACTACAGTCAATCTCATAGATTCCTGGGAGCCTCCCCAATCGCCCCCCCTCAGTACTGCAGATTTCCATGCATTCTCCTGGCCCTCTAGCCCTCTCCTGCCTCGTGCCCCACACCTGATCCTGAAACCCACATTCCCCTCCCCATCCCTTCTCCCACCCAGTTTCCTTCCTCTGTCTGCCTCCTATGATTAGTTTATTCCCCCTTCTAAGTAAGATCGAAGCATCCCCACTTGGGTCTTCCTTCTTGCTTAGCTTCTTTGTGTCTGTGCAGTGTAGTGTGTGTCTCCTGTACTTCATGGCTAATATCCACTTATAGGTGAGTACACACCATGCATGTTCTTTTGGGTCTGGGTTACCTCACTCAGGATGATATTTTCTAGTTCTATCTATTTGCCTGTAAAATTCACGATGGTCTCATTTTTAATAGCTGAATAGTATTCCATTGTGTAGATGAACCACATTTTCTGTATCCATTCTTTGGTTGACGGGCATCTGGGTTGTTTCTAGTTTCCAGCTATGATGAATAAAGCTTCTATGAACATAGTGGAGCACGTGTCCTTGTGGTAAGGTGTAACATCTTTTGAGTATTTGCCCAGGAGCTGTATAGCTGGATCTTCAGGTTTCTGAGAAACTGCCAGAATGATTTCCAAAGTGGTTGTACAAGTTTGCACTCCCACTAGCAAATGAGAAGTATTCCCCTCACTCCACATCCTTGCCAACATGTGCTATCACTTTTTGGTGGAGGTAAGATGGAATCTTAGGGTCATTTTGATTTGCATTTCCCTGATGACTAAGAATGTTGAGCATTTCTTTAAGTGCTTCTGGATCACTAGAGATTCTTCTGTTGAGAAGTCTTTGTTTAGCTATGTACCCCATTTTTAAATTGAATTATTTGGGTTGTAAGTGTCTAACTTCTTGAGTTCTTTATATATTTTGAATATTAGCCATCGGTCTAATGTAGGGTTGGTGAGGATCTCCCAATCTGTAGGATGCAGGTTTGTCCCATGGACAATGTCCTTTGTCTTACCATGCAGTTTTTATTGCTATTGTTCTGTAGTACAGTTGGAGATCAGCAATGGTGATACTTCCAGAAGTTCTTTTATTGTTCAGGATTGTTTTAGCAATCCTGGGGATATTTTTTCCATATGCAGTTAAGAAGGAAGACCAAATGTGGGTGCTTTGGTTCTTCTGAAAAGGGGAACAAAATACTCACAGGAGCAAATATGTAGATAAAGTGTAGAGCAGAGGCTGAAACAAAGGCCATCCAGAGACTGTCCCACCTGGGGATTCATCCCATTTATAGTCGCCAAACCCTGACACTATTGTAGGTGCCAAGAAATGCTTGCCTGATATGGCTGTGTCCTGAGAGGCCCTTCCAGAGCCTCAAAAATACAGAGGCAGATGATCACAACCAACATTTAGACTAAAGGAGCTGGAGGGTTTTGCACCTCATAGAAAGAACAACAATATCAACCAACTAGACCCCCCCAGAACTCCCAGGGACTAAGCCATTAACCAAGTACACATGACTCTAGCTGCATCTGTAGCAGAGGGTGGCCTTATCAGGAATCAATGGGAGGAGAGGTCCTTGTTCCTATGAAGTTTCGATAGATGCCCTAGTGTAGGGGAATTGAGGGTGGGGAGGTGGGAGGGAGGGAGGTGGAGGAACACCCTCATGGAAGTAGGGGGAGGGAGGATTGGATAGAGGCTATCCCAGAGGGAGGAAACTGGGAAAGGGGATAACTTTGGAATGTAAATGAAGAATATATCCAATAAAAAAAGAATTGCTCTTTAGAAGTCTTTACAAAAATTTGTTAGAATTTTGATATTCGAAATTGCATTGCATCTGTAGATTGCTTTTAGGAAGATGACCATTTTTAATGTTAATCCTACCAATCCATGAGCATGAGAGATCTTTCCATCTTCTAGGTTTTCTTCATCATTTTGTCTTTGTTATCTCATTTAAATCTCCACACTGTGTGTGTGTGTGTGTGTGTGTGTGTGTGTGTACACATGTGCCTGTATACATGTTAAAGTGTGTATGTGAATCTTACGTCACAACCTCAGGTTTCCCTTGTATTGCCCTTGATTTGAAGCAGGGCCTTTTATTCACTAGTGAGTATGTCAGGCTAGCTTCCCCTTAATCATCAAAGGTTTTTCCTGCTCTCACCACATGTCATACCAGTGTAGAACTGACATTATAAATGCATGCTACCAACCTAGTTTTAGATGTGTTCTGCGTATTAGAACCCAGACCCCCACTCTTGGCAACCAGGCACTTTGCCCATGTGGCCAACTCTCTAGCTTTCTCCTCTTATCAGCATACCAGTCTATCACACTAGAGCTCACCGGCACCCAGTGTGACTCCATCTCCATCTAACTTACCACACCTTTAGAGACACTATTGCTAAGTAAGGTTCTGATGGGCCAGAATGTCGTAGAAACCCCCGTACACGTCACTCACCTCTATAAAATGGCGGCCAAAGACTCTACCCTGACCTGAGCTGTCATTTCTGTCTGTGGTTTTCTTGCCTCCACTCTCAATATTTACTCACTGTGATTACATGCTCAGTCTGTCTACACAGGGGTTGACATACAAGTCACATGCTAAAACTACAGCTGAATGGACAGTTACGCTGATGACAAGTCTCTTACATCTCTATGACTAGGGTGGACTTTTCATCGGGATTATTATTACCTCTGTACCAAAGAGGTGGGGATGACAAGAAAATAAAAATACTAAAAGAAAAAATTCTGTCCAGGGACAATCTATTTTCCTCTCTCTTTCTCTGGTGGCTTTGGATAGTCTTGCCCTTTCCTTAACTCCAGAGGAAATTTTGTACCAGGACTGAGATATCATAAGCGAGGCAAACGTACTATACAAATCAAACAACCATTCCACGCACACAGGAATTCATCTCTAAATCCAACTCCATCTTTGAGACGACAAGGCTCAGTTGTTTGGTTTATAAATATCTAATTCCTCATGGCTTCCACTTATAGTACAGTTTTAAAATTCTGGTTATGGTGCAATTTTTCCCACTGTGGCCAGATTCTGCTAATAGAAAACTCCATCTCCCAAGGCATCATGGGAAAGCCAGTGCAGGACCAGGCACCCTAAAGGAGCTAGGTTCTGACTATCATAATTATAAGCAAATGATGAAAGAAGCAGGAGGGTGACTTTTTTTGACAACGCTGCACCCTATGAACGGAGTCAACCAAGTGGGGAGTGAAAAATTCATTTTCTGATATGGGTGTTGGCAGAATCATCAGCAGCAATATCTAGAAAGCCATCGTTGGGTGGAAAGCTGACAGGGTGGAAAACAAGAGCCTCCGAGGCTGATGGGCCCCTCAGCTGTCCTGAAGCAAAATGCCACAACAATTATTGGTCCTGCCAGCTCTCCCAAATGCGGGCCTCAGAGTCCCTGCTAGATGCTGGGCTCCCACAGCACATCCAACAATCACAGTGCTAACTCCAGCACCAGAGGTTCACCATCATCCCAGGTCTGTGGCTGTCTTATAAGCAGGACACCTAAGCCGCACGCCGAGATCTCCATGGTCTTCAGAAGCCAACAAGCAGGCAGGCCCCATGTTTATAACTCGAAGCCTGACATCGAGAAGATGGTGCGATACATCGGATGCTGATGCCTGTTCCTCTGTTAAGTGTACTCTGTGGACCCGAGTGACGAGGGTCCCATTTCCAGCACAGCATGGAATGGGTGATCTCCTCAACTGTAAAATGAAGCCGTAAGAGCTCAGCATGAAAATGTATTAGCAACAGTTAGATAAGGGAGGCCTCAGCAAGGCGTACGCACTAGCAATTGGTAAAATAATGTCTGTACAAATTGTTTTTGGTACATTAAGTACCTTTCACAGCCAAAATTAAAAAAAAAAGAAAAAGAAAGAAAGGAAGGAAAAGAAAAAAAAGTCAAAGGGAAAAAACCCAAACAGAACGTGACACAGACACAGATGGGCACGCGCATCTACTCATTGTTTTCTTCTCCGGGAAAGTAATTTCATGCAGAATTTTTTTTTTTATTGAAATTGTTTCTCTAGTTGACAGATGTAGTGTACAATGATAAATGACAATGTACTGGGTGGCTTGTCAGCTTGTGCTGGGGGAAATCACACCCACACTCTTAACTAATCACAGTGAGAACACGTTCCCCCCCAGCAGCAGGCAGCAGGCACTTTCAGCTCGGAAGCCCAGTGGCCAAGCGAAGTGGCATTAAATAGCGGGGAGATGGAGCTGAGGACACATTTACAAATGTGTAAGAACCTGCTCACTGACTATGACACTCTGACAGGGAAAAAAAAGGCTTATGAAAAATGACCGGACCATGCCACCCGACTTATGGACTTCCAAAGGGAAAACAGAGCGGGCCGGCACGCTCGGCTACCCCAAGAGCGCCGGGTAAAGACTGTGTGGTGACAGACCCTGAGTTCACAGGCATCTTGAGGGGGCCTGTGAGCCAGTACCAAGTCAATGTCTGTTGTCTTTGAAAGCGAAGGTTAATTTGCAAAAGTGGAAGCTGACAAGAGGCAGACAGACCTGAGGTTGGTCAAAGGGACAGAAGGATACCCGAGCAGGTGCCACTGGCGCCTGACTCTCAGCGTGGTGTTTATTCTCGCAGCAGGTCATGTCAGATCCCTCTTTGTCTGGGGACCACAGCAATCATCTCATGGAGGCTTTTTCCCTGGTGATTTGTCACACCCAGGCCAACAGAGTGCTTACAAACACACACTTTCCAGGCCAAAATCAGGTGATCAAAAAGAGCCAGAGACATCTTGGGTATGGTCCCAATCAGAACAGCACACCAAAAGCCTGATGAAGAGTGTCTAAAACCTAGTAATAGGGAGAGGGCCAATCCTGTCTTTGCTCTAACACTGGTAAAAGCAGGAGACTCTTACATAAGGTCACGGGTTTGTTACAGTAAAAAATGAGCAGTGGATTACCAGCTAATGACTTCATTCTCTGCTTATAAAATGGGAATAGAATTAGTATATTTCACAGGCAAATAATTTTCAGGGATTAAAATAAACAAATACAGCAGAAGATTCCTGTGCTCTAAATCAGGGCATGGGGGTGCTGCTTACAATTTTTTCCCAGCAAATATAGTGATGGCATGGTCCTGAAATTGCTGTGACCCCTGGTGGCTTAGTGGGGGAGTCGGAGGTACAGGGGTGCAGACTGAGTCTCCTCAGAGACTCTGCTAATCACATTCTCAGTGCAGAAGCTTGCAGGCAAAGAACCAGGCCTTGAAAGTAGACTACCCTTACTGAATAGCAGTGATGGCCTGGTGACTCCGTGTGAACTACTGGTAGTTTAGTCTGACATTTGAGAGTGACTGTCAGATGCACAGTGGGACATCTTACAGGAACCTCAGTTCCTAATTATGGCTTTTGCTCTTCACTGAGGAAGAAAGGGAGGTCCAGAAGGTTAAAAAAAAGTAGACACCAGCATCCTTTACCAGGGGCACAGCCGCTGAAGGATGCAAGAAGCCTATACCCCAAGTGCTTGAGATCGTCCCTACAGCCGCAGATCAAGTGGCCAACCTAATGAGTTACATTGCCCTCGACACAGAACTGTTTGCACACAAGGATACATTTACTTGAAAGTACAACCAGGTCTTAGGTGTCAAGACCAGGAAAAAGACACAAAGAAACAAGGACCGCTCCACAGTGTAGCAACTTCTTTTGAGAATTATCTAAGACAAATAAAAGGCAATGTGTCTCCATCACACACATTGGTTCTGGTGTGTTTTGCCAAGTCCACCTCCACTGTGGACTGATGACTAATACGGACATTTGAATTTATACTTATGTTGTTTACCTTGTTGGTAAACAAAAAGAAAAAAATAAAACGGCTGAGAAGGAATACGAGTGAAACGCCTGGACTGGAAGAAGCAAGCAAGCACACTGCCAGAACGGCGGGTTAGAGTCGCACCTTCTCCTTCCCCTTGAACTGCTTCACGCTCATTATCTTTATATAAAAGATCTTTCACTAGTTCCCAAGACATCATTTTTAGCAGATACACACTGAAGAGGCGCCTGCTATTCAACCTTTGGTACAGAGAACCTCCGAAATTAGCCACTTTTGATGTCTCCTCTGTAAGACCTCACTCCTGTTACTAGATTTAACTGTAATTACTCATTTTCTTGCCCAACATTGAAAAGAATCAGCAAACAATAGAAACGAGGCTTGCTCAACGGGAGCCAGAGTCCTTCCTGAAACACATAATATTTTTTGGAAGCTTCAGGTTAAAAACATCAGACTTGAAAGGCATCTTTGCTGCAGCAATCAGCTGCTACTGTGGGGAAGGCATGCATCTAAAAAGGGGTCGTAACAGAAGAACAGACCTGCAGGAATGCAGCCTTGCAATTGAGAGCTACAAGTCTCTTGAGCTCTTTGCTGTGAGGTAAGGCTTCAAGATACCACTCCACCCTTGGGGAAAAAAAAATAACCCCCCAAAACAGTGAAAGCCCAGCACTGTGCTAAAGCAGAGACTGTCTTATTAACACATCAAGATCAATTAGTTGACAAGTAGTATCTTCTAATCCAAATAATACTCAATTAAGTCTATGTCCATATCAATAATTTATTCTACAAATAAATATTGTTCACGCTAAAGAGCTACATTGACTATGGTCTGCTCAGTGGCTGACTGTCGTCCGAGGGCTTGTATTCTCTGCTTGTGCTGTGTTATTGTAGAAGGTGCTTTCATTTGCTTCACAGTCTGAATGCGTGCTTGAAAATGAAGAACTTAAAAAGGCTCTTCTCAAACAGAGTGGGAAACTAACAAAAGAATCTGCCCTGGCTATGTTGTCTCTGGTAACTGCTCCTTTGATATTAGACCTCGGATTTTACAGCCACTGCATACCGCCCCTTGCTGTGCTCAAAACAGATAGGCCAGGATACAGAAGCAAAAGGAAATAGCCCGGGTGAATGACTTGACCTGAGTGAAGTTCCAGCAAAGCTATGGAGCCCAGACAGGACAGGACCGGACAGATGTGGGGCAGGGGGGAAGGGTGTGATAATAACAGAGTTGTGGGGATGTCACATAGACACACACACACACACACACACACACACACACACAAACACACGCACACACACACGCACACGCACACGCACGCACGCACGCACGCACGCACGCACGCACGCACTCTCCTGCTTTAAAGAGAAGAATTTTAAACTAACAATAGCTTCCCAAAACAAATGAGAATTTTTTTTAATACAGGCAATTGTGCAAAGACATGGTTAGACTCTGTCTTCCAAATTTGTAATTTTGAAGTTAATTGTGATAATATAAATGCACTCCAATTTCTATTACTCATCTAAGATTTTTAAATGTTACATTTTTATCAGCATACAATAGTTTGATTTTAGGAAGTTCAAGAATTAAATAAGTCAACATTTTAAGTATTTGTCAATTTTTAATTATTGAAAATTATATAATGAGTTAAGTATAATTATGATATTTTGTGATTTTATTATTAAGGGCAATATTTTACAAATCTCTAATTGAATATTGCATGATTTGGAGTTTGGGAGGTTATTTGTTTGTAAACAGCATCTTGCAACCTAAGTCAAGCTGATCTAGAATTTGCTATTTGGGCCCTCATCCTCCAACTCCTGTGTGTTTTAAATCTGGAAATATAATTCATTATTTCCTAGGACAGTGTACTCTCTTTAATTAACTAGGAGACCCACATACATTGTAACTGCTTTGTACATTGATAACTTGTTTCATGCTATCATTACCTTGACATCTCAGCAGTAGCCATTCATGACACCTAGCACCTGGTCATGATTCAGATGGAGCATCAGCCATACAGATGCTCTAAACCCTGTGACACTGAAGTGTGGCGATGACACTCAATATAAACACGGTTGTCTCCATGTTTCTGAACACCAAGAACAGCCCCTCTCTTTGCTCCACAAATTTGAGGCTCAAGATAACTAAGTACCGTATCTTGGCTCTTCTGTATTTCCTGGATTGGATCTGAGGCTTGCTGTGGACCTGGCAGAAAAACACACACCTGCCTCCAGAGCAGAGTTAGATAAGGCCCCTTCTAGAGCTGGCGGGTAGCTACAGGCTACAACACTGCTATTGGGAACAATTGTGTGACTGTCATCCAGAAAAAGGTTTGCTTCCTCCCTTACAGAAAAGATATAAGCCAAAGCACAGTAAGTTGTGGGTCTAAATGCATGAGGCTCTGAGTAGTTGTGGACAACCTCCCTAGAACTACCTTAAAAACTTTCTTCATGGTGTCTAGTGTTTCCATGGAAAAGTAAACCACAAAGCTTTGAGCACAGGACCCTTCTTCTTTTCCTGGGAACATGACACAGAGACTTTGAGATGTGGCTGGAAGACTCTGGTCTCTTGCTAATACCCATCCTCCAGTGGTGTCCCGAAGTGAACCTCTGAGACCTGCTCACCATATGCAAGAAGGAGAGAAGAGGATAAGGAACCCACTGCTGGAACCTGTGGCTGCTAAGATCTAGCCACAAACCAGAAGTGCCATCCAGGCCACTTCCAGCTTAAGGACATAATGGGGTCTATGCATGTAGGCAGACAGCTTCCGAGCATAGTTGCCTAGGATTAGGGGCCGGGGCTGGTACTCAGGCAAGGTTTTCATCATGGTGACTATTACCCTTGTCGACACCTGTAAACATCTGCTCCCTGGCCAGGGCTACAGAATGCAGAGAGGCTGGCAGCATTCCAAAGTCTATCAGCTTTTGTTTCTTGAATAAGATACCGTGTCTTGGCCTCAGTTCCCCTGTCTGCAAATTCAGACCAAAAGCAGTTCCAACTCATGAGCGCATCCTAGAATTAAATGTGGCAATCCATGTCAACACACGACATCGTGGCTGTACACATGTAAAGGGGGTTTCTTATGTACATTAGGGCTCTATACTATGGGGAAGGCCCAGGCTGAGAAGGCTATCTTTCTTTTCCATATTTGCATAATGAAAAAGCTGTACATATCTCCTGTACCCGTATGCTGAATCGCTGTTGCCTTTCCTCTCCCTGACCACATCTGTGCCCTGACAACTGCTGTCAGCCAATGGACACAGCAGTCCGATCCCACGTGCTCATGTTTGTTGCCAGAAATCAGGATTTGCCTGGCCACACCCCCACAGTTAACCCTGTGACCCCTGCAGCCTTTGGCACCTGTCCTAGGGGTGTCCAAGTCAAGGGGATAGAGCTATACGCTCATGGCCACAGCGGTTCTGCTACCGTACCCGGTGCCGATGCGGCCCTTCCTCGGAGAGGTGTTCTGCTAGGGATAAAAGTACTGCTGGCTGCTGAGCATGGAAATGTCACCCTCCTTCACTTAATGCTGTCTTCTAAGTGCCTAGCCCTTCCCCACCCTGAGCCTACCGACCTCAGCTGGACCGTCAGTCTGAGCTGAACTGAGCATCCTGTTGGCAGCATGAAGCCAAGAGCCAATCCCTGCTGAGCCAGCTGTGTCAGTAGTCCCGAAATGTGTTATGTCCCCAACCGAGGTATAGACATTAGTGTGGGAAGAGCCACATTTCCTAGATTCCTGTCCCACTGTGGTTTTGGACCAGGTTTGGAGTGTCTCTGTGGACTCGATTTAATCATCTATAAAATGGGGTTAATCTCATCTGACTCACAGTATGATCTTGGACGTTCATTTAGGTGAAATTTTGGAATGTACTTAGTAGATGAATCACACTATTGGAGAGCTGAATTTGATTAAGGGAAAGCAAGATTTCAGTCTGGATTTACCTCTCGCTCTGTAAGCCCATGAGTACGATGCACCTTTAATGTTGCTTTAATGGGGCTGAGGCTTTTTTTTTTCCTAAACAGTTAATTTAATTCCTGTTGCTAATGAGACCTGCTCTCTGCAAGCAGAGGAAGTAGGCCTCAGGACAGAGGTGGAGAGGGAAGGGTTCCAATGCAGGATAGAGATTTCTGGGAAGGTACAACCTACTCCACTGGGGCATCCTAGGCCAGAGTACTGACTGATGGTAAATCTTCTCCTCTTGTCCTTGGCCTGTTAGGGATGTTTCATCTGGTGTCTTCTTCTGGTTCTTTGGGTTCTAAAGACTTCTGTAATGGACTCTCCTCATGGCAATCAATGAGCTGGTAGTCTCTCCCTGAGGCTGGTGATATCCTAACAGCATCAGAGCAGCAACTACAGGATAGCACATTAAAGAGAAAGCATAACAGAAAAGAGGAACAGAGGAACTTGACCATGTTGTAGTATCACCTTCTTCTGCAAATGACTCCCACAATTTCCCTTCACGCAAACGTGTCATCTCAACCAAAGTTGACTTGAAATGCATCATTGAATTGGCTTTGTTTGTGAGAGAAAAGCCAATTCCCGTGCTGCCAGCACCACACCGACCCATCTCTCTCCTGGATGTGTATCAGCAGCTGGTAAGTGATCTGCATATAAGCTGTTGATCAGCCTGACGTCATCATCGGATCCCTGCATCCCACGAGTGCAGGATAAGAGTTCAAGGAGGCAGGTTTTACATAGTGTGGTGTCAGAATGGCATTTTCTTTGTGTATTCCCTCTTTAAAGTGATGACTGGTGATGAGAATCCTGGAGGGGTTGCACAAGTAAGGATGGGGTTAACTCAACAAACTGCTAGTGACTACCCTGGTTACACTCACCATGCTGTTTAAATTCGGTTTTTCTTATAGAGATGACAGGTGGTAGAGGATGGAAGGGTTTCCCAATAAATAATAATAATAATAATAATAATAATAATAATAAACAGTACCGCAGTTCTCAACAGAGCATGATGCTACCACCCATGGATTTAGAAGATCAGTCATGAAAGTGTCTGAGATCAGCCCTGGAAAAGGCTATCTAAGGGCAGTTTGTGTTTGCCAAATGAAACAGCAAGACAAGCAGAGGCTGAGGTTAATAAACACGGCGCTATCTATTGGGCAAATCTCCAAAATATTAATTCCTTCCTAATGAAGTCTGCACCATCCTTACCACTCTGAACCTCATCTCCACTCCCCAGTACCCCCCTCCTCGCGCTCCCTATCTACACAGCTTTTAAATGTCTCTTCCATCTGGAAGAACTATGTCATTCCCTTGACATCTCCTGCCCCAGCTTCAAGCCACCCAGAAGGTTTCCCTGGAGACCCACCCAGCCCAGCACAGCCCTGGCTAGGCTTGGGCCGGGGTCAGCTGGAGCCCACGGGCAGGGTCTCCTGTTGGCATCAGGATGCTGAAATAGCAGCATTTGACACATTTAAAACTTGCTGTTTGTGCAATCACTAAAACTGCACCATTAGCTGGATTTTCAGATTGCATGAGTGCAGATCATTAAGTGTTATTACAGTATTAATTATTAGAAATGTCCTGTACTGCCCAAATTAAATTGGGATAGTCAACGACCTGCGCGTTCCCAATACCACGGATAATTTAACCGGAGATCTGCCGCTCCGGGTAAGGTGTCTCCACACGTGGCTCAGTTATTTCACACTAAGGACCAGCATCGTCCTCCCAGAAATGCACCAACCAGATCTTAATATTTTCCTATGGCAAACATCAAAAGAGAGTGAGCGGAGGTGGACCATGATGTGGAAGTTGCTGGGATAACCGGATCCCTCAGTATAGCAGGTCGGCTAAATCCAGCCAGCATTTGCTGCTACGTACTTCCTGGCTGTGATGATTCCGTGTAATCTCTGTATCTAATAGTCTGTGTTTAGTAGACAGAACAGGAAACTGAATGAGCTTCAGTATTTAAGGCCAAGCTACTCAAAATCGGATGAACCTTTTAGGAAATAACTTTAAATACATACTACGCAATTACCCCCAAATTGATTTTTTTTAAAATCCATCAAGTTCTTCCAGTCCCTTGCAGAGATATGTATTCCTGTGGGTAGAGAGGGCAGTGCCTTCTCCACAGGCAGGGAGAGGCCACCAGGAGAGGCAAGAACCCAACTGCCACTCTCCACGGCAACGAGTGTCAGCTGCTTGCCCACAGCCAGCTGCGTTGGTCATTTTTGTAACTCCGTAGGTGAAGAGGGAGCCCAATATAAATGTGTGGAAGACTCATTTGTCCCTAAGACATATCTTATTGATGTGCATGAGTAACTGATCATTCAGCAAAATGATTTATTTCCGATTAAATGCTTTTGGTTTGGTACCCAAAATTCTGACACTGAGATAAAAGCCCATGACAGCTTTTTATAGGCATATCCTGATGTCAGGCAGAAGCCAAGCCCTGGGATAGCCCTGAATCCCAAGGTAGCTCTTCTTGCTCCAGGACCATCCTCACCTGCAAGGTGTCACCAGGGAGGAGAAGTCAGAAGAAGCTCTGACCTTAACTCTTCCACTCTGTGTCCATAGAAACACCAGGCCCGTTCCCATGGGCCATTTTGCCTTCCAAATGTGAGTTTGCACAGCCATCTTGGGGCTATCTCACTCCAGTTCCAACCCTGGTTTATCGACAACATTGTTACAGTCCCAAGAAAACATGAAAATGTCTTCGAATGCCCCTCAGATTGGATATTTAAACAGTTGTGATTTACAAAAACCCAAAACATTGGGTTTTAAAACTTAATGTCAAATGAAAATCTTAAGTATAATAAATCCATAGCAATTGCCCCAATGTAATAGTCCTAAATTGGACAAAATTTGAGCTATTGAATGATATTTAGTGTTGAAATAACAATGGTTATAAACCACGAAAAATAGAGACTCATTGAAAATATGTCAAATGTTATGTATAATAATATAATATTATAACTTATACTAGCAATTGTGTATTGAAAATAGAAGCATCAAAACTCACCAAATATGAATGTATATGGCAATGCATATATGAGTATTATTAACCTCTATAATGAAACTTTCAACAACTCAGGCTTTCATGACTAATCTGAAATTTAGTAACGGTCAAGGCAAACCTCTCTTCCTCTCAAGAAGCAGCTGCACTTAACTGAGATGAGAACATTCACCTCAAGCATCTTCTGTACAGTGAGTGGGGATTCGGTTGACATAGACAGTGGCTTCTCTAAAGATTATAGAAAGTTTGGGGACAGCAAGGATTGGAGGCAGATGACCCAGGGTCTGTGTCCTAGTTTGGATTGGTTAAGGCTTGAAGAACAGGAGTAGGAGTTTATCATGACCTTCCAGCAACTCCTGTAGGCCCTACCAGGCATCTCTATATTGTTCAAAGATCAGAAAACGTTTCACATTCTCCTGTTGAGGCAAAGGGACATGGGGCACAGGAATGAGCATCTCCAGTGTACTTATACAAGGGCGGTCAACCTTGGGCCTGTGGGACCAGAGCCAACCTTCTCTTGATGGTTTATTGAGGTGTCTCCAGGGACACAAAGTGGAGACAGTTGTAGATATTACTAGAAAGGTGTAAGGACCCAGAGGCAGAAGGGAACATGCACAGTAGTGACAGCTCAGGCTCATGCTCATCTGATCCTCGGGAATGTAGGGGGCCAAGGCTGATTCCCTGCATCCAGGACCGAGCCCCAGCAGATATCTGCCATTATTGAAGACTTAGAGCCCCACCCACTTCTCCGAGCGGTTGCCAGTGTCGTGGGAACCTGCTCCTTTTTCTTTTCTTTCTTTCTTTTTTTTGGTTCTTTTGGATTTTTTTTTCAAGACAGGGTTTCTCTGTATAGCCCTGGCTGTCCTGGAACTCACTCTGTAGACCAGGCTGGCCTCAAACTCAGAAATCCGCTTGCCTCTGCCTCCCAAGTGCTCCTGTGCATTACGCCAACACACACACCAAGCCCTGAAGGCCTGGCCCTCTCCCATCCCTTCTCTCCATTTCCCATCCTACCACAGGATCCCAGGTGGTAGGAGATGAAGTAGGCATCCTGGGTGGGAGAGAGGGATCTGCTATGGGTGTGAGCACCACTACAGGTCAGCTACAGGCCCTAGGCAGAGATAACGGCATCAGGGGGTTGGAGCAGAGCCTCATCCCTTAGCCCTCCAGGTCCTGACAAGCCAGAAGAGGTGCGGGGAGAGAAGGAAATGGACAAAAGGGGGAAGGGTTTTTTTTTATTAGATATCTTCTTTATTTACATTTCAAATGATTTCCCCTTCCTTGATCCCCCCTCCCTCAAAAGTCCCATAAGACCTCTTCCCTCCCCCTGTTCCCCAATCAACCCCTTCCCACTTCCCTGTCCTGGTATTCCCCTACACTGCTGCATTGAGCCTTTCCAGGACCAGGAGCCTCTCCTTTCTTCTTCTTGGGCATCATTTGATATGTGAATTGTATCTTGGGTATTCCAAGCTTCTGGGCTAATATCCACTTATTAGTGAGTTAATACCATGTGTGTTCTTTTGTGATTGGGTCACCTCACTTAGGATGACATTCTCCAGTTCCACCCACTTGCCTAAGAATTTCATGAATTCATTGTTTTTAATAGCTGAGTAGTATTCCATAGTGTAAATATACCACATTTTCTGTATCCATTCCTAAGTTGAGGGACATCTGGGTTCTTTTTAGCTCCTGGCTATTATAAATAGGGCTGCTATGAACATAGTGGAGCATATGTCCTTATTACATACTGGGGAATCCTCTGGGTATATGCCCAGGATTGGTATAATGGGGTCCTCTGGTAGTATCATGCCCAGTTTTCTGAAGAATCACCAGACTTATTTCCAAAGTGGTTGTACCAACTTGCACCCCCACCAGCAGTGGAGGAGTGTTCCTCTTTCTCCACATCCTCGCCAGCACCTGTTTTCTCCTGAGTTTTTGATCTTAGTAATTTTGACCGGTGTGAAGTGAAATCAGTATTCCCGACCTCAAACAGTATTACAGAGCAATAGTGTTAAAAACTGCATGGTATTGGTACAGTGACAGGCAGATAGATCAATGGAATAGAATGGAAGACCCAGAAATGAACTCACACACCTATGGTCACCTGATCTTTGACAAAGGAGCTACAACTATCCAGTGGGAAAAAATAGCCTTTTCAACAAATGGTGCTGGTTCAACTGGAGGTCAGCATGCAGAAGAATGCAAATCAGTCCATTCTTATCTCTTTGTACTAAGCTCAACTCCGAGTGGATCGAGGACCTCCACATAAAACCAGACACACTGAAACTAATAGAAAAGAAACTGGGGAAGATCCTTGAGCACACAGGCACAGGGGAAAATTTCCTGAATAGAACACCAATAGCTTATGCTCTAAGATCAAGAATTGATAAATGGGACCTCATAAAATTACAAAGTTTCGGCCGGGCGGTGGTGGCGCACGCCTGTAATCCCAGCACTTGGGAGGCAGAGGCAGGCGGATTTCTGAGTTCGAGGCCAGCCTGGTCTACAGAGTGAGTTCCAGGACAGCCAGGGCTATACAGAGAAACCCTGTCTCGAAAAACCAAAAAAAAAAAAAAAAAAAAAAATTACAAAGTTTCTGTAAGGCAAAGGACACTGTCAATAGGACAAAACAGCAATCAACAAATTGGGAAAAGATCTTTACCAACCCCACATCCAACAGAGGGCTAATATCCAAGATATACAAAGAGCTCAAGAAGGTAGACTCCAGAGAGCCAAATAACCCTATTAAAAAATTGGGTACAAGGACAGAGAAGTGAGAGGGGGTTGATTGGGGAACGGGCAGAGGGAAGAAGGCTTATGGGGCTTATGGGGAGGGGGGAACCGGGAAAGGGAAAATCATATGGAATGTAAACAAAGAATATAGAAAATTTAAAAAAAAAAATAGAAGAAAAAATGGGGTACAGAGCTAAACAAAGAATTTTCACCTGAGGAATATTGGATGGCTGAGAAGCTCCTTAAGAAAGGTTCGACATCCTTAGTCATCAGGGGAAGGCTTGAGAGGCACAAACTGTGACAAATGGAAAGGCACTGAGGCTGCCCTACTCCTCTCCAGCCTAGCTGGACCCCAGGCTGCCCCTTAGTGACGTCAGGGCCACAGACCTCTGCAGTCCCAAGAGCTTGAGACAGAGGCCCGCCACGCCTTTCCTCCTTCATCATTAGCCATTTCTTGATATGTACAATTGGAGTTCTAATAACATGGAGATGGGAGGCTCATTCCCACTCCTCTGGCCTAGTGCAACCCCCTCCCCATAACCCTCTCTCCAAACTTATCAGTAATGGGTTTCTACACCATCTACTCGTGGTGGGGATGACGGTGTTTCAAGTAGTTGTCCCTAGCAAGCAACAGGAGAGACCGAAAGCAAGACCTTCCTTCTGTCTCCATGAGAGCCACTCGCAGCCCACACAGGCTGCTCCCCGAACACACTGGTGTTGTTTCTCTTCAAAAAAAAGAAAAAAAAGAAAGAAAAACGGAGAAGAAATTAAGCATAAAAACGTGTTAAGGCAAAGTTGAGATTACAAATTTAAGCACAGAAACGTCAGCAAATGTGAACGTCGATGCTGTAATTGTAACTTTCCCTCAAACTCATCTCACATCCAGGCTGCATTGACTGCACGCTTAAAGGTCTAATTAGGAACGTGAGCGGCTGTGGGTGATACGGATGAATACCTTTATTACACGGGCATCTCGCAGCCTCACGTCTTGTGGGAAGCACCTTGAAAATGGGGATTTCCTTCAATTCATCATGTAAAGTACATCTCCTCCCATCCAGTGCTGGCCCAACAAAAATACAGGAACTCTGGGAAAATGTTCAGTGGGCGTTCACTTCACAGTTCAAGAAGCAGCTATGGGTTCCAACCACATGCCCTCTCACGTGCAGAGTGGCTACTTAGGGGCTATCTACAACTTTCAGCCTCTACACCTTCCTTTACCTCAGAAGGCTCTTGCCCCAACTATCACACTTCCAATGTAAATGCCTCTTTAAAAAAGTATACATGTGTATGAATGTGTGCACACATTCACTTATGTATACTATGCGTATACCTAATGCTGCACAGTCCAGAAGAAGGCATCAGATGGCCTGGAACTGAAGTTACACACTGTTGCAGATGTGCTGTTAACAGGACTCAGGACCTCTGCAAGAATAGAAAGCTGTTCCCATGAGCCAGTTCTCTAATCTATTCCTTTTCAGAAAACACTTTTGAGTTAGATTTTCTTTTGAAAAGAGTTTAGAACATATCATCATTGATATAAAGCATTAACTTAGGCCAAAAATGCTTATTTGATACCTGTATATGCAAGCATTTCTGGATTGGCCATGTGTGTGCAGGTGCATGTATGAGCATATACAAGTTGTGTAAAGGTCAGAGGCCAACCCCAAGTGAAGCCCTCAGGAGCCTTCATCTTGCTTCTTCCATTGGTTTCAGTTGCGCTGTTTGGTTTTTTTTGAGACAGGGTCTCTCTATGTATCCCCAGCAAGGTTGGCATTCCCAGAGACCAGCCTGCCTCTGTCCCCCAAGCTCTAGGATTAAAGCTGAGTACCACCACACCAAGCTCATAATTTTTGTGACTCGGTCTCTCACTGGCTTGGGGCTAGTCAGCTCAATTAGCCTCACAGATCTACCAGTCCCAGTTCCCCCACTCCTGGGATGGAAATGAACCACCACACCTAGGGTTATTTTTATTTGGTTGGTTGGTTGGTTGGTTGGTTGGTTGGTTGTTGGTTGGTTGATTGGTTGTTGGTTGGTTGGTTGGTTGGTTGGTTGGTTGGTTGGTTGTTGGTTGGTTGGTGGGTTGGTTGGTTGGTTGGTTGTTGGTTGGTTGGTGGGTTGGTTGGTTGGTTGGTTGTCGGTTGGTTGGTTGGTTGGTTGGTTGGTTGGTTGGTTAGTTGTCGGTTGGTTGGTTGGGTTTTTTTGATCACCCCCACCTTCACCTCTATTTTTGTTTCTGGAAAATGTCACACATAAGTACATCATTTATTCCATTGATCTCATTCCCTCCCTTCTCTCGCACTCTAACTCCTCCCATGTCACACCAGAAATAGTGATGTCTTTACTGTTCCCTAGATGGGATGTTTTATAAGTCCCTCATGGGCTGGGGTGCTGGAGCGCCCAGTCTCCACGTGGAGGCTCTGTGTGCTGTTGTGGAGGTTGTGGAATCTTTGGGGGTTGTATTAGTCTGGGTTCTCTAGAGTCACAGATCGTATGGGCAGTCTCTATGTAGTTAGGGAATTTGTCGATGACTTAGTCTGTAGTCCAACTCCCCAACAGTAGTCAGCAGCACTGTGGATGGAAGTCCAAGGATCTTGCAGTTGCTCAGTCCCACGAAGCAAGCCGGCAAAGAAGAATCAGTCTTCCTTCTTTCAATGTCCTTATATATGTCTCCAGTAGAAGGTGTAGCCCAGATTAAAGGTGTATACCTTTAATCCCAGATGAACTTGAAGTCTGGGATTAAAGGTGTATGTCTCCACACCTTTAATCCCAGATGACCTTGACTGGAATCCATGCTTCAAGATCTCCATGCTAAGTCCAGGTCAGAAACTTATATCTCTGAGCCTCCAAATTAGGATCATAGGTGAGCCTTCCAATTCTAGATTGTAGTTCATTCCACATATAGTCAAGTTGACAACCAGGAATAGCCACTACAGGGGTGGAGCCTTGCTGGGAGAAGTGTCACAGGGAGTGGGGCCTGCAGTTCTTGTAGTTTCACCCACTTCCTGTTTTCTTTGCTTTGTGCTTGCATTGGAAGATGTGAGATGTCATCTTACTGCTCAGGTGGCCCTGCCCATCTTGCTGCCAGTCCTCCCGGCCACGATGGACAGACGGACAGTTACCCTTTAGGAAACACTGACCAAAATAAACACTTTCTTTCATAAGTTGTTTTGAGGTTTTTTTATCACAAGAAGAGAAAAAGAATGAACAGTGTGTGTGTGTGTGTGTGTGTGTGTGTGTGTGTGTGTGTATAACCTACTGAATCTGTTTAATATTGCTGGCAGATAATCAGGGAACTGAGCTCTGGAAAAAACTAATTCTATCATTTTGTTATTCTTTGTCTGTCTCTGTCTCTCTGTCTCTTTCTCTCTTGCTCACTCACTTGCTCACTCACTACACTGATAGTCTATACCTCTCTATGTAGGGATGAGACCATATGAAATGTCCATATTGAATGGCATCACCATGTAGGCTTTATTTAGGTAACCATATCATTGAGATTTCCCAGGTACAGTTTTTCTGTCATGTTCAGAAGATGCTACATAGCACCAAGCGACCTGGGTCCTCTGCTCTTACACTCTTCTCTCTCCCTTCTCCGTTTGGTGCTGTCTTCCCATGAACACACAGCTCTATACATGGGTTGCACGACTGAGCTCAGATCTGCACGCTCGTGAAGCAAGCGCGTCGCCAACTCCGCCCTCTCTCTGCTCACACAGCCAGCTTCCCCTTCGTAGCCAATGCTTTCACACTGGATATAACTTAAAAAAACAAAAACAAAAACAAAAAACAAACCCTTTAAATAGAGCACCAAAACTCGGAACTACCATTTCTCAATTGATTTTTCCTATAGTTCAATTCTCTTTAATGTGGTCTTTTAAGGACCTTACAAGATTATAGAGTTTACTTTGGAAAATTTAGATGAATTGAAAAAGAACAACAAAATAAGACCCCACATTCCCAGCATATACATAACTGTTCATAGGGCAAACCTACTGATGGAAATCTCTAAAATATCCCAAAGCACCGTGAAGAGCTGTCACATTTTCAAGCACACCTAAAGTATCCTCTGTGCTTAATGTTTAATAACTAACACACTGGACAATGTTGAAAGAGTTCTCCTCAAGTGAGGGAGATCTCTTCCTTGAACACAATGTGCTGCTATCAGTCAGTTCTCCCGTCAAACCAGAAGGGTGGCAAGGGAGGCAGCCACGGGGATGCGTGAGTCAGGGCAGCACAGGACACAACCATAAGTTAATATGATCATGTCAGCATAAGAGGAGGGGGCAGGGGGAGCCCTGCAGGGAGACAGGGCTGGTTGGGGAGGATGAAGCATTGCAGGTGCCCAAGGTGGTGTTTGTGGAAGGCAGAGCCTTCAAGAGTCCACAGAGCAGAAAAACATCATAGGAAGCACTGTGGAGCCAGCAGAGAGGCAGAGAGCTCGTCACCCTTTCCTGGTCCTCCTGCTTGCCATCCTCTTGCTCCCAAGCTCCTGCTCCTCCCCCTCCTCCTCCTCCTCCTTCTCCTCTTCCCTTTCCTTTCTTCTCTCTCCCCCTTCTTATTCTTCTCCTTCTGCCTGCTTCCATTACCCTTCCTCCTGCTGTTCCTCCCCTCCCCCATTCTCCTCCTGCTCCCTGCCACCCCCTCCTTGTCCTCACCCGTTTCTTGCTCATAAGCACACACCTCCATCACGAATCACCAAGCCACACTTACACCGGGATGCACAGCTCGCAGTCTGTTAACACTCTGCACACCTCCTTCCTGGCTCTAACTTGTGCTTGAGCACTAGAGTGGGGTCCCACATGCTGGCATCAGGAGTCTCGAATGCACCACGTCTCAGGTCAGTGTTGCCAGGGCTAATCCAACAGTCCTGTGTCATCCCACAGTAGAAGCCACGCTCCTCCATAAGCCCAGTGCCCTTTCAGCCTGCATCCTTTCTACATGCGTTGTCGTGGACTCCATCTTCCATATGGGATCTCTTGAGACGTCCTTTGGGAAACCAAGCTTTGAAAACCGATAAAAGATGAACTCTCTGGACACTGTATGAGACTTTATCACATGTAGCTCCTGTTATCTCAGGCAGTCCCCACCTCTGCTAACACACACACACACACACACACACACACACATATGCACGCACACATGGGTTGGGATCCACATACTTCATCATACATGCTCCTCTACCTGTTCATCCCTGCACTTGTCTATATTCACCTGTTGGGACAACTGTTCCATCCTGAGTACACTCCCCTAGTCTTCCTGTACACCCTGACCACCCGGCCCACCTGCACCTGCACCTGCATCTGCCCCACCTGTACCTGCCCCATCTGCACCTGGCCTATCTGCACCTGGCCCATCTGCACCTGGCCCATCTGCACCTGCCCTATCTGCACCTGCCCCATCTGCACCTGCCCCATCTGCACCTGGCCCTCTTGCGCCACCTGCACCTATTCCACCTACCCCACTGCAAAGTTCCAAGCATTCCTCACCCATGTCTCCCTTTGGAAACTCACCCAACTCCACCTCACCATTCTTAGCTGTTGCTCCAACCTGCAGTCCTGGCTCTGACCTTCTCACCTCAAAGGGAACAAGGCATCATCCTTCTTGTGCTGTGAGACCAAGCCCTTGCTGATGATTTGAACTCTGCCTCTAAGGAGCCCTATGACCTCGGTGTGTATGTAATTCTCTGTTGCAAGGTATTTCCTATCCATTCACATTGAGGCAGTGAGAGGCCAGTGATTGGAGGGAAGAGAGGAGGAGGAGCTAAGGGAAGTGAGGGGCGGAGAGACGGGGTGGGAGAGGCTGTGTGGACAACAGGAGCAGAGCAGAGAGGGAAATGCGGATATCCAAATGGCTTCAGACATATTTCTGTTGTTTTGGAGAGGTTAGAAATATTGGGATAAGACTTTATCATTGTAAATTGGCATTATGAGATTGGGAGTTTCTTATACATAAATATATTTGGTTAACCATTCAAGTTTCAGAGTCATGCTTTACTGGATACTTAGAAGGAGTGGGTGCTGGGCAGAAGTGTGGGACTCCCATCGTTTACAGAGTCTATGGCGGAGAGGAAGCACAGCTGAGGTGCTGTGAGAGCAGCTTGGAAAGATTGGCTTGGCGGCCACAGTGAGAGCTGACGCGCTGTGACGTGGTGCAGAGGACTGGCAGGGCAGTACCATTTTATTAAGAACTGCTACAATTCTCCTGCCTCCATTTTACTACTTGTAATTACAATGAAATGATTTTTTGGACACCCCCCACCCCAAACCCGCTCCACTGAAATGATTTTTTAAAAGTGTTTGACAAGGAGAAAAAAAAAAAAAACAGAAGAGACAGAAATGTTGCTCTGTAAAAGGTAAGAGTCACAAACTCTGGCTGTTCAGCAAAGACAAAGACACAGTCAAGCCCCTTTGTTGAATCAGGGAATGGTGTGTTTTCAGTAAGGATGACATTGACAGACAAGATGACCCTGGAAGGAGCCCAGGGAGACTGGCAAGGCTACTGACCCCACTCCAACGTCTGATTCTGGACTTTCTGTATAATCTGGGACGGTGAGCCATCCATCTGAGCCTTGGGGTTCTCTGCTTCAGGGAATGCATTGCAGGTGATTGTGAAGATCTAGGTGAGGCCACCAGGAAAGTTTTATTCCTGTACATCCAGGAACCACTGACTCTGGGTTCAGCCAAAGGGCAGGGCTTGGCCCCTGAGGACTGGCGTCTCGCCTTTGAAGCATTGCATATCTGTGCATTCTGCACAGACCATGTGTACATGGCCCGTGTCAACAGGAGGGCACTTCAGACCTCCCCAGTGCTGTGGAGGTGCAAACGCTGGGCATGTGGGTTGTAGTGAAGGGAAGAGGCCAGGTCACAGCAGGAAGTCTATGCTAACCGCAGCCAATTCACACCTGTTAAATGCTGTGAGAAAAAAAAAAAACAGCCACAGAAGACATAAGCAATGCCTTCAGCAAATGCACCCTTTAACCATCGAGTCTCACACTAAAATAGATGGAAGTGAATCAAGTAAGTCTTCTGAATATAGAATTTGTAATTTACAGAGAGACCTAGACCATGGATGTGTGTGTGTGTGTGTGTGTGTGTGTGTGTGTATGTGTGTGTATGTATGTATGTGTGTGTGCGTGCAGTGTGTGTATGTGTGTGTACAGTGTATGTGTGTATGTGTATACAGT
>OZ030021.1:72374004-72601504 GCA_964023405.1 Apodemus agrarius | reverse complement strand
CAAGGCCAGCAATGCAGATAGAGCCAGGAAGTCAGTTGCTGTTCCAGGTGGGAGGCCAGCTACAGGGCTACAACAGGTGGCTGAGGTCCACGGGGCTTTTTTAAAATGGAAGAACATTTCTGACTGACCTGTAGGGTGAAGCTGTTGAAAGCAGAGGGGAAAGAGCATCCCTCATGAGAAGGGAGGCATGGGTGGTACTCTACCAAGATTGTGCTCAATATAAATAAGCTTTTTGAGTGTGAAATCAGCTGAGAACAAGAAGAAATGGAAGTTCTGGGTAAGCACTAGGCTTTCCCAGAGAAGATCGAGGGCATTCGTCAGTTCTGAGGCAGCAATGGGTCAGAAAAGTGACCTGAGATAGATGGAATCAGAAACCAGAGCTCCATGTCAGTGAGGCCCAGTCTGATATTCCAGACTGGATGAGCATAGGCTCAGAAGAGAAAGCACTTGCTGTGCCTCCTAGGGACATACTCTCAGGAAAAGGCCTTGAATGTTCCATGCTAAGGCACAGGAAGAGAAGCAGCGGAAGCCTGGCCTAAGCCACAGAAGATAAAGCATCAGGCTTAGATGATGTCTTGTGGCTCTACAGAGTTTGAGCTGACAATATGGCTCAGTGGGTAAAGATGCTTACTCAGCACCCCGCCTGATGACTTGGGACTCACGGTGAAGAGTAGCGAACTGAATATACAAACTGTCCTCTGACTTCCATTACATGTGCCATGGCATAAGTGCACACGTGCACGCGCACATACACATACACGCACACGCACACGTGTGTGCATGCACACACTCCAAATAAACAGAGGAAATAAAATTCCACACAGTGGAAGTAGGGTTAGGATAGTCGAGGTCTCCATCACAGCTCACGATTCTGAGATGAACAGTAGATGTCTGGGGAGACAAGCGTGATGTGAGCTCACGTTGGTATGGAAGCCCAAACAAGGACTCTTGCTTCTGTGCCCTAGAGCCATGGGATCCACGGAGAGAGACTTGGTTTACAGACAATCAGGATTAAGTGTTCCGGAATGTTCTCTCTCCTGGAACAGGTCCCAGATCTTCATGAAGGACAGTGCTGGGGGGTCTGAACCCAAAAGCCATGGTGTTGTCTTTTCATAGGAAATCCCCTGTAAATATTTGTTTATACATAGATGAAAAAAATTACATTTGAGCAACATTTTGATTCAAAGCTAGATTCCTCAAATCTAATGGTTTAAATCAACAAGATTTTGAGTCTACAGTGGCTGACTCGGAGAGCATACTCTGTTTCTACCCCAGTTCCTTCAGCTGGGCTGTTCTCTTGACCTGAGATGCTCTTCCAAGATGACACACAGTAAAATCAGTACTGGCTATGGCATCTTCTGGTCTGGATCTTTCTGTGCTTGAGTCTCATGCACTGTATGCCATCTGTGTATTGGAAGGGGAAAGAGAAGGCTCCGTGATCTCTTTGACATGCTATGGCATGTATATATGTCTGCTACTGTACACTTAACAGTCACCCATTCTCCTGCTTCATGCTGATTGCCAGACTCAGGCTACTTCGAGCATGCTGCATGTCCCGGGGTGACAGCAGAGCTTTTGTAGCTCAGGGTGTTTGTCTGTGTCCCTCACTGCTTTTTGCAAAGTCAGCATCTCTTGCTGGGATAAGACTATTTATCTGCTCATTGCCCAAAGACAAAAGAGCTAGTAGAACTGATGAAGACCCAAGCTTCTTGCGTTATTAAAATAGCTAATCACTTTTCCTCATTATTATTTTTCAGAGTTAAAAGGCCCCCAGACCCTCAGGATATCAGAAATCCCCAGTACCAACAACTCCAATGTTATGCCATCTTAAAATCTCAACAAAACAAAACGAATCTGAAGATTCCACAGCCCTGCATCCCCATCAATTTGCAATCTGTCTTTCTCTGAAGGTTAATTTTATGTCAGCTTGACAAAGTTAGGGACATACAGATAGCAAATAGCACTGATAGTAACAGTCTCTAGATATGTCTGTGAGTGGGTGGGAGATTAATATTTCAATCAGTGAAGAAGATTGGTGTTATCCAATGCAAGAAGTGTTATCCAAGACATAAAGACCCAGCAGAATGCAAAGGCAAAGGGTGGGAGAGAGTGCACCCCCCCTCTTTCCAGCTGGGATATTCAAAGTCTGCCCTCAACCCTCTGAGCTCCCAGTCACAGGCATCCACACTTCCTGAGTAACATCAGCATCTGCCTCAGTCTACAGGTTACACATTGCAAGCTCAGGGTGTCAGAGATTCCATGATTATAACACACGACTCCTCTTCCCTCCTTTATATGCTTCTGATCACAATTCTTGGGAAAATGGAGACTGACACTCATTCCTATCTTGAGTAGGAAAATCTTCCTGCCATGAAGTATTCCTATCCCTTGCTTTTCTTGACTACCACGCGTTACTTGGCATCTAACCTTACTCTCTCTACCTGTTGCTGCACCAGTGATATTCCTTTCATTAGGATGGATTGTTTTGAATCCTGCATCCATCCTGCAGGCAACCTTTTTCATGAAAGAAAGGTTGGCCTTAATGGTTCTTTCTCTTCCAAGATGGCACACTGGAAAGTCAGTACTGGCTATGGCTGTCTTCTGGCCTGGATCTTTCTGTGCTTGAGCCTCTCACTGTACAGCACCTGTGTATCTGCAGTTTTTTATGTGGCTAGGAATGGTATATTCTCTTTATCTTCATAAATATGACTTATTCCATAGCTCGAGGAACTATTTTGATTGTCTTTTTTTGCACACACTAGGGTCTTTGAGGGAAATGCTAGTAGTATCTGTTGTCTTTTCTGGTTCTTTCTCCTTTCTAGATGCCTTGTCCCTAGCTGTAGGAATCACTTGACCAATGAGCTGTGGACAGTGTGGTACATGGCACTCGCGCAGACAGAATCATCTCTATCAACACTGAATCCCACATACCACTGACACTTTGTTGAAATCGTAACAACCCAACCCTCCAGCCCTGGACTGAAGGAGTCTAAAAGCTGCACCCCATACAGCAGTCAGTTATCATGGCTGAAAACAATTGTATTCTTTATATAACAATAAAATTTGAATGATTCAGTTGTGTAGTAAACAGCTCTATCCTGAAGATGAGTCGCTCTGAAGGACGTAGTTGACACCATATGTGGGTTCTAACTCACTACCTATATCTGCATTTATTAGCAGATCTGGCTGTGTCTTTAATACAGCCCTCTAATTGACTGGCTGAAATGGTACTCTACACTGATTCCAGGTGGAGAGCTGTATTAATTGCCATATTAGTTAGGGTTCTCTAGAGCCACAGAACTTATGGAATGTCTCTCTATAGTGAGGGAATTTATTGTGATGACTTTTAGTCTGTAGTCCAGCTGACCCAACAATGAGCAGCTGTGGATGGGAAGTCCAAGAATCTGGTGACTGCTCAGTCCCATGAGGCTAGTTGTTTCAGCTGGTCTTCTGTAGAAGTAACAAATGTGCTGGCAAGGAAGTGCAAGCAGTTGAAGAAGAGTGGATTTTCCTTCTTCCAATGTCCTTAGGTAGGCCTCCCGCAGAAGGTGTGGCCCAGATTAAAAGTGTGTGCCACCACACCTGGATCTGGGACTTCCTTTGTCCCAGGCTGACCTTGAACTCAGAGATCTCCTTGCTTCAGTCTCCTTGGATTAAAGGCATGTAATACCTTGCCTGCATCTAAGCTTTTCACAGCCACTATGCCTCAAGATCTCCATGCCAAGATCCAGGTTAGTGGATCTAGGGATGGTACATACTCTTTCTCTGCAAGCATGTTCTTAATGATCCAATAATATTATATATGAAGTGATACGGAAAGTTCATATTCATATGTCAAAATGACCTTTTGCAAAGTCAAATCCAATGAATATAACTCAATGATGACATATTTGGAATTGAAGGAGGGCACCCACGATCAGGATAGCCATGGTGTTCCTTGTAAGCATCGTGGGATATGTAAGCAATGCATAATGTTCAAAAACTCACCCTCTGTGAGTGTGTACACCAAGGGTCCTTTATTCCACCCTTCCAGAGAACTTCTTAGTATCTCATCTGTCCCTTTCTGCTAAACTGTACCCAGTCGTCAGTCCCTGACATCTGTCTACACCATGTCCATTGCCATGGACAGTCAAGTGTTCATGTCCGCTGCACAATGCTGTATATAGGATACTGCACATATTTTATTTGTGCTCAATTATCTGAACACACTGAAATGGAGATACTAAAAGACACAATCTCTTTTCTAAATATAGTGTAAATTTTCTGTCACTGATGAGGCTATGCAATTCGAAGGCATGTCGTCAGAACAAACTTTTAAAATGTTTTAAGATCAGAATCCCAAATAATTGAGGAACCATGCCCTGGTTCTCTGACATACTCTCAACGAAATGCTAGTATCTCAGCAAGCGTAGTAGGGAGCCGTGGATGCTCTCTGTGCACAGTGCAGGGTCAGCAGGCTCTGTCAACAGGTTGTCTCTTTAACACTCCCAGGGAAGAACTCTCGGCATTCTCTTAGACGTTTCCATGGGATTTTATGTCATAACACACTTTCAAGAGTGGAGAACCCTCCATGTTTCTTTAACGTTCTGGACTTTGTTTTCCATCGTACAACTCACTCTTACTAACGTCTGCCTTCACTTGTCTTTGTAAAAAATGTTGCTTTTGCCTTTTAAGTCAGGGCCATACATTTCTGGCCAGAAAGTGCAGTGGTAACCATGTTGATGAGTAATCCTTCAACTATGCCCCGAAATTCGATTCATTCTCATGAATCTTAGAGTGTGCGATAAATATTTACAAACATTTTGTTTGAAGAACAAACGGGAACCATGCTTTGAGGCAAAGCATCTGGGCCTGAGTTTCAACGATGATTTGCACTGTGTGGCTGATTATCCGAGATCTCAGCTAGCCCATCCTCTCCAGGTGGAGATCTGTGGCTCCGTGATGCTAACAAGAGGCTTTCCAGGGAGTAGCCCATCCTTCATTAAACCTTGCCCTGGTTCCAGAATGTAGAGGCTCCCCTGGAGGGCTACCGAGGCCAGAGCTGACCTCGGTCAATGTGTAAAGTGCTGCCCAGAAATCTGGCTGTTACAGGCAGGAGGTGGGAGGTTCTGGCCTTTTGATAAGGTGGTCAGGTGACTGTTCTCTCATTTGTCAAAACTGTCAGGTTTGAGAGTAGCACCATGCCCTGTCTGAAGCCACAAACCTGGCCATTTTCTCCTTGAGAAAATCTGCTGGTGCTCTCAGTCTGATGAATACAGAATATAATGCAAGAATATGGAGTTGCCAGTATAGGTCACCCCACTTGGAAGCCACTGACTGCTTGACTCACCTGAAGGCAATCTGCTCCTCGGAAAGAGAACACCCCAATACTTCAAATTCCATTGAATGTCAAATTCAGCACATAGCCCCATAACCCAATGAAGCTATCTTTTGTAATTAGAAATTCTACAAAAAATTAAGCCAATATTCCCTGCTCTTGTTATCTTGGGCCTGAGTGTGGGAACAGCATCACATTGGGGAGAATCTTGAGGAGGGGTCTTAGTCAGGGTTTCTATTCCTGCACAAACATCATGACCAAGAAGCAAGGTGGGGAGGAAAGGGTTAAATTCAGCGTACACTTCCACACAGCTGTTCATCACCAAAGGAAGTCAGGACTGGAACACAAGAAGGTCAGGAAGCATGAGCTGATGCAGAGGCCATGGAGGGATGTTACTTGCTGGCTTGCTTACCCGGGCTTGCTCAGCTTGCTTTCTTATAGAACCCAAGACTACCAGCCCAGGGATGGCACCATACACAAGGGGCCCTCCCCACTTGATTACTAATTGAAAAAATGCCCTACAGCTGGATCTCATGGAGGCATTTCCTCAAGGGAGGCTCCATTCTCTGTGGTAACTCCAGCCTTTGTCAAGTTGACACACAAAACCAGCCAGTATAGGGGCTATCAACTTTAGGCTCTTTCCTCCATCACCAATCATGCATCCTAGCCCTGCCTCCTGCTTCTGCATGGAAACACATCTTTATTTAGAAGTCCATTCTCAGGAAGCAAGAGTGCCTTTGTAGCTGTGATGGTTTGTATATGATTGGCCCAGGAAGTGACCCTATTAGGAGGTGTGGCCTTGTTGGAGTAGGTGTGTCACTGTGGGTGTGGGCTTAAGACCCTAACACTGGCTGCCTCGAAGTCAGACTTCCACTAGCAGCCTTCAGATGAAGATGTAGAACTCTCAGCTCCTCCTGCACCATATCTGCCTGGATGCTGCCATGTTTCTGCCTTGATGACAATGGACTGAACCTCTGAGCCTGTAAGCCAGCCTCAATTAAATGTTGTCTTTTATAAAACTTGCATTGGTCATGGTGTCTGTTCACAGCAGTGAAACCCCAACTAAGACAGTAGCAATGATATCTTTGAATTCCAGAGGTTCACATCCAGATGTGCAGAACAGAGACTTTGTGCTCCAAGACTTAGCTCAGATGTCTGTGCCCTGAGATTTCAGAGCTTGGGGTTTACAGGCCAATACACACAAGTTAGAAGTTTATCTCTGAGCTTCAGGTGTTAGGACTTGGTGCTCTGACCCTTGAAAACTCTCTCAAACCCTGGTCAGTCTTTGCAGTCTACATTGCTATCTTCGGGTTTTGCCATCTCCCATCCTCTGACCTCAGCTTCTCCATTGTCTCTTAGCTCACTGAAGTTTCTGTCCTCTGCCAATCTCCAGAACTCTTTGGCTTCCCCCCAGCCCAGTATTATGACTCAGGGTCTCAGACAAGTGACTCCTAGATCTCAGGGGTTCTCTTGAACTTTCTGTATTGATTAAGTGCTGAGTTTTGAGTATCTGAGTTCCTCCCACTCATCTCCAAGCACATGACAGTTTTAACCTAACCATCTAGAATCACTGAAGACGAGAATCTCAAGGAGAAATTGTCTAGATTAGGTTGGTCCTCGGACCTGTCTGTGAAGGAGCATCTTGGCCATGTGGTGGCTGCCTGCTGCATGTGTCACCATTCCTGCAACTTCCGGTTGTAGACTGGAGATACGAGGCAGCACAGCCCGAGCCCCGGGCAATCACTTGCCCAGTCTCTGTGCTCTTGACTGAGGATGCTACCTGGAGCTCCAAGCTTCTGCTGCTGTGGAATCTTTATAGTAACCCAGAATTCTGAGCTAGAATAAACACCTTGTCCCCTAAGCTGATTTTGTGGGAGAATCTTATCACACCCACCAGAAAGGACACTAAGGCACTCCCTGCTCATGCCGAGTGTCTGGGATACTCCTGCCAGTCACTGCTGCTGCAGAATCTGGACACCACAGGATCCCATCTCCCAGTCTGGTTTGTGCATGGTAAGAGTCCACACCTAGACGAACAGCCCATTTGGAGGACAGCTTTTATCTGGCCCAACTTTCTCACCCAGGAGAGAGCCTCCCAAATAATCAAGCAGTGGCAAAAGAACAGCTCATATTACTAGCAAAGGAATGTGGCATGGCTGTGGTCATCGTAAAATCCCTGTCAATCACCACACAGGTTCCAGTTCCAGCAATCACTGGCCTCATGTATAGACCAATCACATGTCTTGTACAACATCAGCAGTAGCTAGAGGAAGTGCTGCCTCCTCGGTTGGCCAGAGCAAGAACAGCTTCAGGTTGAGCAGGAAATCCAGTGTTCACGGATACATCCACGCACAGCCTGGCTGAAGTGGTCATGACCGGAGCAAAGCCTCCTGCAACAGGTGTCCTGGCTACCGTGCTCATGGCAGCTGATGTACATCTTCCTGAACATGTCCAGGCAGTACCCAAAGCATCCCGATTCTGGGATGATGGTTTGTCTGGTTGCCAAAGAGGATACTGGGCTGGCAACGCTGCTAAATACAGCTGGATACAAAGAAACAAAATCTGGAAGCTGTGAGCCCAGGTGAAAACAGCCTACTGCTCTTAGTCTCTGTTCCATTTCTGTGAACCCTGACTACAGCGAGTTATAAAATGAAGCAGTGAACTGGGGACTTGCTCACAGTTTCCCGAGGGTTAGGAGACGTTTTCTGTGGTGGAAAGCACGTCAGCGGGCAGGCATGTTTCTGGAGCAGCAGCTGAGAGCTCACATCTTATCCAAGATGGAGGCCGAGAGACTGGGCCTGGCATGAGGTGTTGCAATCTCAAAGCCCACCTCCGGTGGCACACTTCTTCCACCAAAGCCACGCCTCCTGTAGCATCTTTCCTACACAGTTCTACTAACTGAAAACTAAACATGTCACATATATGTGCCTATAGGAAGCCGTTCTCATTCAGACCCCACACTTAACTTATTTAAAGAGAAACAAAGTGGGTTTTCTATTATTAAATCTGAGGTATGGAACACAAGGGCGTGTCATTTATTACCTTAGACTAAGCTCCAAAGCAGGGCACAAAACACCTGCTTTGTGAGAAGATAGAAAATAGCACTTACCGCCAAGTCACTGCATGCCCAAGCTGTCATTGCTGGCCCAGGAGTGCTTCATGTTGTCCTGTGTGGGCTCATTCATTTCTTGTTGGGCCAACCATCACCAGCCTCCAAACTTCAGCCACGTCTGCAGGAAACTGCAACAGGTGAATCCTGGGACGCCCACAGTCTTGCAGAAAGCACAAGTCCTAGTCTTCATCAAGGTAAAGTCCCCCAGAGCTGAAATGACTCATCACCAAGGCAGTTTCCAGCTGCTGCCCAAAGTTCCAGCCTTAGGAAAACGCTTTAAACACACTGAAACTTCCAAGCAAAGAAGGTGCCATCTCTCCGTGGCACTGGCTTCCCTTAAAAGTGCTGCCTTCTTAAGGCTCTGTCACAAAACTAATTGTGAGGTCATAGGGAGGTGCCAGGCTAGCAAACCTAAACTGAACTGGCAGAGTCTAGGTTCAGTAAGAGATCCTGCCTCGAAAAAATGACATGTATGACGCCCTGTGGAGTGGCATCCAAGGCCTCGTCATTCATGTGCACACACCACATACGGAGGGAGGGAGAGTAGATATCCGAGTCAGAGTGATGGCAGGGACTTCAGGGAAAGGCTGGAAGGCTGACTTGGTCAAGGACTGCTGGCAGTTTGTTGAGTTGTCTCTCCCAACCTGATGTGTTGATGTCTAAACTCAGTCCTGCATCCAGCATCACTTAGAAACAAGGATAACTAACAACAGCCCCCTGATGTTTTGTGCCGTGCTTGTTGAAGCCTCGGTGGGATCTCTCAGCCTCTGCTCTGTGCTTATCACGAGGACGCTGCCGCCCATCATGGTCTAGATGGAATACAGACGCTAGCAACACAGGAAACAGAAAGCAAGACGCAGCACAACTAGGCAGGACCGCGTGCTTGGGAAGACCGCCCAGAGGCAGCTGGCCATTTGTCTTGCCCTCTGAGATGTCAAGGCAGCCTGACTGGGTGATGATCTGGGGCCCAGCTATCTCCCTCCCCCCAAATCCTGAATGTGAGTGATGTTGGGGATGACGCAGAGAGCAGGCCCAGACCGTGGCCAGGAGTCTGGCCAGTCAAAGCAGGCACAGTAAAGATGAAAAAGGGAACTGCTTATAAAATAATGGAGCTCCCTGGGAAAAATATACTGCATGATCCTCTTTGTGGAAAGTATTTATTTCTCTCTGTTTGTGGAAGGGATTTATCATGCCTAGTGCCTTTCTCAGCATGGAAACAAAAGCTCAAAATCTATAGAGAGGAAAGCACTGCAGCTGGAGTAGTCTCTCTCTCTCTCTCTCTCTCTCTCTCTCTCTCTCTCTCTGTCACACAATCACATATATCAAGTACAGTTTTACTTTGCTAAGTGAAATAAATATCTACATATGCACATGAAACATATTCTTTTCCTTCCTTGACCCCCCTCTCTCTCTCTCTCTACACACACACACACACACACACACACACACACACACACACATATGCAGAGAGGATATACATATATAATACATATATACACATATATACACATATCAGATGGCCTGTATATGATGATAGATTATGCAGCCTCTTATTAATAGTTTCCTAGAGAAGATATATATGGATATATGTGTATGTATATGTATTGTTTTATATACATATGAGTACATAGATTATGTAGAGAGGATGGTCTATAGCTCAGACCCTTCCTCTTTCCCTTTATGTCTACTAAAGTTGACTAGGGTGCAAATATCCACAGAAGTATAAAGTCTCAGACTTTGAATAGATCTCTCCACACTTCACATGCCTAATTCTGTTGTGCCTAACAGCTATTCTGAATAGTACTGGATCCCTCCCTGGCACTCAGTGACAGGAAGTGGAGGGCAGGTGACCAGACCTTCCATTCTGTCCCAGATGGGTGGGGAAGGTTTATGACTATCTATCAGCTGCTAGACTGGGCATCGAGGGACAACCACTCCTCTCTCCATATGAAAGCTGTGAGGACACTTTAGTGTTCACATGCTTCTTTGTGGGGTTCTAGAAGCAGACAGACAATTCAAGACATGCTTGCACCCACCCTGATAGGGCAAATGACCAGAGTCAGTGTCAGCTGTGACTTTGCCTAGCTGAGTGACATCTGTTTCCTGTTGTTGCACCTCATTACAGAGTCATATTACGTGACAGGAGATTATAACAGTGGTGCTGGGTGGTCAGTACAGCGACGAGTACTAATCCTGCACACACTGCTCGCACATAGCATGCATCATCGTCCAGTGGGAGAAAGAGTGAGTTCCTCCACTTGCAAAAGACTCTGATTAACCACTGGCTAGATCAAATAAGAGCCTGAGACCTAGAAGAGAGTGGGGAGAAAGCTGGCATCTTCTTCAAACAGAGGACACTATCACAATAGAGGTGACCCTACTGGAAGATATAGTACTCTCACCAGGGTGTCTGGTCCATGGGATAAGGCTAGGGGCATTACCCAAGCAATTAGCACTCCACACTCTGCAGCCAGATGGGCCTGGCTTCACCCCAGTGTTATAGACCGCACCACAGAGTACTAAGCCAGCGCCATCCAGCACAAGGGAGCTTCTCTGACAGGCACCAGATTTTAATTCCAAACCATTGTTACACACCAGGAACCAGCATTCCTCTGTGTTTAAACTTGACCATCTGAACCTGTAAAATACATTCTTGTGATTTTTAAAACACAGGAGGCATCTGGCTGTGGCTCACAGCCTGTGGTGATAGGTCACCATCTGAATTCCAACTTCCAGAAGGCCCAAGTTAAGGATGTTTCCAGGTTCTATCTCAAAGAGGTAGAATTGTTCACAACGGGAATATTTCTCCAGGCTTGAGATTCTCCAGATATAGAACCAGAACAGGTCTTTCCCTCAGAAGCTAGGAAGCAGCGCTCGGTACTGGCCTGTCCCCAATTTAGATGTGATGTGGTGTGTGTGTTTGTGTGTGTGTGCATGTGTGTATGTGTGTGTGTAGACCCAGGGCTCTTCCACTTGGCTCTGTAGATGCAAAAATATGATCTTCATCTCAAAGGCAATAAGGGCTTATTCAGAGTCAAATATGAGTGAACAAGGCCCAGATACATGGATTCAGGTTCCAGCACTGTAATAGCTTCATTTTTTTCTATAATTACAGAACAAAAGGAAACCATAAGTCAAGGTGCTTCTCAAAGGCTTTGACAGGGAAACCAAGTAGGTAGATTATCACAAGTGGAGATGTATTTGCTATAAGTCTCAGATATTATCTGATAACAGCCTTAGTCTTTGAGTAAGCAGAAGCTAGAGATCCATTAGTACCTTCCAAAAGGTTTCACTTAATAGTCACAAGGATGTCAGACAGAGGGGTGTAGGGAGAATATCTTGTGTGTTGCTTGGCTGCAGCACATGTCTATTAAAAAGCCTATAGCCGGTGGGAAAGGGTAGAAAGAAGTTGGGATATCCAGGAGGAAGAAAGGATTCTAATATAGAGCAAGATACAGGAGATTTGTCCGGGAAAATGTAAGTAGACGGATGTATAGTACCTGAGCATAGTTAATCAGTCATGTGGCAGATGTGGATCTGAGTGAATGGGTTCTATCAAGTTTTGATCTAGTCAGAGAAGAGCCTTGCTGCATGGCCAAGTCATTTGTAAATATAATTTGAGTCTGAGTCTTATTGCTGAGAGTATGGGGCTGGGAGGAAGCACCAGACCTAACTTCCTCACAGGAAATGAGCATAAGGCAGCTAAAGACAGCCTGAGATCATTTTTGGTTCTGGATCTGCAACACTCTACTCTCCACCACGATGGAAGTCCTAACCATGTAATAAGCTTTGAAGAACCTCTGTGTTCTATTGAGCTCAGGGTGAGAGATGAGATGGCCTTGGAAATGCTTCCTTTGCTTGTCAAGGATTCATCTCCCTGACAGGATGAGGGAATCCACCCTTTCTATTATGCATGGGGATTGTAATATACATCCTAAGCAAGAGAGGAATTACCAGCAGGTGTTTTTTGTTGTTGTTTGTTTGTTTTTTTGAGTCAGTGAAACTCTAGAGTGATGTACATAGAGAAACCAGGGTGGGGCCCTGGCCTTCTGACGGGACTACTGCCCCAGAGACAGAAAGGAACTCCTCACTACGCATCTGTACTCAACAAGTATGGTTATGGCCCACGTGTTGTCAGGTTCCATGGTAATCTCACATTGTTTATTCCCTACACGATGCTGTAAGTGGAAGATATGTGTCTCCATAAAGCAGGCTCAGATGGGTTTAGTGACCTGCCTGAAGCCACACAGCTGTTAGTCAGCGGAGCTGAGAACTGGAGTCAGCTATACTGCATGTCAAAGTCCAGGATTTTGGCACCTGCTGGATTAATGCGTTATGTCCAAGGATCATAGGGCATTTCTGACTCAACACCCTTGGTCTGAATGTAGATTTTCGCCTAAGGAAAATGGGGTACAGTCACCTGTCTGCTTTCCCTCCTACATCTTGTTAGGATGGTCAGAAATACACAAAAGGCCACTTGCGAGTAAGTCCAAAGAATAGGGTAGTTAGGTGAGCAGAGCAGTTGAAGTAACTGTGGATGTTGGCAGCCAGCATGGGACGAATGGAAGCAGCACTGAAGTGAGCTGAAGTGAGGTATGAAGGTTACACACCTTTTCCATGTTCAGGAGAGCTCGGGACCCTGAAGTGCAGGGGGTTCCTCTTAGATCACCGGCATCCATATTTGGACTGCGGCTTGTTGAGACTAGTGGCTGAGCTTTCTGCATATTGTTCTTCAGGAGCCTGGTGACCTATCACTTCTAAGGATCCAATCGACTTCACTGGACATATACAGCTGACCTATAAATGTCACCATGGCTACAGCTATGATTCCTCTTCCCATGTGACATGACAAACACATAAGGCTGGACAACAAGGCTTAGACTGCAGCATGTCACAAGTGGCGTATGTCACACCTATTCTGGTTATGGACATTACTTTTCATAGACGGGTCCTCTCTGGAAATACACTATACACTTCCCAGATGGGGTCTGCCCAGATCCATTCCGGAATCTCTGAGTTCCATAGCCTCAAGCGAAGCCTGGAAGCGAGCCAACATGTGAAAGTCTCAGAGTGTCAAGAGAAGCTTGGGGAAAGGCTGTAAACCCTAGAGTGTCAAGGGAAGCTTGGAGTAGGGGAGACACACATGTTTACACTTCTCAAGCCTGTCTTCTCAGTCTCCGTGGAGAACAAACATGGAAGAGACCATCAGGTGTTTGAGGAAAGAGTAACTCAGAAGGAAGAAAACAATTACTCATACCCATTGGGTATTTGCTTTCAAAGGTCTGCCATGTCTCCCACCTACCACACAGAAGCTTATTGAGTGTCTTTACATTTAAATACAAAGGGAAACAAGGGGCCAGACCATCTCTAGATGGTCTCCTCCCAAACAAAATCCTTGGTAACTATTTCTAAGTCCTAGAAAGGCTTGCTGTAAACCCAGATTCCATGCCCAGCTGCACTCTCTCAGGAGGGATTGCTTCTGCCACACACTTTCTGCAGAGCACCACAAGTCAAGGATGGGGACCGCCTGTGACACTGGAGATCTGGATAACTGTGAGTGGAAGCTGGGGCCAGTGTGGACTCTGAAGAAGCGAGGATTTGCTGAAGAGAAAGGAGGAGGTGGAATGAAAAGCAGAAGAAGGGACACCAATGGAGACAAGTGACACTGCCATCCCGCAGGCATACAGCTGAGAAGACACCAGCAGACAGACAGCTCTGAGGAAACCCGAGAGTGCAGAGCTAAACCCAGTCCAGGCATACAGCTGAGAAGACACCAGCAGACAGACAGCTCTGAGGAAACCCGAGAGTGGAGAGCTAAACCCAGTCAAGGCCTCCTCATGTGGGTCCTCAAAGGACCACCTTCACCACGGTCACAACATGAGTCCATCCTTTTACTCTTTATCCTTCAGAGTCCACATGTCACAGTGCCTGGGAAACTGAAATGCCATAGACACAAAGCAAAGTCAACCTTGAGGGCTTAACGTAAAGGTCCCAGAGGCCAGGGGGCGCGTAGTAGTTGGGGAGCGAAGGGGGTGAGGAGCAGAGCTCTGAGGACCTCAATCTCACAAAGAGACAGTACCCACAATTTGATAAGCAGAAAATCCACAAAGGAACACACCGAACAGGGTCCCAAAGGGAAACCGTGCCAGGAAAAGAAACACACATTGACATGGCAGCGGAGTCCCTCTCTGCTGTCAAAAAAGAACCAGAAAATAATCGCATGTGTCATACATTAAAATGCTAATACATGCCTCAGAGGGGTTCCCTAGGGAAGAGATTAGGTGGGAAGGAAGGGGCCATTTTTCATCAATCTATGAACCACCTGCAGTTACAGTGCTGATGGGATTAACCAATATATAAGCACTGGCATGTTGAGAACTTTGTGAGAGACCCACACTTTAAAAATGAAGGCACGCCTGCCCGTTGCTGAAGGTCAGGGGTCACTGTGGGTCAGCTGTGCAAAATCTCAGTAATTCACGTCCAAAGTGGAAAATGCTGTGCTTTGTATAAGTTTTCTGGAGGTGATTGAAATCCCTTGTCTCACGTTGCTGCCCCTACACCTCCTCTCTTTCTTTCCTTCCTCCCTCCCTCTCTCCCTCTTCTTTCCGTCTCTTCCTTTCCTTACCCCCTCCTCCTTCGCTCCATTCTCCCTTTCTTTCTTTCTCTTTCTCTCTCTCTCACTACACACACACACACACACACACACACACACACACACACAATATTTTTCCAAAAAAAAAAAAAAGTCAGCAGTCATTAGCAACATGAATTCAGTACGGAAATGCAGAGCTGACAGCTCTTATTGTCACCCAAGGCAGAATGAGGCAGACCTACATTTGTAGATCTGCGTAACTTAACATATCAAATATTAGTGTCAAATGCAAATAAGGGCAGATAATTTTAGCGTTGTTGTTACATGACATTCAAAATCACAAGCTATGTTCTGCAACACTCAGAGAAAGATAAAAATGAAAAATGAAGTTAATGAAAAGTTATTGCCTTACTGAGGACTGCAGAATCAGGCACTTTACATTAAAATAAAATCTTTGCAGAACACTAAGGCTTATAGAAAATAATAATTTAAGAGTGAATCACTCTGATGGAATATTCTCATTTTCACACCACAAATAGTCTCCCAGCTGAATCTGAAGACTTTATTTTTACATCGCAGAGGTTTTACATATACAAGCTGGGAAGGTTTCCAGGTCATCGGGGGAAGGTAGGCACTGTACTGCCTGTGAGCCGAGCTCAAGATGTCATAGGGCCATCTCAGCCAGGACAACATTTGCACAGCCCCGTGATGAGTGTCTGCTATCTTCAGTGCCTCTTATGACACATTGCATCAATCAGCGTTCTCTAGAGGGACAGAGACAAGAATGAATATACATGACAAAGGAGGTTTATCGGATTGGCTTACACGGTACTGGGGAGTCCAGCAATGTCTGTCTACATACGGGGGAAGGCAGAGAGCCCCGCAGCTGCTTAGCCCACGATAGTGGTTGCTTCAGTAGTTTCCATCTGGTGCTGAAGTTCTAAAGGATTCCCAGAGATCTGCTTGTTTGTAACCCAGGTCAAAGACCAGGTTGGAAGGCTGGAAGGCATGCTAAGCTTGATTCCGATGGCAGTGGAAGATGGCAGTGGTTGCCAAGGGTTCGAGGCTGGCTTGTTTGAAGGTGAGTCCTGTGACCGTTGTATTCCCGGGGCTGCTCCACTTTCACCAGAGTGAGTGACAAAGTGTAAAAGAGGTACTTGGTGCTTGGAGCAGTCCTATCCTATGACACAAATCCTTCAGGGACAGTGTCTTCAATGACTAAGGGTTTGAAAGTAAGAGTCTGTCTTCAGAATCAGGAACACTGATAGCAGGGAAGGAGATGGATCAGAGGTCACTGGCTTGGATCAGGTTAAGTCCCCACAGTCTTAGGAATGCCCATCCCCCTCCTTACTTTTCCTTCCTGCAGAATCTCTGCATCACTGATGCCCCATGCCATGCTTGTGTTTCTTGGTGCATCAGGTCAGCAAGTAAAGTAGAACATACATGTGATAAAATCCACCACTAGACAATGTGGGACTCACCAGCAGTTCTGACACACATCAGGAGGCATACAGACTTCACTCCGGCATGACATTGGTCTCTTTCCCACCAAAACGTAGACGCTGGGTGCCGTAGATCCCCCTTGTTTCAACCCCTTTATTGCCCCATGACAACGCCAACCCAACAACTACCTCTTTAGTCTCCATCATTTCTCATATAATGCCATTTTAAGAAAAGAGGTTTAATCTTTTCAAGATTATAGGTGGAGTGGAGAGTGAGGGGCACATGTGTGCAGTTCCCTGGAGACCAGAAGAGGACATCAGTTCCCTGGAGCTGAAGTTATTGGATTGAAGCAATTCAAGTCTTTGCAATATTCGTGCTCCTGTGTTTTATCTTATTGCTTAGCCCTAGGATTCATCCTTCTGTGGCTACTCCAAGGTGGAAGCAGGCTTCTGTGGGTTCATCCTTCCATTTGCTGACATGCTGAACGAGCTCTAGCTTGGGTCAACCGTTCTGTGTCTCTCTTGAATAAATACCTCATTGTACCGCCGGGTCATACAGTAAATATATGTTGTAATTAACAAGCCAAGCCGACTTCCAGATGGACTCTACCATCTTTACTTGAGCCTTTATCAACAAAGCACGAGCACTCCAGCTGTCCCCACGCTCACTGCACCCATGTGGCCACTCTGGCTTTGCTTCCACCACGCAGGCAGTATAAGGTGTCCTGAATCCAGACGGCAGCCCTCACTCCTCCTGTGCCCTACTCCCCACCCGCAGAGCAGGTTAGCCTTCTGTGTGCTTTCCACCTGGACTCATGATACGTTCTGCTTTCTTCAACCAAATTATAAAATGCTTTCATAATTTCCCCACCCCGGTATCTTCATTGAATACATATTGGGAATAGTTTTCCTAGATTTTTAATGCCTCTTTCATTGTCTTAATCCTTTTAAGGTTTTCATGTTGGTAGAACCCAATGTATCCTTTTCAGTCTTGTTTAAGAAGTCTTTGCTTAATCCAAAGTTTCCTACTACATTTTTCTAGAAGTTTATAATTGCACTTTAATATTAAGTTTTAACCACATGTTCCATACCAAGTGTATGAGAGAGGGAGAGAGAGAGAGAGAGAGAGAGAGAGAGAGAGAGAGAGAGAGAAGAAGAAGAAGGAGGAGGAGGAGGAGGAGGAGGAAGAGGAGGAGGAGGAGGAAGAGAGGAAGGGGAGGAGGAGGAAGAAAAAGAAGAAAGAAAGAAAGAAAGAAAGAAAGAAAGAAAGAAAGAGGAGAGAGAGAGAGAGAGAGAGAGAGAGAGAGAGAGAGGAAGGAAGGAAGGAAGGAAGGAAGGAAGGAAGGAAGGAAGGAAGGAAGGAAGTTGACCCAGTTGAAACAAATGATCCTTTACTTGTTGAATTGTGTATTTGGATCGCTTCCCCTGGCCATGTGTGTGTGTCAGATTGTTCTGGACTGTCACATCTCTGCCTCTGACTGCCCCCTCCAGCCTCCTCTTCTCAGCTATATTCCACTTCTGCCTCCTGTATCTAAGTCTATGGTGATGTCCTTAGGCTTATTCTGAAGTCTTAAGCCATTTTTGTCTGAACCCTTCCCCTTGATAAGCTCATTTACTCCGTGTGTGCGCTAACATATGTGGATATTTGCATGTATGTGCATGTGTGTATGTGCACATGTGGAGGGGAGGGGTGTGGTGCAGATATGCAAACATATATCTCAAAATGCCTAACTGCAGCTAGACATTCAATAAGTATTGACCTTCCAAATGACTGTTCTCCACCTGTTCCCAGAGAGCCAGCCCGTTCTGTCCTCAGACTCAAGCCCAGCACATTTTCATTTGAAACCACTTCCATATGTGTGCCCACTTCTACTCTTCTCCATCCCCAATGTCAGCCAGATCCTGTCCTATTGGACAGGATGACTTCGTGGCTCGTCCCTGGTTGGCTCTGCCCACCTAAGCAGATGCCATAGGCTGTTCTCAGGAGCTGACTACGAGTTGCCCTCTCCTGTCTTGTGTGTGCTCTGCAGTATCTTCCCATCCTGATACAGGACTGCTGACAACAGGGAGTAGGAATTGCTTCAGAAAAGTCCTTGGTAGATCAAGAACTCTGATTTTTAAACACAAATACACACAAACACACACACACACACACACACAGAGAGAGAGAGAGAGAGAGAGAGAGAGAGAGAGAGAGAGAGAGAGAGAGAGAGAGATTATCCCATTTACAGATATGCCTTCCTAGACAGACACTAGAAACAAGCCATTTTCTGATCAGATCCAGAAGTACAGAGTAACTAGTCAGGGGATTCATCCCATCTGTGAAATTAGACCAAAGGTCACTTTTCCTGCTCTTGGCCACCCCAAGATTCCTCTTCAGCTACCCAGTGCCCTTCTTCATCTCTTACAATAGATGTCGAAGGAATCCCTGTCATACTAAAGGCCCATACATGCTCCATGCGCACGATCTTCCATCTTCTTTCCTAAAAATTTCTTCTCTCCAAGGAGTCACCTCCCAGGCTGCTTGTTCTGTCCTTGGAGTTCATAAGAGCATTTCCTTTCATGGCTATCTGACAATGGGTCTTACCCACAGAAAAGCTTTGCTTTCAGTTGCAAGCCTCACTCATGTGTGCTGGAAAGGTTATCCTTCTAATCTAAGGTTGAGCCTTTTCATGCTTCTCACAATCTGTTCTGTAGTTGGGCTAGGTTTTGGATAAACACCTCACCTTCTAATGAATCCTCCTTGGTGGATTCCCTGGACCTCTTGAGTGTGTGAATGGAATCATTCATTCACACTGAGAATCTACCCTTGTCCACTAGGTTTCTGCTGCTTCCCCACATTCTCGGTTCTCTCTTCCCGGAGCTCTTATCAGGTGTGCATTATGCTCACAGGCACAATCCTTTCCATGTCCACTTTTGTGCCTTTCTCTTTGCCTGTGGCATTCCCCTGGGTTTTTTTTTTAATTTGTTTGTTTGTTTGTTTGTTTTTTATTCTCCAGCTTTGGTTCTTCACTGGTGTATTAGACAAGAAGGGATTTAAGGGAAGAGGGATTTATTTTGGCTTATGGTTTGGGGGTGCAGTCCACCATTGGTGGGGCACATTAGCAGAAGCAATCTGTGGCTGTGGCAGCAGTAGAAGGAGGAAGCTGCTTGTTCACATCCAGGGAGACCAGGAAGCAGAGGCAAGCTGGCTCTGGTTGAGCTGCCTTTTGTTTTATGTTTCATTTTGGTTTGGATATTTTTCTGTGTATTTTTCATTCTTAGCTGCATCATTCCTCTCTGTGCATATTTTTATACTATATGCTACATATCTGACCTTAAGATATGTCACCCATAGTACCATTTCATACACCTCTCAACCCTTACACTCACTAAGTAAATTAATAATTAGCATCACCCAATGGAAGGCAGGATTACTGGGAGTGATTAGTCTAGGTAAGTAGTCTTTAGAAGGAAATATCTATGTGTTGATTCTGCTGGGTTGCTAATTCCAGTACTTGGGAGGTAGAAGCAGAAAGATCAAGAGTTTAAAATCATCCTTGGCTACAGGGTGAGTTTGAGGCTAGCCTGGACTACTTAAAACCTGTCTTAACTCCTACCCCAACAAACAAAACAAAAGCCATATGCTGATTGCAACCATCTTCTCAATAGAAAAGAAATTCAACTAAATTGTGGCCAGAAAGCTCACACGGATGATGCTGTTCGTTTCTTTCTGTGATAATGCATGTGCTCCTAGCTCAGAAATGAGGCTCAGGATATCCAGAACCTAGAGGGTAAATGTCCTTTTTAAAGTGGGACTTGTTTTCATGTGCTCAATTGCTTTCTTCTATGACCGGGAGGAAGGCGTACAATGGAGGTGGCCTGACTACCTGACACTGCAGTGCCTGGCTCTGCCACGTCACCACAGCTGTGTGTCAACTCAGTACACTAATACTCAGCATTCTGGGAAGAAAAGTTTTCTGTGAGAGCTTATGTGGACGCTGAGAGGAGGCTCTGCTGCAGTGTATTAGCTGTGTTTAGGTTGGCCAGGCATGCCTCTCAGCCAGTAGCCTTCCGTAACCAAGAGTTCAGCCAAGCCCCAAGGAAGAGGAAAGAGCTCCAACGGGAAGTATTAAGCTGTGCAAAGCTGACTGAAGCACCTGGGTCAACCCCACCCTCACAGCAAGTGCCAGCTTAAACTTCTTGGAGCCTGTGTCTTGTGAAGGAGACAGGAGAAACCTTTACTACAAATCACCAGTCCTACCCATACGCCTGGCATGGACTCAACCTCAGTGATGGGGACCAAGTCCACCTAGGCAGTAAGTCATAATCAGCTTTATATAGGACTTATACCTTTTTGTGATGAAAAAATAGATCAGTTTGAGCTTTCAAATAAGTCCTTTCCTGGCTCTCATGGTTAGGGAGAAAGTCTAGATGAATGTTTACATCTAATTTAGATGTTAGTCTTTCTAGTCTTAAAGAAGAAAAGAAAGGAGGAAGAAAATGAGAAGGAAAAAAGTAAGAAAAAGAGGTAAAGAAATAGGAAGAGGAGGAAGAGGAGAAGGAAGAGGAGGAGGAAGAGGATAAGGAAGAAGAGGAGGAGGAAGAGGATAAGGAAGAAGAGGAGGAGGAAGAGGAGGAGGAAGAGGAGGAAGGAGAAGGAGAAGGAGAAGAAGAAGAAGAAGAAGAAGAAGAAGAAGAAGAAGAAGAAGAAGAAGAAGAAGAAGAAGAAGGCCCCCAGTTTCTCTGAGTACACATAAGATACCATCATTGTATCAATGCAGGAGGGAAAAAAAGTAAATAGGTCCCCCAAATATTTCTGGCTCACTTACAAATGCATGCCATTTACAGTAACTCCTATGAAGAGCTCCAGCTTTCTGGGGTAATGCCTACTAAAGCAGGGGTCCATTGGGGAACACTTTATTTTAAGCTTCCATCAATGGGTGCTTAGCTACCACTAATGTAGAACAGTGGCTTGGGGAACCATATTTGTGAGTCGCATACGTATCAAATGATTCCATTGTGATTGGTTTTATGGCAATGAATGCCGGCAAGGCGGCATTGATGGGCAACATAAGGAACCGGGCTGCGGTTGGTGTCACTCTGCTGAGCTGAGCCACTTTGAGGGGCCAGTGCTAGAGGTCAGTCCCACAGGTCCCAGAGCACACCAATGCTGATGAGGAAGTGGCCTGGATCTCAGCATGAGGGTTGTGCAGAGGAACCAGAATCCACAACACTGACATTGGTCTGCACACCCAACCACTGGATTCCCTTTGTCTAGTATCGCTAGGGAGCTGGTGCTCATGTGTGCAGGCAGTGCTCTGAACCAACAGCCTTTCGATCCAAGCCCTACATTTGCCTGCCCATGATGCTTGCCCGTAGCCACAGCTTTTATGTTTCCCGGATGTTCAATGTGTTCTGTCTTACCTTGCTCTTCACAGACCCCTAGGTGAAGGCAGCCTGATCCTCTGCCCCCCCCCCATAGCTTAAGTATTTCTACCACTAAGGAACTTCACAGGAACTTAAGACCCTCCCTGGCTGTCATTATGCAGACCTCTTCCAGCAATGAAGGCCCAGGGTAGACGTTGAGTTATCTCCTTTCTCCGTTCTCCCCACCGTGTAGTCTAGTGTCTCTGTGGTCCCTCTCTCGGTCTCCCTTCTTGGGTCATCCCAGAACACACGGTCTCCAGCCTGCCACTTAAGAGCAGGCTGCAGCTGCAGCTGACGCCCCTCAGCCTGCTCACACTGGTCTTCATCTCCTGAATTTTGCGATGACATCGACTTCCCAGCTGTCTTTGGCGCTGTGTGGCCTGAAGCCTTTAGCCCGAGGGGTCCTTTTCCCCACTCACACCACCCCTAGCACATGGATCTGCCCATCCTGCCCGGGACATTCCAGGAGGCTCTTTGTCTATCACCCCCATGTCAATCAGACCCTCTTCACTTTGGACCCCAGCTTCAGGCTTGGACACACAGAAAATCATGTTGCTCCACTCCTGTAGCACACCCCAGTCCGTAGCATTTACAATATATTTCAAGTCATCTCGGCCTACAAGGAAAGATTCTCCTGAGGGTCAGAAGGTGACACACAGAAATGGCTTGATGGTGTCTGTCCAATTGCTCATTATGTTATCAATAAAACCAAGTACATTGGGGGCTCCAATAAGTGCCCCAGCAAGGCCATCTGCCTGTGCTCTCAAAGTCTTCTCAGAACGCTGTGAAGACAGTTAAGCGTTGGCGAGGAACCACCGACCAACACACAGCTGCCTTTAGAAGATGTGCTCCAAAGAATGTTGACCTCGGTGTCTCCATTCCCTCCTTCCTCTCCGACTCCTCAGTGTGTGCCAGATGCCTTGGTGTTCGTCCTCACACTCACACACCAGGTGCTTTCCACACTAGACCTTTGTTATGAAGGTCAGCGGAGAGCGGAGAAGAGGAAGTAAGGGTCTGCCTCCCTGGAGAGACTGAGTGCAGAGAGCTGTGCTGGCTTCTTACCTTCTGCGGACTTCACGGTCCTGAGAATCCCTTCCTATCTGACCGTGGAAGGACCTCTTCTATGGCTACAGCAAGTCACCGAACTGTATCCTATTCCTCCTCTTGCCTCCTACTCCATACTCTGGTTTTGAGTGCTCACTGCACACAGCCGAGCGTACCTAGCAGAGGTTACCACCGGTTCCTGCACATACTCTGGGAGGCGGCTGAGAGCATACGTGATGGGCAGTTTTGGCGTCAAAGATCAAAGCCCACTGAGGTGAGGCGCCAGTTGGCACTGGCGCTCTGCGCTTGCCTGGGCTGAACAGTGGTAGGAATAGGAGAAGCCTCGGCTCTAGGCGTCTCTGCTGAGTTCCAAGTCTCCTGTGGCTGACAGGAGGGTAAAAGGAGCATCCTGGATCGCCAAGGGGACGGGGGACGGGGGGGGGGGGGAACGCCAAAACAGAAAGGATCGAGAGGAAATAAAAAGAAAGAAGGGTGAAGAATGGGGGAGAAAGACATTGGGAAGTGGGGGAGGAAAACAATAACAACCACATCCCACAACCTTGGGAGCATGTAGAAAAGACATAGAAGCCAGCACAAGGAGCCTCCGAAGATTCGCTAAGTGAAGTAAATTTTATTGGATGAAAACTCAGAGTACAACTGTTCCTGAGTGATGGAGGGGGGATGGGAGGGGAGGGAAAAAGTAGGAAGGAGAAAGAGGGAAGACGCCAGCTCTTCTGTGTAGACTAGCTGTAAGCAATAGGTGTAAAGCCCACAGTTGCAGGGCGCGGGTGGGGTAGGGTGGGGCGGGCATGGTCCCTCTCGGAATACAAGGTCTGCTCAAAGGTTCCTTGCATAGGTGTGGCTTGGAGTGGGGGCCTGTCAGGTTGCCCACGTGAGTAGATGATCCTTCCCTTGCCAGTGGACAGTCATGTCCGGGCATGCGCGTCATGGAGGTCGCTGGGGGGCGGAGCTCCCTTCCTCCTTCAGTTTCCTTCCCCTGAGCCGGGTCTCCAGTCCACCCCAGGCAAAGCAACAAAGGGACACACTGCAAAGCTCCGAAGCCAGGCTCTGCAGACCTTGTTGCAGAACTGCCGAGGCCACATAAGAATAAGGCAGTAACCAGTCAGGAGAAGTCTGGAGGGAAAGAGCTAGTCTCGTGGTGGGACCCTGAAAAGAGGTCTTTGGGAAAAAAACAGGGAGACATGAATACCATGTGGCTTTTAGCTAAGACAGTCACATCACACTAACTTAAAATGTCACCACTGGCAGGAAGTAAGCTTGGGGTGCTAAAAATGAGACGATCTGCACAATCCTTCTACAGAACAAAAACGGCCTCCGAAATGGAGTTCTTACGTTAGCCTTGGGAGACATGGAGGGCCTCATATGCTCAGGAAGGAGATTTACCAGCAGGGATTCTGGACTGCATGGCATGGTAAAATCACCCCGCAGAGAAACCGCAGTCGTGTGCAGTGGCTGAGGCAGCTGTAGACCTTCCCTGATGGTGCACCTGTCTCTCCTAGGACCTGCTGTAGCCTCGCTGGAGGTGACAGACCTGGATGAAGCCCCAGCCGATCTCATAAGACTGAGAAGAACAGTTTACGATGATGACGATGTACAATGGGCCTTAAATGGCACTCCAACATTGTGGGAGGCACCACAGGGCTAAAATATATCAAAAAGGGAGATGTTCAAAGTGACCGGGTGTTTGCTAGTAGGTGTGATGATCATGATCACGAAGAGTCTGCTGCAGGAGAGGGACCTGTGAACAAGGGAAGGGCCCGAGTTAACACTAACAGGTCCAAGCCAGTTATGAGCCAGAAAGCAGTAATCGGAATGCTGAGGGCAGGGACTAAGAGCTTTGCAAAGCCCCTGCCTACTGGGTACTGATTGCTGGGTGCTCAGTCCTCTGCCCACCGGGTGCTGATACTGGGTGCTCAGTCCTCCCTCTGCTCTACAGAGCCCCACTTCTTCAACGTCGCCAGCTCTCTCTTTCTGTTTTCCTAAGTCACCCGTAATTTTGGATGAGGTTTTCATCCCCATGTTAGAAAAAAAAATTTAAGAAGCTGTTACCCTTTTTAATTTTTATTTTTCTGAGCAGATATTCCCCCTTCGAATTGCTGTGCCCGAATCCTTTTTATAAACCTCGTGTGAGCCCTCTGGGTACAGGTCAAAGCCCACCTCTCTCACTAAACACAGAGAGACTCTAAGGCAACCCCTGCCCACCAAAAGCCCCTGCTTGAGTATGTAGGAATGTAAGTAATTCCATAGCCTAATGTGGAGACAGACAGAGAGAGAGAGAGAGAGAGAGAGAGAGAGAGAGAGAGAGAGCAAACAATGTGATAGATAAACATACAGACACTTGGGGAAAAAAATGAACTTGGTTTTTAGTTTTATAGCCCAAATAATTTTTAGCTGAAGAAAATAATAGAAATGAACAACACACATAAAACTTTAGCCTGTGTAAATTAAATGGTTCTGCCGCATTAACTCCGTAAGGCCCTCATCCTGTCCTCCGCAAACTATTACATGCACGGCAACATATCTGATTTATGGGGTGGGGAATCGATGGGAAAAATTAATGCTTCAAAAACATATTAGAGACATTATTGAACAGATTTTAATTGAGATTTGATTTCAATGCCCCTTATCCCCATGATTAATGGGTCCTACCCCTCAACTCCGTGGGCTGAAAGGAACCTTAATATGACAATTAAGTATCTGTCTTCGGATTTTATGGGGGCCTCCCCACTGCAGTGACTTCATCAGTACAGTGCAGCTTTGAGCAGATTAAATTGAGACTCAATTTTCTCTATTTTCCAGCACTTACTTATGTTTTATGACAAGCACTAAATCAATTTTATGCTATTATTGATTTTTTCTTAAATGGACACAAACCATTTCGCCTTTTGCCCTCCGTCCCACTTTCCCTCGTCCCGCTTTCTCACTGTATGCTTGATATACGGCCAGCGGGCAGATCTCCACCGTTTCCTGTGATTTCCATGGGTCGCACAGATTCACTCCATTTTTAAAAACGTAGCAGTTGACAACGGGTAACCCCGGATTCTCTCAAAACTTATACATGGCACGGCTGTGACAAGGCCTGTGAATCGCTGGGATGCTCCCCCCTCCCCTGCTTCTCTCCCAAAACAAAACAAGCCTCAAGGTGAATTCCTTGTACTTTCTGGCCAAGATTTCCTCTATAATATTGCCTCTTTTTTTGTGGAAGCTTAAGCTATAATTTTTCTAACATCCTTGAAGTCTAATTAATATCGCAATAGAGGGAGAATCTGTTTCATGGCTTGCAGGAAAAGGACATTATCTGCAAGCTGCAATGACTCCTTACAGGTGCTTGGTGACATGGGGTTCTATGCAATACAATTAAGAAGCTCCCAGATCTTTGGGGCTTTATCCTCTGTGACCTATGGCAAAAATTAACTGCTGCCTTGGGCAAAAGACGAAAGAATAGGAACATAATTTGTAATCAGATAGCATTTTCTTTCCTGGGTGAGGAATTACACATGGAGAGGAACAGCTAGCACCCCGGCTGCCTCAGCAGTCTCAGGTCTGTTCGCTCATGCATCTACTTGTCTTGAAGATAAGTCACATTTTTAGAGTAAATACCAGAATTTTCAAGAAAATTTTAAGGCATATAAATAGTGCAATTATTCAGTACAGATGAATATTCATTTAATTTAACTGTGACGTCAGGCAGCACGTAACTATGAAGACACTGTGCTTTTCTATCTGTATGCATAAAATGCAACATAATATGCCAGAAATACCATTGTATTTGATTAGACATGGTGTGGTTGTTACTTACAACCAAAATTTGAAAACAAGAAAATTTTCAAATAGCACAGAAATTAGTCACTTTCTTCCTATATCTCTGTATAATACGATATTAGTTTTCCTATAAACTTTAGAAGTAAAAGACAAGAGAAAACTAGGGGGCTTGGTTTTCTTGACTTCACATTTATATTCCTCTCTTCATCTCAGTGTCATCTCAGGAACAGAGCTGAGCAGGACCGTTAAGTAAAAGGCTTTCTAGTTGGTTTTAGGTCCCACGCCGTGTCACGATGCACAGACCGAGAAGCGCGTGCTTGTTGTGTGTTTTCCATGGTACTGACTGAAAATGACTTCATCGGAAGTCTGTGAATGCTAAGGCTGGAGCCCTGGGTCTGCACAACCTGCAGGCGCCATGCTGCCCTGGGGGATGAGGAAGATGTGGCACAGTGCACAGACGTCGACCGCTAGTGTCTCCGGGCTCTCGGTGGGGACCCGTGGGACACAGCCTCACGTATTCAGGGTCGGCAGGGAAGAATGCTATTACAAACTAGTGGTCTCCCTGGTTCATCGCTGTGTCCCGCATGCATCACAAGACAGCTCTTGGGAAACAGGCTCCTTCTGAATGAGACACACCCACATGACTGTATGTGTAGAGGATACATACACACTGCTAAGACAAACAGGAGCAGAGAGAAAGCAGGAGGCAACGTGTCAGAAAGCACGCTTCGCAGAAAGTCATAAAATGAAGGTGACAGTGGAGAGTGCTCTTGAGATCCATCTCCAGTGCTCTCGACGGAGCTTCATTTTCTTGCTGCCTTTCGAGAGTTTTCTCTCCTGATCAGGAGACATCCCTGTGTTTCTGTAGAGCAGTTGGCCTCCCTGCCTTGCTCTGCTGGTGTGCACTGTGGGAGGTTTAGCAGCGTTTTAAAATCCCTAGATACCGAAACACCCCACTTCATATGGAAAACCAAAAAAAAAAAAAAAAAAAAAAAGTCTCCAGCAACTGCCAAAGTTCCTGAGGGAGGGGGGAAGGGCGGAATATCCCCAAGGAGAACCAGAGCAGGCAGTGTGACTGCTTCGGGAGGTGGGCAGCCTGCAGCCTGGCCTTCTGTTACAGACCTTTCTCAGCCTTGTCGTCACTTCTGATGTAGCTTGTGTTAGGAACGTTGAGTTTTCATCACTGAATGCGGTTGGTCTGTCTGATCCTCTCAGCTCGGATCCATCCGACATGCATATTCTAGGATTCCTAACTGCAGGGAGCTCTCTCAGCCCAAAGATGGAGTCACCACTCTGCTGGCTGGCATAAAGCCAGCGGTCCACAAGGAACCCTACCGCACCTTCGTAGCACTCTCTCCAATTTCCAGAAACGCTCGACAAACTGCCCTACTGCTGACCTCAAACCCCGTCGGCCTCCAGGACTGTTTCTAACATGGCCAGTGGCCCAAGTCAGGGAAAAGCCACAAGGATGAAGCCAAATAGCGGTGAGCACTTTGCCACCAAGCCATACACGTGATCATGGGAAATCCTAGGCTCAGGGCCAACATGTAAGCACAGGCTCAGGGCCATCATGTAAGCACTTGGCCTCCTCGGACCTTCACAGTTGGGTTGACAGGTTGACAACTGTTTACTTACCTGCACTCTCCAGTTCTACAGTCCCAACAGACTTGGCCAGCAAAGACTGGAGATACTAGGCATCTGGCCATACTGACTCCACAAAGAGTTTATTTGCAACAGAACTATAGCCATAATGTTTGTTGGATGAGGGCTTGTTTCATATGAAGACTCCATTATCAGATCATGCCTTCCTTTGATGTTCTAGAACGCATGCATCATAGTAAGAAAACATTGCATACAAACAGCCCCAGGCAGCTGTGGTTTGTGTTGTGGAAATAAAATCATGGGGAAAACTGTCTACCTTTATCCTGCCTCGGGTCTGATGGGAAACTATAGAAAGAAGCAGCTTGCCACGTTTGATGCGGAAAGATTCTGCAGTTTCAGGAGTCTGGGGTCTGGGTGCTTGGAGAAGTCCCAGGAGGCTTCCACCAAAGCAATCAAAGACAGAAAAGTCTAGTTTCAAAAAATACATTCTGCTACAGAAATACAAACCATTAAAATGTAATTAGGACAGGTACATATTTATAGTAGCAGGTAACCAAAACATTGGTCTGAAAAATGAAGATGGTAATGAAATGAGCCACACGACGTAGACACTTTTAATCAGCTCAGAGAGAGGGAGAGAGAGAGAGAGAGAGAGAGAACCACAAAAGTCACAAGGCCTCACACAGACTAAAGTTGTTTCCACTTTAACAGAAGTTTGTACCTCCATTTTCTCCATCACTCCAGGCTAATTAAGGCGAGATGGGGAAACTGGGTCACTGCTGCTCAGGACATGGAGCAAAATATTGACTCTTGTCAAACGGGGAGAGAGATCGAGATGGCCAGACCGTAGAAGCTGCTCGGCCAAGGCCTCCTCTTTCCTGGAGAGAGAACACTCAAAGCCACAGCAGAGGTCATCAAAGTGTCTCCAAAAGGTGGTGGCCTTCCCCCTTCCCAGACTACCCACAGGATGCCAAGTCCCCAGACCTTCAAAGAAGTCACCCATGGCCACAAGGTTAGAGGGACCTTAAAGCACAAGGACAGAGAGACCACCAGAGCACCGCTCTAGGGTCCTTGGCAGGATCGCAGCTTGGTGGCTTCTTCAGAAGGCTGCTCATGGAGCACAGCAGAAGCTGTGACCACCTAGGGACTTCTGATGTGTGTTGTATTGCGGTTGGGGCAGTCAGGCTGGATATCAGCAGGTCCCTGTCCACACTTAGTCTGTCACTCCTTCCCAGAGTCTCTTGTCTCCATAGATACAAGCCTGTAGCTAGGAACTTCACAAGGTTGTGGGTCCCCGAGCCTCCAGCACAAGGTTGTGGGTCCCGGAGCCTCGGCTCAGCAACAGGATAAAGGCTTTGGAGCAAAACACCTTAACTCAGCGCGGGCAGCCCACCTTCCATGTGCAGCTGGGGCTGGAGCTGCCTGCCTGCACTGGAAAGATGTGCAGAAATTACCTATGGTTCCCTGTAGAGGCATCCAGCCCCAAGCCCAGCCCAGCCTTCCAGCGCGGCGATAATATGCTCCTATCAGTTTTAATAGCCCCATGCTGGATTCAGGAGGTATTATGGATTGTACAGCAAGCATATTGTCATTAAATTAAATTTTCAGAACGCTCCCCAGCTCATCACAAATACCACAGAGAGTCATCATAATCGAGTCTCAACACATGTGTAATTGCCTTCAGCTGGCGTCTTTTACAGTTGACATTGTTCCGCAGTGATAAGGTGATTGGCGATTTGAATACACAGCTTGTTCCATAGCTGCCGTAATTGAAATATGGTATGTGTGAATGGAAGATTACATTAAGACCTGGGATAATCACCTGACATGAGAGTAATTGAGTCTACAATCTGCCACTGGGTCTCTCAGGGAGGGCTGCAGTGAAAAGAAGCCATTAGTCGATTACACCACGGCTGCGGCTCCGCACGGCGGTGCCAGGCTGGCATTCCAGAGCTGCGGGCGCCTCGCCGTGCTGTCGAGGGCACCATAAATGACAAGAATGAAAGGCGAAACAAAACAGCACTGAAGAAAAGTTGGATTTGGCTCCAAGGGGAGAGCAAGGCTGGTTCTAGAACAAATGCTGCGCATGCTCCACACCACCTTCTTGCGAGTTCTCCTCCTGAGTGGAGACAGAGAGACTGCTCGAAGCTGGCCTCTGCCCCTCCCCCCTCCCCTCGTCTCAGAGTCATCTCTCTCCCTTCCCCCCTCCTCCCCCTCCTCCTCTCTCTCTTCTCTCTCGCTTCTCTCTCACTCTTGTTCTCTTTCACTCTCATTCTCTCCTGCTCTCCCGCTCTCTTGCTCTCTCTAGTTTTCTCTTGCTCTCCCAGTCTCTCTCTCTTCTCCCTCTCTTCTCTCTCTCTCTCACTCTTATTCTCTTTCTCTCTCTCTCTCTCTCTCTCTCTCTCGCTCTCGCTCTCGCTCTCTCCTGCTCTCCTGCTCTCTTGCTCTCTAAAGTTTTCTCTTGCTCTCTCTTGATTCCCAGTCTCTCTCTCTCTCTCTCTCTCTCTCTCTATATATATATATATATATATATATACACACATATATATACATATATATGTATATATATATATGTGTGTGTGTATACACATATATATATACATAGATAGATAGTATATATATGTATATACATATGTATAATATTACTGTCTTTCTGGATGTCTCTGTCTCCTTCTGTCTGTCTCTCTTCCTGTCTATCTACCTACCTATCCACCCATCCACTGACCCATCTATCTCTCCTTTCTGCTCCTTTGTCTCTTTCTCTCTCTCTTATTTTCTATTTTTATTGACCTTTCTGTTTTCCTGTCCTCTTTCCTCTTCCTTATCTCCAAGAACCTTGATTCCCTGTTTTCCTTCTGGGGACACACATAAAGCCCCATATCCACTTTATTTGGTGCATAGGTTGCCTCCAGTAGACAAGCAGAAAGACAGACATCCCAGACCAGCAGGTGACAGCACTTCACATTCTCAGACTCCAAGACAGGAGGCCAAATCATACATCTGTCCAGCCAGGGGAGGGCTGTTTTTCAAAGGACTTGGCCTGGTTTGTCAGGCACCTGGAGTCTAGTGGCCCTCTGCTACCCAAAGTGACAGATCTACACCATGCTAGTCCTGTTGGTGTAGCTCATGGAGCCTAGGCACAGAGACCCAATCAAATTGAAGTCCATAATGCTCAACTCCTGAGAGGTCCTTATCTCCTGTCCCCTCAGAACCACACGGGTGCGCCCCATCGCTCAGCCCAGCAGGCTCCGTTTCACTTACCCCACAGGTGAAGGGTGGGGCCGGCCGCTGCATGCTTACTTTCCTAACTCGCAGTGACTCATTGCCCTGGCTACCTGCAAGTCAACAGCGAGCCTCATCTGATCACTGGCTGGCCCGGGAGCCAGGAAACACTTCCTACTGTGACTTGGTTGACACCCTACTAACTCCACGAGGTTCCGATCGGTCTTCCTACAGGTATCAGATTGGACTCTAGTCACACGATGTCTGCTGGCGGGCAGCCCTGTGGTCTCATTATGAAAGGCAGATGGCTAACAGTTCTGGTCACCTCCCTGTGCCTGGCCAGGGTCTATGTGCGTGTATGAACACAGAATCAACCCTGGCCATCAGCATCTACACTGACTGCCATGAAGATACTCCACTCTGTCCACTTCATATTCACCTCAGGCCAGTGAACTATAGAAATACACTAATGGTAACAGATGCTCCCCACCACACATACCACCAACGGCCTAAGAGGGGAGTGTTAGTGAAAATATTCCAGGAGAACATTAGAAAGCCATTTCTTCTCCAGTCAGGAGCCAATGGGGTGTTCCAGGGCCTATGTCAAGTTGAGGGCGGTGATAGATCTGACTTTCTGGGCAGATTAAGGATCTTGTTAAGTCAGATCTCACACTAAAGGCAACAGGAGAGACCCCCTCACCCACAAACAGACAGACAGACAGACAGACAAAAACAGGGCAAGAAGTCAGAGCCTGCAATTGAGGCAGAGAAGTCTGCCACTTGCTATTTGTTTATTGTTTTTATTTTCTTTCTTTTTTTTTGTTCTGTAAGACTATTTTTTTTATTTAATTTTTATCTTCTATATTCTATGTTTACATTCCAAAGGCCTTCCCCTTTCCCAGTCCCCCCCCACCATATGTCCCATAATTCCTCTCCCCCCCAACTATTCCCCAATCATTCCCCCCCCCCCCACACACACACACGATTTCTCTGTTCTGGGTCTACAAAACTGGATCCAATCTTTACAGGCCCAGGGTCATTTTCAACTTAACTGTGCCCCTGAAGTGATTCCACACAGGAAGCATGCCACACAGAGGCGGGGGCTCTGACTGGAGAGTCAGCACAGGGGGTGAGCTACCTACTGTAACAACTGCTGAGTGTGCACTCTCTCTCACACTCATGTGCACACACAGCCACGCACAGTGCAAGCTGCTGCTTCTTTGTGGGTTTTTCTCCTCTACTTACTATCCCCTCGACCTGACCCCCAGACCCCAGCTGTCTTTGCATCTGTTCCTAAGATGCCAACCAAGTACAACTTTGGTTCATTCGACCATAAAGTAACAAAGTTTTACAACATACAAAAAAAAATACAGTAGTCCTGTATGGCACTGTCAATATCATTTATAGCACAATTTTATACAAAGGCACAAGTGTCATAAAAGAGAACTACCTTCCATCAGCCGCCCCAAAATGACTTATGTCATAAATAAGTCAGATTTCTAAAAGAGAACCAATAAACTCCTAGCAAATACAATTTTTCCCACTAAATAATCACCCTGACCTCTTCCGGTAACATTAACCCCTAAAAAAAATAATAACGCTGGTCTGGAAATGATAAAATGAGTCCATTCTTGATAAGACGCATCTCGGGTCTTCTCTCGGAAGGGACGGGAGAGCTGGCATCAGCATGGGTCAGCGGTCACGGTCACACAGGGGACCTGAGCAGCGAGGGCTTCGCAGAATGACCGGAGACTTTTTCATTCTGTTTGTAATTAGGTGTCCACAAAGTGCTGAGCCGGACCCATTTGTATCTCTTCTGCCCAGGCTGATTTGCAGCCATCTTCCCTCCTGTTACGCAGCCCACGCCTCCCCTCCACACAATCCCACAAGTACTCGTCCTTGGTCACAGACACAGGTCAGACACCCACGCTAGTACACACACGAGGGTCAAAAGCTTTCTTCCTGCCACTCAGCCAGGTGGCCTGGACATCCCCATCTGAAGGTCGTGTGTACATGCATACATAGGTACAAGTCCATTTGCTTTTGTGCATATGCATACGGAGGTCAGAGGTCAGCCCTGACTGGCTTTTCTCAGGTGCTTGCGGTTCACCTTAACCTCAAGTGTTTTGCGTGGTCTCTCGCCGGCTTGGAGCCGCCCGAGCAGGCTGATGAGAGGGCCGGGGACCCCTGGACCTCTCGTCTCACGTCCTAAGTGCTGGAGTTGCCAGAGCACACCACTGCCCCGCCCCCACCACTCTTCGTGTGGGTTGTGACGTCAGACTCGCACCTCACCCCCACAGGGCCAGCCCTCCTGCTAAGCCACGGCTCCCGGCCCGTGTGACTTTTTTCTGCAGGGTTATTTGTTGTGTCTTTAGTTCGCTGGCATGCTCACGTGGCTTCCATTCCCTTTAGAGAGCTTTTTCCTCCTTCTCCACTCGCAGTAACAGAAGAGACCATAGGCAGAAGAAGCTCTGCTCCCAGAGGAAAAGACCGGAAGTGAGAGGTCTCTCCTCATCCCCCCTTCCCTCCCCTCCCCCTCTCCTCCTTCCCCTTCTCTCTCCCTCTCCCTCTATCTCCCCATCTCCTCCTCCTCCTCTCTCCCTGTCTGCCTCCCTCCCCCTCTCATGACCTGACACAAGTTCGTACCACCATGTCTTCTCCACCATAGTGGACTTCAGCCCTCCAACCATGACCCCAATAAACCGCTCTTCCCCCAAGTGACTTATCGTCCGGTGTTTGCCCACAGTGATGGGAAAGCCATTACATGATCTAAAAGAAAGTTGTCTTCTCACCTCACTCTTAATATCTGAAACCCGGAGGCTCGACAGCAGCCGGAGGGCTCCCCTTGCCTTGCTGCATGCGCTGAGCCTGGGAGCGGCCCTAAGTGGCCTCTATCTTTCCACCTGCCACGCACGCGGGAAACCATCATTGCTCAGACAAGTCAGGATGCGAGCCTCATCTGTGTTCTTTCTGACATACTTTCCTTCTCAGAACGGAGAAAGCAACCAGCCAAGCTTCAATCAAAAAAACAAAAGCTGCTTTCCTGATCGGCGGGCAACGTCATAGTGTCATGTGACTAGCAACCGGACGAGTGGCTCCATGTGGAGGAGAGGTATGGATGACCTGGGCTTGTGATCTCCCCCTGCCCTTTCCCGCCACACCCCGCAGCATAGGCGTCCACATCCCATCCCAAATACAGGACAGCTCATGGAAAGAGCATGCAGGTACCGCATGCCCAGAGAAAATGCCGCGTGGCTTTTGGGGAAAAAAAAAATGCTGTATTTTTCTTGGACTCACACCTGTGTACACTAGTTAATTTATATTCATTTGAGTATTTTTTTCCCCCCCCCAACACACACACCACAGATAGAGCCATAAGCCCCCCTCTCAGCCTGCTGTGTTTTCAGGAATTTGCATAGGTTAATCCTCCGGATGAAGGTCAGCTTGTGGACTGCTCTGCTCTGGACAGCATTAGCAGAACACGCGCATGCGCTAAACCTCGCAAGGCAGGGAGACTGTTTCCACAGTGGCCGCTCTGCTGCGGCGCTTGCTCCAGTGTCGGCTATGGCTCTGGTTATTTATCTTGTCCCTGGAGTGATGCCTGATTTGAAGTATTTCATCCTTGTCACATTTACATTATACCCTCACTCTTTTTCCAAGTGACGTGAAGCTGCTGCGTGCACGCTGGAAGAGAAGGCACTGTGCTGATGCACTGGGCTTAAGCCGCCCTGTGCCTTGTCAGGGGACAGAGCCGCTGAATGCAGGATTTCACCACCTAAAAAAATGATTAACAGCTCAGGGGACATTTATCGCCATCAAAGGTAAATCTCTTTGACTAGGAAAAGGAAAAGGTGCTCTGCTGGTCCTCTGGTGTAGGGGTGTCTTTGATTGAGTGTTTTCAGTCCCTGTCTTCATCTGACTTCCAGAACCAGCTGAATCAGGCAGGCTCTTCCCACTGCCTCATGCAGGGGGGCAGCGGCAGGGGGGGTGCGGGGGGTACTACATGAAGGGAATCCCTCCTCCATTCATAGTGGATAAAATGACCAATTCAGACTCAGATAGATGACCCCACTTCTATAAAATGGAGATATTGCCAAGAAATGAAGAGGGTATAAATTCCTTGGCAGTATGCATGAGATGCGTGCTCACAGATGAGGGTGCAAACACAGAACTGGGGGTGACAGGAGACTGACACATGGACAGGAAAGGTGATCTGAGCCCTCATGTGTTGGGGAGGTGAAGCAGGCATCCACAGAGGAACCAGAAACGAAATCTACTCAGCTCCTTCTGAGGGTAGGCGCCAGTTTCTACGAAACACTGCTTTGGAGTCCTGGAATACACTGCAGCATCTATGAGCACCCCAACAAGCTAGTGAGCTTACATAAATCACGGCACCCGTTTAATCTTACCAACTGAAGGGCAAGGGGTGGTTTCCGAATGCACACCCCACAAGCCTTGCCCGGTGCAGCTGTCCCAAGACGGGGCAAGTTACCAGCGGTATGAAATGAACAGGCACAGCGACTGGGCATATGAGACTCTTACAATAAATCAGCCGATGGATGGAAGGATGGGTGGATGAATAGATGGGTAAATGGATGGAAAAATGAAAAAAAGAAAGAAAGAAAGAAAGAGAGAAAGAAAGAAAGAAAGGAAGGAAGGAAGGAAGGAAGGAAGGAAGGGGAAGAGGAAGAGGAAAAGAGAGGAAGAGGAAGAGAAAGAGAGGAAGAGGAAGAGAAAGAGAAAGAGAAAGAGAAAGAGAAAGAGAAAGAGAAAGAGAAAGAGAAAGAGAAAGAGAAAGAGAAAGAGAAGGGAGTGACTTCCCTGCCTAGATTAGGGGTTCCAAAGCCAGATCAGAGAAGGCAGAGAAGGCTCAGCATCTGTGCCAACTTCCAAGCTTCATGGGTGTAGACAGAAGACTGTGCCCAGTCCCCATGCCTGCTAACCTATCTTTACCCTTAGGTCTGGTTTGGAAGTCGGCCATAGACAACCACATAGGACATGAAGAGTGGACCCTGAGCACTCGCTAGGTAAACATGACAAGCATTATCAACAGGGCACTGCCCCAAAGAGCACAGGTGGTGAGTGAGCCAGCCGACACTGTGGATTCTAGCTAGCAGAGAATGCCTGAAGACGGGAAAGGTCAGCCTTGTTTTGAGGTGCTGAGAGATGGTACCTCCTTGCATGACAAGCAGAATAAGTAAATATCGACCTGACCTTGACTCTGTGGAAGAGCAAGGATAAGAGAATTTCTTAAGACAGCATGAAATAAAAGATGGTGTCCACAGAAGGACAACTGTCAAGCAGCTGAGTTCTCGGGAACAGTGAAGCCCGCCGGAGACAGGCTGTTAGAACTTCAGAATGCAGAGAAACCTACCAGGCTCCTAGACTAGGCTGCTCAGGCAGTTGCCAGTATTAGTGGGAGCAATAGTGACCTGTGTACAAAATGCCATGGCCAACGCCTACAGTGCACTACACACATAAATACTGTCCCCACTGTCTGTGTATGTCAAGTCTCAAAGTCCCAACAGGATCCCTGATAGGAACCACTCAACCAAGGGCAAAACTGAAGAATTAAAGCTTTAGAAAGCCTTTCAAAGTTCACATACCCGGGAGGTCTGAGACAGTTAACACAGGAGATGGAGAGAGTTATCAAGGCTTTCCCAGAGACAGAAGCTTACTACAAAGACTCAGATATACAATAAGGAAGGGAATGAGAACAGAGAAACTGAAAATCAGATGAACCGTGAAGGCAATAGCATGATGTATGTGTGTGACGTGAGGTTATAAAATATGGGGCAGTGATGGAAAACAGGAAAAAACATGCTCGTAATTAAAGAATTTTATTTCGGCTGTTGAAGTGCATTTGTGCAATTGTGAAGACCTGAGTGTGTCCCCAGAACCCATGTTAAAATAAATAAATAAATAAATAAATAAATATGAGTAGTCATGACCCCTGCAGCCATGACCCCTGTACCACAAAGGTGAAGACAGGCAGATGCCTGAGGCCCACTAGCTACCTAGCCTAGCTGGATCACTAAGCTGAGACCAGTGAGAAAAAGACCTGCCTCAATAAGCTATTTGCACAGTGACTGAAGAATAACACCTTGGGTCGCCTCTGTCTTCCACACATACAAACCCATGTGTGTGCGCACACAGTGCACATGGGCACACATGCACACAAGCAATAAATGAATTCTAAAAGTCTATACTGGTGGGAGGAGCTACTGACTGTGTGGAATTGTTTGGATCTTGAATTCTACTTAAATATATGGAGTGCACCACAAAGAAAGCAAACATAACGTACGTCCTAGCATTGCATACGGAACACTGGGCAAGAGATGTCACTTCAACAATGAGCTCATAAACACTAATAATATGCAGCAGGCATTCATGCTGAAATAGCCGGGTATTCAATAACAACAACAGAAATACTGCACCGAGAGGAAACTGTTCCAGATTCCCTTACGCTCCAGCGCCTTCTAACATATAAATAAAAATAACAGAAATACAAGGAAACATTGAAAAATCTATAACCACAGTGGTATCATTTATCATTTTTTTTGCTCCAACTGATAGATTTAGTAGACAAAAAGTCTATCCAGAGAATCTAAGATATTCGGCAAATCTAATTTAATGGACACACCAAGATATTGAACTTGACAATTGGAAAAAGCACTTCCTTTTGGGCACATATGAAATATTTGTTTGTTTGCTGTGAGTGTGTGGCGTGTGTTTGTGTGTGTGTGTGTGTGTGTGTGTGTGTGTGTGTGGTGTATGCATGCACATATGTGAGAGAGGGCCACTGGTGTGCCACACGCACCAGTACACAGGCACGGGGAGTCCAGCGGTCAATGTCAGCTGTGTTCCTCATTTGCTCTGCTCTTTACTTTTGAGTCTCTGGATGGAACCGGAACTCACAATTTGGGCTATGTTGGCTGCTCTGCAAGCTCCAGAGATCTTTCCACTTCCCTGACACGAAGTATGTGCTCATAGACACATGCTACCTCACCGAGCCTTTACATACGTCCTGGGGAGCAGATTCAGACCCTCACACATGGGTAGCAAGCACGTCACCAGCCTCCTTTTCTGTTATGGGTATATGTGTATATGTTAGGAGATGGCACAGTAAGTAGAAGTGTGTGTGTGTGTGTGTGTGTGTGTGTGTGAATGTGTGTGTGTGTGTGTGCGCGCGCGCGCGCGCGCGCGCGCGCGCGCGTGCGCGCGCGTGCACGAGTGTGCACATACATACATGTACCACATAGTAGATTTCCACCTAGCTTTCTCAAAGGTCTTCTGTGTTGGCTGACACGTGCACACTGACGCCATGATAGATTAGAAACTTCACCAGTTGGTATCCCTGCTTACTGTTATCTGTTTGGTTGATTATTGTGATTGTTTTATCTTGGCCATTCTGTCTAGAATGAGATGAAATCTCAAAAACAAAAATCATACCTCTTATAAAACCAATCAAGAGAGAAAAGAAGGAAAAACTCTGCCCCCTTAGACAAAAGGCAGGTCAGGTACAGATTACAAAGACTCAGTCCTTGTGGTGGTCATCTTCATTATCAGCTGGAGTGGATCTAGAATCTTCTAGAAGACACCACTCAGTATGTCTGAGGGCATTTCCAAGAGCTTTAGCTAAAGATGGAAGATGTTCCCTGTACGTGGGGGAAATTATCCCATGGTTAAAGGCTAAAAGTTAACATTTGATTTAATCAATAATTAAAACGTAAAAGTCAGCTGACTAAAGATTCTCAGTAAGACTCTCTAGCAATCAATTTTTGAATTATGAAACATTTCCAATGCTTTCTTCTTTTAAATTTTGTTATAGTGTGTGTATGTGTTGTGTGTGTGAGTGTAAGTGTATTTTGTATGTTAGGTCTTGTTGTTTGTATGTGTGTTGTGTATGTGTATATGTGTGTTTGTCTGAGTTTGTGTGTGTATGTGTGCAAGTGTGTGTGTTTGTTTGAGTGTGTATATTGTGTGTGTATGTCTGTGTTGTGTCTGTGTGTGACAGTATGTATTTGTGTGTATATGTTGTGTCTGTGTGTTTGTGTGTGTATGTGTTTGTGTGTGTTATATGTATGAGTATATGTGTGAGCATGCATGTGTATCTCTGTGTATTATGTGCTGTGTGTGTTGTATGCATGTTACCAGTGTGTGTCTGTGCATATTATATATGTATATGTCTGTGTGTGCTCTGTGTTCTATAGGGGTGTGTGTGTGTGTGTGTGTGTGTGTGTGCACACGCACGCGTGTGTATGTTGGGGGCACACACATGGCGGTCAGAGGACAACTTTGCAATTGATTTCCTTCTGCGACCTCTGCATGGTTGGCAGTTGAGTTCAGAGTGCCAGGCTTACACAGATGTGACTTTTCCTACTCTACCATCTCACCAGTGCCTCCACTGCTTTCTTTTTAAAATCAGAAACAAGCTGGACCCAGGGGCTTATGTATGTTATTCCAGCTACGGAGGATGGGGAAAAGATGCCTTGTCACATGCAAAATGCAATTGGTAGTCGTGGCCACTTCCGGTCCCAGCGTGCTGAGGTGAACCTGCCGACGGGGAGAAGCCAAGCAAAGCACAGGTTTATGAATCTGAATGCGTGTGGCATGCGTTATGTTGATGGGATCTGACACCTTGAAGCCAAGAAGACATACAAATAAATCACCACTGGACTGAAGTACAGCTGGAGAATCTATCAAGTATTGCTTGATAGATTCCAGCTACCAACAACCAAGCAAACCAACCTTTAAACTCCAATTCACAATAAATCTTAAATTTAAAAATAACTAGCAATGAATCCAAAAATGCACATTCTAAGGAAAAAAAAAGTACTTTCTGAAAGAGTATAATACTAGACTCTAGGGAAAGACCCGTTTACTCACAGTGCCCTGGGGTATGCTTGGATGGTCCCCAAGGGATATTCAAGCTCTTGGTCAGTAAAGCTGGCACCATCACTCAGGGATCCTTGGGGTACCTGCTATGAAATACTGCCACATTCAGCAACTTGTTCCCAGGGCAGGGGCAACTTTCAATCAAGGGAGCCATGAAACCAGAGTGCCCACTCCACCACCCCTGCCTTGGCCACGATAACCACTCACACCTGCCCACAAGGTGGCAGCAGAGTAGGAAGTGCCTTGCTTCCTCTACATCCGGTCAGCCTTCCAGAAGATTCTGTCGAGGGTCCAGACATCCAGGAACCGGTGGTGGGGCTGCTTGCTGGCCTCCCAGCTAGACTACAGAAGGAGGTAAGCGGCAGGGGGATGCTGGTGACAAGCTAGTCTCTGCAGAGCACCGGGCGTTCCAGACACAGGCCTCAGGGCACTGATTACTGATCCTACTGCAGCCCTCTGAGTCCCGTACATAGTCACTCGCATTGTAGATGATGAATCAAAGCATAGAGCAGTTCAAATCCCTTTCATTTGTATGGAACCATCGTAGAATGAAGCTGAAATCCCAAGCCCACTGCCAGCCTGCCTGTCCTTTCTAAATGAGTTCATTTTCTGCACTAAAATTCAATTAATGGGCCCAGGGAGATAGTTCAGTAGCGTTCTTGTCTTACAAGTGTGAGGACCTGAGTTTGATGCCCAGACCTGTGTGTAAAGCCAGGAATGGCTGCATATACACTTGTGATCCCAGGGCTGAGAAAATAAAGACAAGAAGGTCACTGGTGCTCAGGGGCTAGCCTTAGCTAATTTGTGAGCTCTAGATAAGTGAGAGATAGGCCTGTCTCAAAGGAAGAGGATAGCGTTCCTGAGGGTAATACCTAGGGATGTCCTATGGCCTCCACATCCATGTGCATACCCATACACACACACATGCATGCACACCCTACATGCACATACTACATACACATGCATACACATACTACATACACAAACATATGACACAAACATATGCATACACATGTACACAAATTGCACTCATACATACCATACACATGCACATACATGTGTACACATACTATATACACACATATACATACACAAACATAACACAAACATAACACATACACTACACACACATGCATACACATGCACACAAACTACACACACACACACACACACACACACACACGAACATCGAACATACACACTACACACACACACATATATGTACACAGGCATAGTACACACATTACACACACACATACACAAACTTACTACACACATATGAACACCACACATACATATACAAACTTACTATACATACATGTACACACTTGCGTACACACTATATTTATACATAAACATACTACATACACAACAGATACATACACAAATATGTTACACACAGATACACATACATGAACACATATAATATGTATGTATATATGTATAAACAAGTACACACATACACAAACCTACCACACACACATATACCACACATACATACACAAACATACCACAAACACATACACACATCATCACATCACATCACATACAAACTCAGTTACTCTTCTTGCACCTAGGACTTGATTTCTAGTAGCTTCTCCAATAAGGAACCATGAGTCCTTGAAAGACAAGTGATGGAGGAATAGGTAAATCTAGAGCTCTTTAAGGTCCCAGGAACACCGGGAGATAAACAGAAAGAAACAGACACACACTGATGGAGGGGTGACAGGGATGCAAGAGGCCACCCAGGAGCCACTTGAAAGAGATGGGACAAATAGGGGAAAGAAAATAACCTGCTGAGATTGGACTCAAAGAGCATGGTAAATACCAATATACAACAGGAAAATAAACATGAGAACAATCCACTATGTGTCCAGGGCTTTGTTATCAGTAGGCAGCGCCCAGTCATAAATGCCTGTCTTCTAAAAGGCGGCAAGCGAAATGGAGAGACTGAGGCCCTGGGTACGAGCCACCAAAGTCACCTTCAGCATTGATCAACTGTTATGATTTCACGGAGGCCCTGAAATGGCATGTGCCTCAATCTGAGAAGTTCTTCTTCAAATCCTACCCTACCCTTCCCACCAAAAAAGGGACAGAGTGCTCAGGATTGCGCAGACCATTCAAATAAGCAAAGTCAGCCGACCAAAGGCAGTGTGGGGCACAGTAGGAGTCCAGGAGGAAAGGACTTTAGATTTAGTGAAGGAACCTGGATTGCATCATGGATTTAAGGGATAGCATGATTTCAGTACTCAGAGGTGTGTTCCTTCATATTAAAGGGACTCTCAGCACCCCACCCTTAGAAAATATTTCTGTATATATTTAAATATTCTAAGATTAATAACCTCTTCTTAAAATCTAATAGAGCTTGGTCCTCTGGCAATCAATACCCAACAAGGATTTATATTTGTAGTTTGTAATCAGGAAAGAGATAGCTTTATCTCTAATTACTTTATCTAAAAACTATCTACCTGTGCTTCCGAGAATGTAGTATACACGCCTGTCAATGTTGCTGCTATTAACTCCTTTATATACACACACGTGTGCACACCCAATTGCATTTGCACACACACAGGCACACACACACACATCCACATGGATACACACACACTATCACACAGGTGAGGGTGGATGGAGGCTCTGTGTGTCTTCAGCGACACATAGGCAGGAATCCTCACATGCTAGCCAAGTAGCAAGACAGGAAGTATGTCACAAGGGTCTCCAAACAGCTCTGTCTCCCTCCAAAGCAGGAAGCAAAGCTTGTCCGTGGTCAGCCCTGCTCAGCACCTGCCAGCCACCTGCTTTATTTTCCCAGTTCATTTTACTTGGGGTGGGTGGACCCAGGAGCGTCAGTCCACCATGTGAGGGCATTCGACAGAAAGGCCAACACACTGTACCTCTCTATGTACAATGCATGACTGCAGCTGAGGAACATGGAGGCACTCCATGTGTGATTTACGTGTGTGTGTGTGTGTGTGTGTGTGTGTGTGTGTGTGTGTGTGGTGTGGACTTATTAGCACTGATGTGTGTTTGCGCACTGATGTGTGTTTGCACACATCCTGCTGTGTGTGCTTGTGTGTTCATTCCAGACTTTGATGTCCGTCCTCAATTACACTCCAGTTTCCGTTTCTGGCTCTCACAGAACCCAAAGCTCATCAACTCGAATAGACAGGCTGGCCAAGGAGCTTCAGAGGTCCATCTGGATCTGCCAGTCAGAACTCAGTACTGGCACTCACTAAATTGACTGGATTTTTATGTGTGTTCTGAGGGTTCGGAACATAACTCCACATGGTTGCATATCAGGCACCTAACCAAATGAGCCATCTTCCCAGGCCCCATGACTTACAATGTTATCAATATTTTAATAAGAAAAAACATGCAACAATAAGGCTATTCTTCCTATGAGAGGAACATTCAACCTGTGAGAATTAGGGCATATTTGAGTTCACTGACTTTTCTTTTAAATCATACTTTATTTCCATGATAACAAACACCCTCTTTCAGATTTTTTTTTCTCTTTAAACTGATCCCCATTTCAGTGAAATGAAGACATAATCATCATTGCCCTGGTCCCTCCTTGTTCTGAGTTACAATATATGCCAGATCCTGTGACACTCCAGGCACTCAGTGTCACGCTGAGTAAATTATTCATTATTACAGAACTGGTGAGAAGCAGAACCCAGGCTGACTTCTTTGAATCTGAGAGCAGGGTCAGGTGTCTGTTTTCAGCTGAATCCCCTGCCTAGCTGCTTTGGGTGGGTCAACAGACACAGACGGCTGGCCCACCTAGGTCAGGAGCAGCAAGCTGCCCTGGCTGTGGCCTCCACTTCTTACTGTTAAATAACACGCACTTCCACTTGGAGTTCCGGCACATCCCTTAAATAAGAAGAGACTCGGAATCCCAAAATGCCCCAAAGTTATTCTCAGAAGGCAATGTTGTTGGTGACTTATCCTAGATCAATCACCATGGAAGGTCGCCTGTCCTCTTTGGCAATATTTGTTCAGTAACTAATAAAGCTCAGCCTGCGGTCTTTTATATTGGGTTATCATCTCTCCAGGGTGAAACTTAATCCATTTTGCAATGTTTTTCCCCAACAAGACAACATGAGTTTCTCCGTTGGAAAATGAATTAAGTGCTGGGTTTCTAAACATGGGATCTGACGTTGCTCTTGTTACAAAAAGCAATTTATTCCCCAAAGGCTTACACCTCAAAGGCTGTATAAAAAAGGTTCAAATATCAACACTATCCATTTTTCAATTACTGAGCCTCCTAACACCTCTAGCTTTTGGATAGATAAGCAGTGGTATCAGTTTTCTTATTCGCCATCTTAAAGGTTTCCAATTCTACCGCACGGAGAAAGCAAATTTATTGTAATATATTTAGCCACTGCGGAAACAGAGCTACACAACTGTCCTCAATGACTATAGAATGTATCAAATCGCATCTGAAGGGGTATTGATGATGAGCCAGATACTAACGATCGTAATTGCAGACGGAGCTGTGAGTGTCTTTATAAACAGGAACATACGACGAGAGGGTAAGGGGCAACTGGGAGACTATTTCTGATGTATGGAAGTCAAGAAGCTGTGGAAATAACCGGCAAGTCCCTTAGAGACTTAACGGCGGACATACGGTTCTCTATCAAAGAAGAAAATTTCCTTTTCATTTCTGTTGTGCGATCAGATAAAAAAAGCCACATTATTTGTATTTTCCTTCTGGTGGCTAAAAGAGATATTGAGAGCATGTGAGGATTTTTTTTTTTTTTTTGTGAGAACAGATAATGCCTTGATCCCAAGTAACAAAATATTTGGGGGCATGGGACAAAATGTTGGGGGAAACAGCTCAACCAGAAAAGTGCTTGTAATTTAAGCCTGAGGTCTGTGTCCAGTTTCCAGAATCTACATAAAATGCTAAATGCAGGGGCATGTGTCTGTCATTTCAACAGGGAAGCAAGGACAGGGAATCTCTAGGGTTTGTTAGCCATTCAGTCTAAATTGCTTGACTAAAGCCCCAGGCTCTAAAGAGAGCCCCTATCCCCCCAAAATAAGGTGCTCCGAGCACAGAGATTGTTGTCCGGCGTCCATATGGATGTACATGCATATACATTTCTGCAGATTCGCGCTCCCACCCATCCATCCATACAAGCATACATATGCAAAATTAAATTAAAAGAATCTGTCTTTAACTCAAATATATATAATATTTATAATTTTTCATAAAGAGAATTTGATTTCTTTAAAATATTTTTATTTTGAAAACTAAAATGCAATTCCATTATCGCTTTCCCTCCTTTCCCTTCCCTGTGCTCCCCTATAACCTTTTGAATGTCTGGCTTCTTTTCCTATAACTGCCATTACACACGTGTAAATGCATGCCTATATAAATATAACCTGGTGAGTTCGTGCTGCTTGTATGTATATGATTTCAGGGCAGACCACTGAAGTTGGATAGCCAACTGGGGGGGGGAATTATCTCTGATGATAACTAATTCTCCCTCCACAGTCCTTAATTTTCTGTAGTTCTTGACTAGGAATGGGACCCCATGAAGTTTCCCTGTCTATAGACTATGTCTCGGCATCGTCACTACCCAGGTCTGGTTGAGGCAGTCATATTGATGAGGTCCCACAAGTGTGGTTTCTCTCACTGTCATTTCCAGGAGAAACTGTCACAGAACAGACTTTCTGGTCTTCTGGCTCTTACAACCTACCCTGCTTCTTTTCTGACATGTTCCCTGGGAATTGATTGGAGGATTTGTGCTGTAGATATAATCCACTGGGCCTCGGAGTCTCACGAATGGTTGGTCTCTGTGTTTTGACCAGGTGTGGTTTTCTGTTTTGATCTCTAACTTCTCCAAAGAAAAGCTTCTTTGATGACAGATGAGAGATACAGGTATCTGTGAGCATCAAAAGTAAGTATTTAGAATTTAGTTAGGAATTGTGCTGGTTTAAAGTGATAGTGGTAACTTTCCCTCTAAAATCCATGACCTCACCATTCTCGGAGTTGGGTAGGTTTCCAGGATCAGCCATGATTTCCCTCCTGAAGAGCAGACCTTAAGTCCAATCAGACAGATGTTCATTACTGACAAGATAGGCATGTCAGTGTCTTACCTTTAAGGATATCTTGCTCTGCTTGTCATTACTGAGACTCGCAGATATTATAGACTATTGATTGCTTCCTTCCTGTGGAAGCTTAGACAGTACCTTATGGTGCTATAAAAATTCTTTGGGGGCATATTTTCAGGTTAGATTCAGCACTAATTCTGGCCTCTTCTGCTCCCGGTTCTAACCGTCTCTCCTGATCTGCGTATACTAAGCTCGTTAAGAACATTCATGTTATACAGAGAATCCAAATGTCCCCCAATGGAGGAATGGATACAGAAAATGTGGTATATTTATACAATGGAATACTACTCAGCAATTAAAAACAATGAATTTATGAAATTTTTAGGCAAATGGTTGGAACTGGAAAATATCATCCTAAGTGAGCTAACCCAATCACAAAAGAACACACATGAAATGCAAGCACTGATAAGTGGATATTAACGAGCCCAGAAGCTCTGAATACTCAAGACACAATTAGCAAATCATATGATTCCCAAGAAGAAGGAAGGAGAGGGCACTGGTCCTGAAAAGACTGGATCCAGTATTGTAGGGGAGTACCAGAATAGAGAAATGGAGGCTGGGGGGATTGGGGACTGGGCAGAGGGAAGAGGACTTATGGGACATATGGTGAGGGTGGAACTGGGAAAGGGGAAAGCATTTGGAATGTAAACAAAGAATATAGAAAAACAAAAACAAAAACAAAAAAAGAACATTCGAGGCCAGGCAAGCTGTCAGCTAAAGTTGGCACACATTTCCCTCAGGCCAGCCTGGGCTCCAACTCTTTCTTGGGTGTCCCTTTCCAACCATCAGCTTCACGACCCCCTGATTTTGACTTATAGGAAATCTCACGGGTTCACATTTTTCTTATTTGTCCTGGGTATCTGGAAACCTTAAGAAAACTAGTGATTTAAAATGTGGGACGAAGTTCACATTTAAATGAGGCTGTCTTTTCTCCAGTGGACATTTTAGCGTCTTTGCCAAAATTCAGGTTGTGTGTTTGCGTAGAATATTCTGTGAGTCCTCTGCTCTGCTCAGTTACTCTACAAGTCTGCTTTTGTGCTTCCATGGGAATTTTAGGATGTTTTGTCTATTTCTGTGAAAAATTCCTTTGGACATTTTTTTAAAGATATTACTGATATTACTTGTTGTTCTTTTCTTTTCTTTCCTTTTCTTTTCTTTTCTTTTCTTTTATTTTCTCTTCTTTGCTTGTCTTTTAATTTATTTACATTTCAAGTGTTATCCCCTTACCTGGTTACCCCCTCTCCTATCCCCCTCCCCCTGCTTTTATGAGGGTGTTCCTCCACCCACCCACCTACACCCACCTCCCCAGCCACTCATGGGAGCAAATATGGAGACAAAGTGCAGAGCAAAGACTGAAGGAAAGGCCATCCAGAGACTGTCCCTCCTGGGGATCCATCCCAGGTACAGTCACCAGACTTCAACACTATTGTGGATGCTAAAGAACGCTTGCCTAGTGGAGCCTGATATAGCTCTCTCCTGAGAGGCCCTGCCTGAGCCTTACAAATACAAAGTCGGATGCTCTCAGCCAACCATTGGACTGAGTGTGGGGTCCCCAATGGAAGAATTAGAGAAAGGACTGAAGGAGCTGAAGGGGACTGCAACCCCATAGGAAGCACAATAATACCAACCAACCAGCACCGCAGAGCTCTCAGGGATTAAGCCACCAACCAAGGAGTACACATGGAGGGTCCTTGGCTCCAGCTACATATATAGCAGAGGACAGCCATGTCAGACATCAGTGGGAGGAGAAGTCCTTGATCCTATGAAGGTTTGATAGGTACCTTTGGACTTTTAAATATTACATTAAGTCAGTGAATTTTGGTCATATAGTCAACTCCACAGTGTTGATTTTGCACATGTGTAGGCATGGGAAGTCTCACCAACTTCTAGTGTCTTCTTCAGTGCCTTGCTTCAGTGTTAATTTTCATGAAATATGTCCTTTACTTCCTTGGCTACGTTTATTCTGGGGTATTTTTGTAGTTACTGTGAATGATGGCCCTCAGCCCTCTTTCTTAGAACATTCACACTGGAATATAGAGACATCACCAATTTTCTGTTTCTGTTTTGTTTGGGGTATTCTATTGCTTTGATGAAAGTGTTTATTGATTCTGAGAGTTTTCTGTGGAACCTGTAGGATCTTTTTGAAACTAAGCAGTGTATACAGTGAACAATCACACATGAAACACTTGGATGGGGAATCACCCGCCCTCTCGCGCTCCGTGTCGAGCCTCCTTCTCGGCTACACACCCCCACATACACATAGGTTACTATTATTGTTAGCTGGAAGACACTGCCAAAGGCACTGCCTACTAAAGTGATCCCATTCCATGTATCAACTCACAGGATTTTTGCAGCCTCTCAGAGTCCTATCTGTATTTCTCATTTTTTTCAAGACAGGGTTTCTCTGTGTAGCCTGGGCTGTCCTGGAACTCACTTTGTAGACCAGGCTGGCCTCAAACTCAGAAATCTGCCTGCCTCTGCCTCCCAAGTGCTGGGATTAAAGGCGTGCGTCACCACCGCCCGGCCTTATCTGTATTTCTTATGTGAAACTTAAACTGAAACTTGGAAAGATTTGACTTTAACACATAGCCTGCTCCATGGATGGGGTCAGAGGCAGTCATAAGCAAAATGTTGATGGTCCTCTAGTTATCAGAATCTTTTCTGAAAGAAAAGTAATGCATAGATTAATTTTATATGCATGTGGACATGGGCTGGGATGTCCTTGAGCTCATGGGGACCTAGCTAGGGTGTGTATCCACAGCTTACCCTGCCATTCATGAAGGCCACCTAAGTATGCTCGGCCCATAGCCTAGATATAAGCAGCAGCTGTCATGGGACCTCCTGCCCTGTCACCATTGGTAGGAAGCCAGATGTCTTCACGTCTACATGGAACTTCTGTGTTTCTGCTGAGTAGACCTGAGCTATAAATAACAATTATGGGCTGTTGGCACCTGTGTAAGTAAAATATAGTACTTCATGCTTAGAAGGTAAAATCCCATAGTGGCTAATGCAGTCTTATTCATGAGGGCAAGTTATTATTCTGCCAAGAATTACTGAATTGCAAAATGCTATTTTGCAGCAAAAGAGAGAGAGAGAGAGAGAGAGAGAGAGAGAGAGAGAGAGAGAGAGAAGGAGAAGAAGAAGAAGAAGAAGAAGAAGAAGAAGAAGAAGAAGAGAAAAGAAAAGAAAAGAAAAGAAAAGAAAAGAAAAGAAAAGAAAAGAAAAGAAAAGAAAAGACTAAATTATGCACACAATAAAAGGTCAACTTTTTTAAAAGTAAAATGAGGAACTTGGTCTGCATCAGAGTTTTGCTTAAGTCTTCCTTTCCCACACACAACAAAGGCCACAAAGTCCAATGTCCTCAATGCTCTAACATGAGCTTGAGCAATGGCTGTAATGTGCCCTCCCATGGAGGGGACTTCCACTGGACTCACTCAGACCTGGAGTGGAAGCTCTAAACTTCAACTGTGCTTGTAGCTTTATCTTAACATCTCAGTCACCACCTCTCCCTGGCATTAATTGATATATTTTCCCATAATGTTGAAAAGGAGGACTGGGAATGTATCCAGTAGGTAGAGCTTGTTCCACAAACCTAGGGACCAGAGTTAAAACCCCAAGAACAGACATAAAGGCTAGGCATGGTAGGTGCGTGTCTGTAATTCCAGTATTTTTATCAATAAGATGGGAGGCAAAGGCAAGAGACCCCCCCCCTTCTTAAAGATGGAAACTCAATCTGGGAGTGTTGAAGAGGCCATTCAGATCATTCAAGATCATATAACTATCAAAGAAACTAGGAACAAGGAGAGGGTCCAGATAGATTAAACATGAGACCTGAAAATTCTTTCTTCAAATAATAAACACTATGCAAAGTGAAAAGTATAATTTCTACCCACATAAGAATTGAGGGACTTCAATGTGTGGACAAAAATCTCTGGACACAGGTTGCTTCCACATGTGCCACCTTAATCATTTTACTCCTCTGTGCTCTGCAGATGACAGGGACCTCTGTCACCTCTCCTGCATAAGCCTCCACTGGCTTGCCTCCTCCCTTCCTCTCCCAGGCCCTTGACACTGGCCATATTTTCCTAGCAACCACTGTGTGGTCCACTCTGACCAGCAACAGGACTGGACAAGGTTTCTGTCTACAGCTTTGGGGCAACACTTGGGAGAGGAAGAGAAGAGCTATGAAACACAATGGGCATCTCTGTGGTTCATCTCCAGCCGGCGTTACAGTTCTGTTTAAATGCTGCCCCAACATCAGCCTTTGCCAGAGACTGAACCTCCAGTCATTGACCTTGATCTACTTGAGCTTTGGCTTTGAGAGGCCCACTCTTCCAACCTAAGTTCTTGCCATTGTAGAAATACCACAGGCCAGAAGGCCACAACATACATTAATTGATATTGTGTTTACTAGAATGCAGAAGACCCTAGGTTCAATCCCAGCACCGCATAAACCCTGACTGATTTTGCAGTCACCACTGAAATTAATTTTAGGATGACTTTACTGTTCCACTCTTCTATCCATGTCTTGGTAGTGCCAGGAATCTACCAACCTACCAAACTTGGGGTGTTGAAAGTCAGAATTCACGAGTGTATTGACTCCTTGAAGGTCTGACTTGTGCTGGATTCCAGGAACCCACTGGTTGACACAAATCTTAGCCACTGCAGAATAAGTGAGAAGACACAGGGAGAAAATGGTCCATGGGAGCCTCATTTTCAGGATCAGAAACTCCTTCCATCAACCCAGCAACCAGCCCCTGTATCACTTTATCCTTGAATTTCTCACCGTGATTTATACAACCACAGTTTTTATGCCAGTTCCATGAAGACATCTAACCTACAATGGTTTTTCCATAATTCACATTTTCTCACTCAGGTCTGAGAACATATTTGGACAACAAATCTTCATTTCTCATAGAGAGCTCTGAAGTTTATCCACTTAAATCTTCATCTGAATAAACCATGGGCTGCATGGTACCTCCCAAGTCACTGTACCCTGATCCTTCTGAAAGCCAATGAGTTCATCATAATTAATGCTATAGAACAAGCCCTGCATATAGTAATTAACCACATATTGTTAAGTGCCATCAAAAATGCACGGCGTTTAATTAGGTTGAAACAACATTCCCTGTATATTACAGAGTGGGCTAATGATGCCCTTCACGGGATCATTCTTCAGCAGGAAGCACTTTCGCTAACAGTCTTTTAATGTATTTATTAGGACTTCAATAATATTGAAGTAGTGCATGAGCAATTTAGCTTAAATATTCCATTTCAATTAAACATTTGACCTCTTTGAACTCTCTGGATTCTTCAGAGCAGAGATGGCCTTGCAGTCTTGTAGTCTGTGGTACAGTATGATACAGTGGCCTTCGAGCACCGTGCTTTAGCACCTACTGAAGATGCTTTGAATAGTGGAGACTTCCAACTTAGCCCTCCTACATCTCCAGAGAGTGAGACCAACCACAGTGTCACCCAAGGTCAAAAGTGAAAAATTTGGTGATATCCAGTATGTGGTACAAGTATTCAATGTCCCCAAGCCAACCTTCTTCCTCTAAGCCTGCTGATAGCCTGCCCTGTTACCAAGTGGCTTTTTTCTTCTATGAAATAGGATAATATTGCTTGACTTATAGTACTTCCTGCCACTCCCATGAGACTATGTTAGTTTTAATGTGTATGTAAATGAATGGTGTTCATTGATGATGAGAAGGACTATAGAGAAACATGGGATTGTGACAAAGGGACTCCAGGGGGGAAAAAGGCAACTTCATAAATATTCTGCTGAATATTCACTTACCCTGGTCCTTAAACAATGTTTTCTATAAATAAATGGCACTACCATGTGACTAGAACTCTAAATAAATCAGCATAGAAAGAAATCCATTGGATAAAAACAGCTGCCTAGACCACACACCTAATCATCTGTTCCTTACACGTTGATTTTGTTTTCCACTGTGAGTGTCTGGCATGCAGGTGAGGAGGCTCCACATATGATGTGTCTGGGGTCAACCCCCTACTCCTCCTGAGATGTAGCAGTAGAAGGAAAGTCCTCTGCTCCTGGTGTCCTGTTAGAACAAGGTTATGTGTCAGAACTGTCTGTGTCTGAGTCATGAGAAGAAAGGAGAAGGACAGGAGGGAGGGAGGAGAGCAAGGAAGAGATGGACGGACAGATGGATTGACAGACGGTCAGAGAGCATAATGAAATGGCTCGAGTACCTGCAACACTGGAGAAGCTCATCTAGGATACAAGACTGGAGGTGCGACCCGTATCCTGGTGGCACCAAGCCTTTACTCAGGAAGTGGCTGACACCAGCTCCTGAGTGCCTGCGCACACGCGTTCTTGATACCTTGGCTCCTCCTAGACTAAGCAGAGTTCCTGTTGGCTAAAACTCTCGACCCATGCCGCTCCCCTTCAGCACCACTGCAAAGGATGCTGGGGACTCTGCTCTGTGAATCTTATCTCACTGGGCCTGGGCTGCTTGGCATTCTCAACCTTGATTGTTCCCAAGGCCTTCAGATGGGCTCTGGCATCTTATCTACCTGAAGCCTGGAAGATGGATGACCAGTTGCCCTCAGCTCCTCCAGAACGTTCTGTGCTGTGGGCCTATTCCTTCTGCTGTGGTTGCAATCTCAATGGGATATATATATATATATATATATATATATATATATATATACACATACATATACATATATATATGATAGAGATAAATGAGATGTACGTGAGATATATATATATATCATATCATATATTATATAGATTTGTATATAAATTCAGGAGCCTCTTCCTTTTTTGTTGAGTATGCCTTCCCATTTTCTTCTTCCTACATCTCACTATCAGCATCGAGAAGAAAACAGGCTGTACTCACAACACTGCTCTGAGAAGTTCAGGCTCAGCTTCCTCTGGGAACCGAGGCCCAACTCTCCCAGCTGTACACTTGTGAAAATAAAAACTCACACATTGTGGAGGCTAAGGAGAGCTCTGTGTCTAAAGTATATATAGCTCAAGGAGGAAGATCTGAGTTTGGATCCTGGACTGGGTATGCTATACATACCTGTAACCTCAGTGCTGTGGGAAGGGGCTGTGGGCAGATCTCTGAGGTTCACTAGCCAGTTTAGGCTTCCTGAAAGAGAAAACTCTGCTGAGACACCCTATCTCAAAGAATAGGTAAAGAACAATTGACAGAGACAGCTGGGGCTGGAGAGATGGCTCAGCGGTTAACAGCACTGCTCTTCCAGAGGTCCTGAGTTCGATTCCCAGCAACCACATTGTGGCTCACAGTCATCTGTAATGGGATGTGATGCCCTCTTCTGGTGTGTCTGAAGACCGCAATGGTGTACTCATATACATAAAATAAATAAATAAATCATTAAAAGAGAGACAGCTCAACAGATACCAGCTTCTAGCTTTCACAGCACTAGTGAGCATATTTACATACATGTGGGAAGTACACATGTGCACACATGCATCATGTACACACACACACACACACACACACACACACACACCTTCAAGGTACAATGGAAGGAGAGGGAGAAGAGGATCTCTTTCTTTTCCCTGTTCCTAAAAGGTAAGTGGGGAAACAGAAGGCTTCATTATTCAAGGCGAAAGGAGGATGAAGGATGCGTATCCATCTAATTTACCATCAGTCGCACTGGAGACACACAGTTCCCGTGAATCATCACACGGCTTTAACTTCAGAGCAATTCTATCTCCAATGTGCATGATAATCTGATGCGGACCCAACAGTCAGCGCAGGAAAGGTGACGCTCAGAGGACAGAATGGCTGCTTTTGTTTTGGTTGCTGCTTTCTTTTCCCCAACAATCAGGGTCCTTGGTGTCTGAGGTGTGGAATTTCAGCAGCATGGCCTCTGGCTTTGATTTGTTGTCCCATTCAGGCTTCGATTCTGTTGTTAAGACCCGTCAATTTCATTTACTTGGTGTCCCGATCGCTCACGCGGCTTAGCGATGGATGCCACGGAGTCCTGGGGCTGGCTTTCCCCTCCTCCTCGATGTTTGCTGCAGCGTTCCTATTGGACTACTCTCGTTTGCAAAATCTAAATTTAAGCCCAAGTCAAGTTGTTCTTGGTGTTTAGTTACTTCCTAGTTGCGCAGATCAATCATGTTTAATTGACTTTGATTGTGTATGAACCTACTTAGTCTCACAATGGTCACGTGGTCAGGTATTCTTCAAAGGCTGTGACAATAGGGACCTCCAGCAAAATCACACAGGACATACCCACCTTTTCCAACCACTAAAGCCCTGCTAGAAAAAAAGACACTTTATCTACAGCTTAACACACCATTGTGTGATGAATTTGGATTGTGATATTTTAAGACACTAAAAATGCAGGGGACTTGGAAGATAGCCATCTCAGTGGGTGAAGTGCTTGCCCATGAAAGCATATGGCATAGGTTATAAGGAGTTTGATACTTTGAACTCCAGTTAAAATGTCAGGCATGGAAGTATGTGCCTATAATTCCAGGATTGGGCAGGTCAACACAGGTGAACTTTTGAGCTTAAAATCCATCTAGCAAGAGCCAGGTTCAGCAAAAGAACTTGTTTCAAAAAATAAGGTGAACGGAGGTATAGGAAGACAGGTAGAATTAACTTCTTACCTCTATATGCACACACATATACACAGAGACACACAGACACATATGCACACAGAGACGCTCACACACACACAGATACACACACAGACACATATACATATACACACACCACACACACTACACACACATACACATACACACACACCACACACACCACACATATACATATAGACACACACACACATACACACACACACACACACACACACTCACACAGATGTCTACACACTGACGACATCACTAACAATGCAGGAAAGCTTGTGTGTATTACGTACCACAGGGACAGAGTGATTTGTCATCAAATCAAAATCTGCACTGAGAAACGGGTAACAGAGTAACGGAGCGTGAAGCTGACAGTGGGAACCTTTAAGTGGAAGAACTTCCTTTCATGCTTTATTTGATCATTAATTCTCTCTCGGAAGAATATTTTGAAATCAGAGAATTTAAAAATTATTCTAGACTAGGTAAAAAGGAGGAAAACAAATGTTTTGCTAACTGGAGGGATGCTGTGCTCACAAGACTCAAATTCCTCCTGAATGCATGGTCTCCCGCTGGCTCACCCAAGCATGGTCCTGGCCACTCTTATGACTGGCTTCTGGGACAAACCTGTTTCCTTTGATAGCATCACCCTTGGAGGACATTACTCACTTCTAGCAGTGGGTTATGACTACCTCTGCCTTTCTTTTCTTTGGGCCACTCCCATCCCTATGAGAACTCTCCAGACATTTCTTTCCAGGCTCGTGCAGCATGAGTGAGGCAGTCCTAAGAATTGGGGTCCGTGCATGGAGGATGCAGGAGGCCTCCTGTCACAGACGGTTGAAGGAGCATCTAGAGACAGAGCTCCTCTAGAAATCTTGCACATCTAGCTGCAGCAGGGGACATCCTCCAGTCTCCAGAAGCACAGACAGAGATGGAGAGCCACCCAGCCATGCAAATTCTTGTGTTTTCAAGAAAAGTATCACAGAAGAAACCACACAAATCAAATGTCGCACTGGCCATTTAATACCGCCATGGTGTTCACCTGGGTTCTGGTCACTTAGTATCACTGGCAATTTCTGATGCAGCCTCACACACTGTAGTGCATCCTAGCCTTGAACCCATGATAAGCCTCTTGCCTCAGTCTATATGGTATAGGTATGTGCCCTCTTCAAGTTCTGACTTCCTCCTGAGTCTTAATAGCTTAATGCAGAACCGTGGTCTATGTAGATCTGAAAACAAAAAGTCCGTATCTCTGGCAATCCACTCCAATTTTCTTACACAGTGATGTTTGCAAAGCTATTAAATAAGCGTCAAAAATATGTTGACATTGGAGAAAGCACCCTAGCTCAAGTGAGACTTGCAGGAAATGAGAAGCAGCTTAGAGAAGCTGCAAGGTGAGCTTCGCAAGCTGTGGAGATGACCTAAGTCCATGCTGTCAAGGAGGACGCAGCTCAGAGAGATGGAGGGCTGCCTCCCTGGACACCATGCAGCAACCCTGCAAGGCAGTACACCCTGGACACGGCATGGTGGTATACCCTGGACAATGCATGGCAGTACACCCAGGGTCATAAATCAAGGACTCCTGCCTCTCTGCTTGCTACTTCGCTCGTTAGCAATAGTCTCCTGGCTGGTTTTGGCTGCTTTCCAAATCACTGTGCTATTCCCCGGACCTGGAGACCACCTTATGTGTACTCTCCCTCCACTGCTCAGCTGCTTGGTTCCCACCAGGCTCCTCTGTGCACATGAGGATCCCTGGCCATCTCTCCCCTGCTGCTGTTAGTTACAAGAAAGATTCTCGCGCCTTTACTGTTCGATGGGTTGTTTCCTCACCTCCAGCTCCCACCTGGCAAAACCAACTTTAGGGAGGGCTATGTGGTCGCACAATGTAAGTGTCCTGCCTGTGTGCCACAACAGGGGAAGCATGGTAATGCCTGTGGGTGGCTGGTCACCTTGTGCCTTGCGACAGGAAGCAGAGAGTGGTAAGCGCAGGTGCTCCACTGCTCTGCTCTTCTACTCAGCTTACGAGTCCCGGCCATGGGATGATGCGCTACCCTTAGGCTGGGTCACCTTCCCATCTTGGTGTAACCTTCTCGGAATGGCCTTCATAGACACTCTGCATGCCTGTATCTTAGTTGATCTTAGTTCTCTATCAAGTGGGCAAGATTAATTGTCATGATCTTGGAGTCAGAAAGCAGTCTCCCGAGTTCCCTCCCAATCTCCACCTCCCAGTGGCCTGCTCTTCCTTCACCAAACCCGTGAGCTTGAGCATCTGGGCTCTCCCTTGCACGGCTTTGAAGGTCCACTCAGCCACGCACACCTTCGACCTCCCTGAAGCTGGCAGGCAGAGTGGGCATGCGCCCATTAGCACATACAACGGTTTTCTGTTTTCTCACCACATGGTTCTCTTTAGGAAAACCATATATTTCAAAATCAGCAGGTGACAACAACATCCCAAACTATCACAACACTTACATGAGAAGCATACAGGGCTGTGGAAAAGGATCAGTTGGTTAAACATTTCAGGGCAGAGCTCAAATTGTAAATGCCTCTGTAGAAAGGCAGGCATGGCAGCTGGAGCCTGGAACAAAGTGCGAATGAAGAGGAAGTGGACACATTCATTGGCTAGCCAGACCAGCAGATGGAGTTCATGAGCTCCAGGTTTAGTAAGAGACTCTGACTTAAAAATTAGGAATGCAACTCAGGAAGACACTTAATGTCAACTCTAACCTACCTATCCTATATACACACACCACACACAGACAGGCATGCACACATATACAGGCATGCATACATGCACATGTAGCACACACACACATACAGAACACATGCAAGCACATATACATACACATATATGTGCAGAGCCATATTGGGGTATCATGCCACTTGGTAGGAACTCCACATTGGTCAAGGTGAACTTCCTCTCCCAGCCTTTGTTGAGCGGGGATTCCGGTGCTAGTCAGGATCCTGCTCCATCTAGGGTAGAGCACTCAGAGTGAAGGTGAAGTTCATTGTTCCTCCAGGTCTATGAATTCGTGAATGAAGCAAGTGACTCACCCAGCTGCCTGAGCAGTGGAGCCAATGCCCAAAAAAGAGCCAGACCACTTCCCCAGAACACACCCCAGAGTTTGGGGGAAGGGACTTGCCCCAAAAACTCTTAAATTGTCAGACCTCCATTAAACGTGGGGCCTCGATCAGCAATGGGGTTGTCCTGGCCTCCCTTCCTTTTGCCACCCCCCCATCTATCCCCAGGGACCCAGTTCACTGCAGCTGCAGGCAGTTAGTTACAGACATATACATATACGTGTATACATATATGTATACGTATACATCATATACATACACCTACATATACATTGTACTGGCTAGTTTGGTGTGTCAACTTGACACAGGCTGGAGTTATCATAGGAAAAGGAGCTTCACTTGGGGAAGTGCCTCTATGAGATCCAGCTGTGGGGCATTTTCTCAATTAGTGATCAAGTGAAGGAGGGCCCCTTGTGGGTGGTGCCATCTCTGGGCTGGTATTCTTGGGTTCTATAAGAGAGCAGGCTGAGCAAGCCAGGGGAAGCAAGCCGGTAAGGAACATCCCTCCATGGCCTCTGCATCAGCTCCTGCTTCTGACCTGCTTGAGTTCCAGTCCTGACTTCCTTTGGTGATGAACAGCTGTGTGGAAGTGTAAGCTCAATAAACCCTTTCCTCCCCAACTTGCTTCTTGGTCATGATGTTTGTGCAGGAATAGAAGCCCTGACTAAGACAAATTGGTACCAGAAGTGGGGTATTCCTGTGACAACCTGACCATGTTTTGGAGAGGACTGTGGAAGGACTTTGGAACTTTGGGCTAGATGGTCCATTCAGTGATGAGACCTCTGTGAGACCGTTGTGTAGGAGCTTGGAAGATAATGTTGAGAACAAGGCAGAAGATGGAGGCCTGGCTTGTGAAGTTTCAGAGGGAAAATTAAAGACTCTTATCAGGGCCATGAAGATTCTGTGGTTTTGGTTAGCTGGGGCTGAAGAATCAGCTGTGAGTAACAAGATACCAAAACCATTAAAGTCAACCTTTGTGTTACTGGGACTATTGATGCTGGTTAGCTGGAGCTAAGAAATTAGTGGTGAGTAAGAAGAGACCAGCATCACTGAGGTGAAATCTTCTGGGATGTGTTTTCTGAGAGCACAGAGAGTGTGTTCCAGATAGCCAAGGTTGTGCCTCGTGCTGTAGCAGGACTTGGTACTGTGTAAGAGTCACCCAGGTGGTACTGCTTTTGAAGGCATGAAGGCATCATGAAGAACAGCTGAGGCTTGGTACGCTGAGAGGCCACGGAAGGCCATTGGTGAAAGTGTACCCTCAGTTGTAATTGATGGCCCAGGACTGAAGGGGTCATGCAAAAGAGTTGAGGCTTGGAGATGCCAGTACTATGCGATGACCACCAAGGACAGCAGCAGCAGTGGAGTACAGGCAGCTGGAGCCTAGAAGACAAGGTGTGTGCTACAAAGGGCAGAGCTGGAGAAGTGACTCAAGCCCTTGGAGGAGCCCAGAAGATCGTGAGTTGGATCCCAGACATTGAACCATTGGAGTTTGAGTTTTGCTTTTGATTGTGACTGTGCCCTGATATTTTTCCCTCTTGAAAGAAGGTATTTTAGTGGAGCCCACAGTTCAGAGACTTGAATTTTTAAAGGGATTGAACTTTTAATATGTAAAGACTGTGGGACTTTTTACATTATTGAGATCTTGGGGATGAATAAGAAAGTAAGGGTTGAGGCTTAATAGTGATATGTTGGTGTGTCAAGTTGACAAGGGGTCAATTGTACTGGCTAGTTTGGTGTGTCAACTTGACACAGGCTGGAGTTATCATAGGAAAAGGAGCTTCACTTGGGGAAGTGCCTCTATGAGATCCAGCTGTGGGGCATTTTCTCAATTAGTGATCAAGTGAAGGAGGGCCCCTTGTGGGTGGTGCCATCTCTGGGCTGGTATTCTTGGGTTCTATAAGAGAGCAGGCTGAGCAAGCCAGGGGAAGCAAGCCGGTAAGGAACATCCCTCCATGGCCTCTGCATCAGCTCCTGCTTCTGACCTGCTTGAGTTCCAGTCCTGACTTCCTTTGGTGATGAACAGCTGTGTGGAAGTGTAAGCTCAATAAACCCTTTCCTCCCCAACTTGCTTCTTGGTCATGATGTTTGTGCAGGAATAGAAGCCCTGACTAAGACATACATGTAATGTATACACATGAAAAAATAGGAAATTCCCAAGAGAGGTCCTGAAAATTGTGGCACCAAGCCTCAACCCACACCCCATCATCAGTGTCCTTGGGCACTATGCCACCTGCAGCTGTGGCTCTCCAATGTGTGTATTATGTATTCTCTCTACTACCGGATGCTAGGAACATTTAAACCTGAGTATCCAGAGGATGCTGCTGGGGAAATCTCCTTCTGTTCTAGTATCAACTTCCTGGAAACCAAGACAATGCTCTCAGCCTCTCTGACCTTCCATTCTTTATTTACAAAGTGCGGAGCATAGTAACTCCACTTATTGACTATATGCATACAACCGTGAGGTAAACAAGTAGGTAAGAAATTAGCACATGGAAATCATCTCACAAGGAATGGAGAGCTATACAAATATTGCTCTTCCTTCAACAGCAACATCCTCTTTATCTTCTAAAATCTGTGCTTACTGTGTGATTGTGAGATAATAACATACTGAAGATAAATTTGGGTTGAATCCATCCATTTCGTTGGGCCAGCATGTGCACTAAACGTGCAATGTGCTATGTAGGCTTCCCAGGGAAGATTCCATGGAGCAGTGTGATATGGGAGCATTCAGTTCCCAAGGAAAGAGAAAATAACCTAGCTATCTGCATAATTCACACTCATAAACCAACTAGAGTGAAAAACCAAAGGTAGACATATGTCTGCATCTGAGATCCCTAAGCGTGCATCTGCACATGGAAACTGGGGGTAGAGCTGTGTAGCTTAGGACAACTGAAGATGGCAGAGCTCTGAAGAAGCCCTGCTCTATGCTGTTCCATGTCCTAAGGATGTTTAAAACTAAGAGGATTAACCTTTGTACTAAATAGAAAGTCTGTTTCTAAGGTATATTGAATAACGTGAAGACACTTCCTATGTGGATGAATGAGTGAATGAATGAATGCATTTAAAATCTGTCTGGCTTTCATATATAAGTAGTGACCAATTACTCTCTATGTTGATGGCCTGAAAGTCTCAGGGATGGTCCATGTCTTGTTTCTGTACACAAATGTCTTTACGGGCGTGGCAGCTAGGATGATACAAAGTAAGGGATGACTTGCCCTGGTGCAGGACGAACATCTCCTGACATGGGGGTGTCCCATTTTCGACCCTAGCTAGTTGCCATGGAGCATCTAAGCCTTCTGACCAGTGAGCAGTGGTGACCTGGGGTCAGGTGACTTGAGCCTTTGATTTTCCTTGGAAACCTGCCTGAGGTCATTGGAATCCAAATGAATTGCTTTTCCAACAGTATTACATTAGACAAATATATTGTTTCAAGTAAATATAAGCCTATATAGTACTCAATAGAGGCCAAAGAAAAGTACATGGTTATCAAATGACTGAGTTTAGAAGCAGTGGAAAGATTGCATCAAAATAAGGGCAGGCACAGCAGAAATGAAAAGTACTGGGGTAAATAGAGCAAGAAGAAAACAAAATAACCATTGGCCTCAGCAGCTATAGGATGATGAATGTAGGGTCATTACCAAGATGTTTTAGGAATGTGTTCATAAATAAATTCTCTGTCATAATAAAATGGGATTGCTATTTCAAGATCAGAGACCATTTTATATGAAACTACAAATGATTAGAGACTTGGAAAAATTAAGAAAGTCAATGTTTCTTTTTAAAAAAGCCACATGTATGCTGGAGAGATGGCTCAATAGTAATTAACATTTGTTGCTCTTCCGGGGGACTCCAGTTCAGTTTCTAGCACCCATGTGGCAACCATGAATGTCTTTAACCCCAGTTCAAGGGGCTCTGACTCCTCCTTGTAGCCTCCTTGGACCCTACATTCACGTGGTGCATAAACACATACACAGGCCACAACACCAATATAAATAAAATAAATAAACCTTTCAAATAAGAAGCAGTGACTAATGTATGCTATATTTCACAAATATTTCTCAATCTAAAACAAATGGATGAAGTGGTCACAAAGAGACAATATGGAATATGTTTTAAACACACTCTTATCTACTATCTAGCTTGAACAAAAAAACCAATATCCATTAAAATGCCCGGCTTAGTTTAGTCTAGAATAGATAATCATGAAGCCCAATGATTGTGTGCATAGTCAGACTGCCTGAAGGTTTTGGCTTCATAATGGAACATGCAATAAAATGCAACTTCTTTGGATACTTACACATGTCCCCAGAGAAAACTTGTCTAAAAGAATACTGTGTTGGAGAAGGAAACAGTTCCTGTGAAAGACTTTATCTACATACTGATGTTGTAACCCACAGATATGAGAACTTTGGGGTTAAGGAAAAGGAGAACAGGAAGGAAGGGGCAGAAAGGAAGACAGCCAGTCTAGAGGAAGAGAGGACAGACCATGAGGGAATGGCAGAGAGCACACATGAGCACACGTTTCCTGACGCAGAGGAACTGAATGCTCGCTTGGATGATGTGCCCTTATTTTGGAAGACTATCATGAATATGTGCAAGAGTTAAAACCTGGCACCCGAGGGAAAGGGTCTCTGTGAGGTGCTGAACCCTGTCCTGACTCAGTGCCTGAAAGTGCACTCTGTGTGCAGCTGTCTTCATGCAGCTGTCTCGAGAGAACTGAGGGCAGCTCACTGTACACACCTCGTGATGCTTGGCTCCTTAAGGGTGTGGCTCTCTGTCACTCTTTAAAGGAGACCATGCTATCAAAAGGGCGGAGTGCAGACAGCATGGGACAGGGAGGATCTCTCCTCTTCCACCTTCCACCGTCTCTAGCTTCCAGAACCATAACAACTTGGTGTGTATTTTTTGTCACTTAGAGAAGACAGGATATGGCAGAGTGACTAGGACAACGTGCCAGATGTGGTATAAGTGAATCTCAGAGCCATACCCACACTTGTTCCTCCATCAGACATGTCAACATTGGAAGATAAGCCACATGTGTCACATTCAGGTAACCAAACAGTCTGGTTTGTGCATTGAAAGGTGGGAGTGAGCTCTCTCCTGCCGTTTACCTCATTCTCCTCAGACATCCTCAGTCTGGTTTTGACTCACTGGAGCAATGTGGGTAATATCACTGCAGGGGAGAGCTTTAGAAATGAATGCACAAATTCATACAATTGGATGCTTTGCCATTCTAAGCAAAAGCAGGTGGCATAGGGAAGATCCCCAGGTTCATGATTTCCCACAGGTTGGGTCCTGCCTGGCAGTGGTGTTTATATGTGAAGAAGCAGGGGAAATCATGGCAGGAACTACAGTCACAGATACTGTGACTTAGCCCCTACACCTCTCAAGTCTCCTTGTCTGCGACAAGCACCCTGGGAAAGCCCCTGTGGTCTTGTGGTGCTCTACCTTGAATGAATGACCCCCCCCATTGTTTTTGCAATGGTGAGTATGGATGCAGTCTGATGAGCGCCTTTATGATTCTCAGGATTGGGGCAGTAGACTAAATGCTGCAGCCAGAGTTGCCCACCAGGACAGTTGTGCTCTGCAGGATTTAACCCCAAGCCATGCTAAAGTCACTTCCCCCGCTCACAGGCTGTATTTCAGACTCTAGAGTTACCCTAACTGCAGGACTCCTCCTGGTGCTGCAGTCTTGAACTTAGATATTTTCTTGGGTATTTTCTTAGGACTCTATGTCTCCACCTGGGGAGTCCTGTACCCTGGGGACACACTTGGGAAATCCTGTGCCCTGGGGACATTTGATTACATCTGTAGGATGTTACTGGTTGTTACAGTTGGGACAGATAGTGCTCTGGGCATCTGTGGGTGAGAACTGGAGAGGCCACTTCTCATCCTATGGTCCCCAAGGAAGCCTTACTACAGACACCTATTCAGCCCAAAGCATTGCTTGTGCCATGGAGGGAAAACTACCTTAAACAAGTGTCCTGGTGCCTCTTCTCCACCCTCATGGGCAAAACATTTATTTTTGCCATTTAGGATTATTGTAGGTAAAATATTTATCTTCCTATTCCTCACATCCTATGATTTCTAGATGCTACTCCATGCTCAGTTCATCGGGGATCATCAACAATAATGAATGTGCAGTTTTACTTGAGACTCAGAGATGATGCTTGTGTTTTTCCACCTAAGCTTTCGTTGTCAAAGATCACTGGAACAAACACTCTGAACGCCACTCTTATTCCCATAGTTAAACAATAGGCCTTCGATATTTTACAGTGAATGAGCCTGCCCAGGGAGAGTATTTGTGATTTTCAAAGATTTTTTTTTCAGAATTTTGCACTCAGGGTTTTCTTTATTTTCTGAGAGGAATTAGGAGAACATTCATTTTCTGTCTTCTCTGAAAATAAAATAGCAAGTTATGTGTGTTTCTTGCAAATTTAAAGTAATTGCCTTTATAGATGCTTAATTTGAAAAAATGCAGCTTAGAGGGAAAGAGGGTCCTGAGGCCAAGGCTCTGGCAGAGGAACTTTCAGCAACTGGTGACTTCTGGGGGAAGGAAAATCACCATTTGTAGATGTGGCACTTGGTAGTTGTTCATACTCTGGGGTGTGGTTCTACACCCATGCATATATAGATAGCACTAATTATATCAGAGGTAATAATAATTACTCATCATCATCATCATCATCGTCATTAGAAGGAAACAGCTCAGGGATGGATTGTGAGGTGTTAGGAAGAAGATAATAGGTAACGAAGGGAGTGGCTAAGATGGAAATACACTTACAGTTAGGAAAGTTGCAAAAAATAAAACTCTGATCAGACTAGTAAAATAGGAACAATTCAGACATGATAAATGGACCAGTTTCTGGCTATGTGAAGGAACCAGTCTTAAATGTGAACTTCTGAAAAGCAAGAAGACAGAATTCTAATGTGGAGGTCACCAAGGCCTTCAGCCCACCTATCTGAGTGCCCAAGTCAGGGAGAAGTAAGGAAGGCTGTGACATGGGAACACCCAATAGGCAGATGTATTAGCATGTGCTGGGGAATGTAGGCACATGCCTCACACTGGTTTGAGACAGAGGCTGGTGTCACAGACTGTGTCTGTGTTGATTTGTGGAGTAGTCAGGTGCGTTACTCTTGTCTTATGACTTGGCAGAAGCAATGTGCTGGATCTATAACATAGTCAGATGCTATTGCCTGGGCTTGGGATACAGGCAGGTCCATTGGGTTGGTTCTGTGGTGAAGGCAGACATCAAGACCTGAGCTTATGACAGGCAGTTCTGCTTGCCTGGGCTTGTGATATAGTAGATGTACAAAGTCTAGATTTATGACACAACATATACAATAGCCTGGGTTAATGTTACAGACAGATACCATAACCTGGGCTTTGGCATGGGCAGATACCACATTCTGGGCTTATGATGTAGGCAAGGGTAATTGTCTGGGTTAGTGACACAGTGCCTGGGATTGAAACCTATACAGGTGAAATAGCCTGGACTTGTGACATAGCCCAATGCTTTTGCTTGGACTTTTGATGTAAATGTATATAGCATGAGCTTGTGATATGGCACCTACCATGGGCTTGTGACACTGCAGATGCCATAGCCTAGAATTATGATATAGACAAACCCAATAACATGAGCTTATGACAATGGCAGATGCAATAATATAGGCTTATGGTATGGACAGGTGCAGTAGTATAGGCTTCTGACATAGGCAAGTGTTATATGTGTCTTTGGCATATGCAGATGCTACAGTCTAGTCAGATTACAACAGTAGGTATGTAAGACTGGCTTAGGACTTGTGCCCATGTCACAACCTTGGGTTAGACATAGACAAATGAAATAGATTGGGGTTCTTGTATGGGCAGATGCTATAGCATGGGATTGTGACGTGGACAGATACCATAGTCTGGGTTTATGACATTGTAAGATGTCACAGTCTGAGTTGGTGACATGGGCAGATGCCATAGACTGGGCTTGTGACATGGGCATATGTCATAATCTGGGATTATGACATTGTAAGATTTCATAGTCTGGGTTTGTGACAGTGTGAGATGCCATATTCTGCATCTGTGACATAGACAGATGCAATAATCTGGGCTTCTGGCATATGCAGATGCTGTGGCCTGATTTGAAACATAGGCATATGCTGTAGTCTAGTCTTGTGACAAAGGCAGGACCTCTGACACAAGAAGATCCAAGCACCTGGGCATGTGACACAGGCAGTTGCATTATCCTGGGTTGTGGTGTGCAGATGCAATAGCCTGAATTAATGTGAGAGGCAGACACCATAGCCAGGGCCATCACATACGCTGATGTCATTGCCTGAGCCAGTCACATACACTGATGCCATTTCCTGGGCCAATCACATACACTGCTGTCATTGCCTGGGCCTATCACATACAATGATGTCATTGTTTGGGTCAATCACATACACTGGTGCCATTGCCTGGACTCATTACATATGTTGATGCCATAGCCTGGACTTATGACATGCGCAGATGCCATAATTTGTGTTTGTGACCCAGGCAGATGTAGTAAACTGGGCTCCTATCTTTGCAGATGATGTTGCCTGCCTGGTCTTGGACATAGGCAGGTATAATAGACTCGGCTTGTGACATAAGCAGATGCCATAACCTGAGCTTGGGATGTAAGCAGATGCAGAAGCCTGGAACTGTGGCATTGATCGATGTGATAGTCCAACCTGTGGCACAGGCAGGTGCAATAGTCTGGGTTTTTGGCATGTCAGATTAATTAGCTTGAGCTTGTGAAATAGAAGATACATCCTGATTTGTGTTATAGGAAGATTCAATAACCTGGACTTATGACATAAGCAGTTATATCTAGGGGTGGTGATATAAGCAAACACAAAAATCTGAGCTTGTCACATAGATAGGTGCAATAATCTGGGTTTGTGATATATAAAGGTGTCATAGCCTGGGCTAAAGACATAGGCAATTGCACTAGCCTGGGCTTGTGACCTAAACAGATGCAGTAGCCTGGATGGATGACATGGCAGTAACTCAGATTCATATGAAAGGCACCTTGCTTCCTCTATCTGTATGATGGTCTAATAACAGTGTGTGCTCGTAACATAGGGTGATGTCACACCCTGGGGATATGACATAGGCAGGTGCAATAATATGGGCTTATGGCTTAGACATGTGTTAATGTCTGGGTTTGTGACACAGGCAGGTATCAGAGCATGTGCTTATGACAGGAAAATGCTATACTGGGCTCGTAACAAAGGCAGGTGCGGTCAACTGGGCCTATGAGTTTGCTCATATCACAGTCTGGGTTTGGACATAAGCAGATGCTATAGTTTAGGCTTCTGACATAGGTAGATATGATAGCCTAGGCTTCTGACATAGGCATGTAGGTAGGTCTAAATGCCTAGGATTGTGATATAAGGGGTTACATTGGCCTGGTCATGTGACATAAACATATGCATACACCTGCATTACATCTTGAATATGTAATAGTTTGTATTCATATGGCAAGCAGATGCTGTAGCCTAAGCCCATCACATGGGCAGATGTTATAACCTGGACTTATGACATGGGAAAAGGCCACAATCTATGCTTGTGACACAGGCAAATGATGTAGACTGGACTTAGATCTTCTTAGATAATACAGCCTGGTCTTGAACATAGGCAAGTATCAATAGTCTTGACTTGTAACAAGCAAATGTTTTAGCCTGGGCCCATGACTTGGTGTAGGAAATAGCCTATTATTGCGTGTGTCATAGACAGATGCCAGACTCTAGACTTATGACATGTGAATGCTAAAAGCTAAGTTTATGACATAGGAAAATGCCAAAGTCTAGGCTTATGACATAGGTAGATACCATAGTCTGCATTCATGATTCGAATCCAGTCATGCATTCTGGACTCCTGATATAGGCAGGTGTGATGCTCATAGCTGGTGACTTTAACAAATGCAGTCATCTGGGCTTGGCACATAGGCAGATATTTGGTCTGGGCCTGTGACATGGGGAGGTACCATAGACAGGGTATGTACTTTGAGGGGATGCATTATCATGGACTTAACACATGGCACATGCAATCACCAGAATTCAGGACTGGCCTGGGAGACTGTTCAGCCTGGCTTTAGAACACATTCCAATAGCTCAGCATGGGTTGATGATATAGACAAATTGCATTGTAAAGAGAACCTCTTATATACTGTAGGGAAGCTCTCAATAAAAGGCTGATGGCCTATTAGCTGAGGCAGGAAATAGGAGGTGGCATTTCCAGTGAGTGTTCCAATGGAGAGAGAGGTACTCTGGGATAGACTCAGGCAGAGGGAGAAATTTCACTTCAAACCCTGAGGAGACAGAGCATGAAACTAAGAAGAGGTTACCAGGCATGTGACACTCATAGACTAGAATGAATAAGTTAACTAATTTATGAGGTAGTCAGAGAACATGCCCTAGCTTATGGCTTAAGCATTTATTCACAAATAATAAGTCTCAGAGTCATTATTTCATGAGATGGGGCATAGGTGGAAAAGCTGATATTCCATAGCCTAGACTTGTGATATAAGCAGATAGAATATTTTGGATTTGTGACATGGTGTAATATTCTGGGCTTGTGATATAGATAAATGTCTTAGTGTGTGTTTATGACATGGGCAGATGTGAGAACAGACATGCTAACCTGTCCTTGGACATGGGTATATTCCATTGCCTGGGTTTGTTGTGTGACACGTGCCACAATCATAGGCCATAGCCTCGCTCTATAACACAGGCAGATTCTGTCATCTAGAATATGGAGTACACAATGCCACAGCTTAGACACGTGACATGGCAGATACCCGTGCTTGTGACAAGGACAGATGCATTAATCTGAGCTTGTGATGTAATGCCATAGTTTGGACTTTTGACATGGCAGATACATCAGACTAGGTCTATCGACTGGCAGATAAAATAGCCTGATTTGTAGCATAGGAAGATGATATAGCCGAGGTTGATGCCTGAGGAGAATGATACTGGCATGCACAATAGTCTGGGCTTGTGAATAGGCAGACACATGGTCTTATAACATGGCAGTTTCAAGAACCTGGGCTTTCTGACACAGGAAATGTCATAACCTGGGCATGTGACCTGGCAGATAAATTAGCCTGAGTTTGTAAAGTAGAATTTCTGTGGAGTAAACAGGCAGATCCTTCAAAGTGAAAGAAAACTAAGTTTTAACAGGTGAAATCCCAAGTCTAGAGTCACTGTTCTCTGTTCTATCTGGACTCCCATGGCATCCCGCCATTTCCAGAACCCAGTGTGGTAGGAAGACAACCCTGGATGGAGTCTGTGATTTCGTCTATTCCTCCTCCTCTGCCTGTGTGGTCACCCAGTGATGTGACAGGCATAAGAGGAGGCACAGGTAGTAAGCACAGTGGCCCGCCACCTGCTACTTCTGAAGAAGGTCTACGTCACTGGCTTTCTGCGTTCCCCTCTTCACCAGCGTTGAGCACATTTCTCCTTTTTTTTTAAGTTTACATTGCCATGTGAGGTGGTTTGGCATGCAGCAACCAAACCACTTTTTAGCAATGACCCGTATGATTATCAGACCATGGCAGGAAGACAGTCCTTTACTAATGCTGATGTGAAAAAGTATGTTTCACTTTTCGTAGCATGAGTGGCCTATTTCCAATGTTATGTGGCAGAACGATAGTCAGAGGCAGGGAAAGAAGGAGCACATCTGGGCCAAGAAGTGATGCCAAAGCTTCTGAGATCAGCGTGTCCTTCCGGCTGTCAGAGAGCTGACACCTGGGAAAAGCTTCCTGTCCCGACCCAGATGTCGAAGCATACAAGCGTGTGTGTTCCTTGGTTTCTTGGGACTTTTCACTGTCAGTACATGAGAGACACTTTGTCAATAATCTCTCTAGGATCTTGATGTATCTATGAAATTATGCAACTGGACATGAAATCATACACTGGAAGCATTCAGGTCTAAACCTGAAATACACGATTCTCATCATGTCTTGCAAATTGTCTTTATTACCAGCCAGATGCCTTTCCATCCATCTTGTCTGCCTCCCTACCCCTGTCATCACCAGATAAACACAACAAATACAGCTAGAGATGGGAAATCTCTGTGCAAACATTTGGATTCCCTAGCAGACAGATAAGTAGATACAGGCTCTGGTCATGAATCTCTTTCCAACACGGTTCTGATCCTTTGCAAAGGCTGATTATTCTGACTCTCCAGTTGGAAGTCGCTTTGTAGCATGACTTCTCCAGGAGAGACATAACCATCAGCGTGCCCAGCTTTCAGGGTTGCATACCTAAAACTGTGTTCTCTCCAAGGTCCCATCTTCAGAGTGGCTTTCAGTGAGTGGTCTACTGTTACTCTGTACACCATGGCCTTGAAACTGCCTTGCTCTCTCAGGCTTTGATACTCACATTGGCTAACTACAGTCATCTAAAGTCAAGTCTTCCCTCCCTCAGGGCTTTAAGGGACCTCCCTTTCTCTCCTCTCCTCTCTAGAATAACCAGTCTAAACATGGCCTAAATGACACACTAGGACCTCCTACTTACAACTGACTCCATTTGCTGTCAAGGACAAAGTTTATCGCCAATATTTTGACCAAACAATCTGCAAACCTCATCACCCATTCTCAGAGATCCACAAAGAGAGTTTTTTGCATCCTTTGGGAGGTCCAGAGCCACAGCTCACTAACCCATCCCAAACTTCCTGTCCTGGCTTCTTTCAATAATTGTCTGTGAACCTTTTTTTCATCCAAGTTGTTTATCGGTCATGGTGTTTTATCACAGCGATGGAAACTGTAACAAAGACTGTGGTCTCAGGAGAGATGTGGCATTCTGGAGGGTGGGTGTCCTGAGTCTGGACTGTTCTGATATTCAAACTGTTGTATGGTTTATGACCAATTACTCCTGAGTAAACCAAAGGAAGAATACCAGAGATATCTTCATTGCATCTTAAAACTGTGTGTGAATCCACAATCATACCAAAATTAAAAGTTTAATTAAAAATCTCAAGTGGAAGACTGGACTTAGGGTCAATTAATCAAAGATTAATTTGCCCTAAATCAATTTAGGGACTAGCAGTTCACTGATAAGCCAATTCGCAGATGCAAACACATCTCTGGGAGCCAGCTGGCAGGAACCTTCTGCTGTTGACAAATTTACCAAACCAGCCAGTCACCAGCACTTCTGGTGCTAGGCCCTCGTGGAGCATGTCGTTTTCTGACTCTGCAGACCCTGCAGAGTGACTCCGTGCATTTTATGCCAGTTATAAACTTATAATGGTTATAAGCTCTTCACAAAAGTGAAGGATTCTACAATAATCTTTAAGGTATAGATCAGCTTCTATCTTTCAGCTACAGAATTTGCTTCTGAAGTAAAGAAACAAAGATTTAGTCACACAGGAGGACACTGGAGTTCTACCCTAAACTGATTGGACTCCCACAGAGATCTGAGCACCCTTCACACCTCAGCAGGACCTGCCTGTAGTCTCTTACTTCCTGCCTCAGCATGTGACCACGCCCACTCTGTAATATGAGGCCTCATACAGGCCAAAGCAGAGTCCACAGTTGTCTTCTCTGGTCTTATTCCACAATAGCAAGGGGTGTCACAGAGGGAAGCATCCCACGTCCTGGGATCCACCGAGTACGAGTAGGCTGATCTTCCTGGAAGTGATTCTCACATGAAATGAACACTAGCAAGCTGAGCCCTCAAAGACAAGCACCAGACAATAGACAGGCTGAAGTGGGGTTCTCCAGAGTGCCCTCTTCCATCTCTAATCCTTTTCTATTCTTTGGAGGTTCTGCCCTGCCTTGTCAATCCTATTGATTGCTCACAAAGCTCAAAACACACACACACACACACACACACACACACACACACACACACATCCATCCTAACAATAGCTCACCTTCAGGAAAACACAAGTACTGGTGCCTTGTGAGTGGGTGCTGCAAAGCATTTAGCCATGTGAAGTGTGTGTAAGCAGGCTGTACAGCCTAATGTAAGACTAGCAAGTGGCCAGCCATGCATATTTCTCTCTCTGGTGGCCCAGGAGTGAGCCTGTGGCTCATCTTCATGGTCAACACCCAAACACACATGACCTCCAATGTGTTCACCCATGCACTCATGGTACCTCAACTTCAGTTGGCAGAATGAATGGAGTTCCTGAAAACATGATAAATCACTGAGTGAGAGTGAGGCTTCTACCAGCACAGAGTAGAGAGCAAGTCAGAGGGAGAGGCCCTCATGGCAGTGTGCATGACACTAGAGACATTTGTAGAGCATCACTATCAGCTCCAGGACCCACCGACCAGAGGAACAAAAGCCTGGAGAGAAGCAGGAGAGAATGCAGAGCCAGGAGGGCCAGGTGGGCCTGGGCTCTGGGGATGCTTACTGAGGATGAAGTGTCCCTATCTGGCAACAGACCAGTGTCCCTGGATTGTCCACAGGCCCAAGCATCCAATGTTCAGGGAAAAGCCTGTACATCTGTTCCCAACACCTTCCAGCCTTGCTGAGGGTCACCATGAGGGGTTCCAAATGAGGAGATGACAAGACTCAGATATATTAGTTTCAGAATAGGCCCAGAGGGCATTTTAAGGACACATCTCAGAAGAGGATCATCTGAGGTCTGGGAGGGACAATGGCCCTGTGAGCAGAGATATGGATATTCAGGAGGCATCAGAGCCTAGAACCACTGGTAGTGGATGGGAGAGGTCAACAGGGATGAAGGGTTGCTGAGGAGAGTCTGAGGAAACAGTATGGAAAGGAGGCGGTAACTCACCCAGGGCAGCCAGTGTAGGGACAACATGGAATTAGGATCAGAGAGGCCACACATATAACAAGGGCCCTAACCTAGGGAGAGCTGGGCCTGGTGACTACTGAGGCCCTGGGGTGAGTTTGAATGGGGGTACATGGCCCTGAGTGAGAGAAGGCTGTGTGAAGGTCATGTGATCTTCAACAGTGACTTGAGACAGTACACAGTCCCATTCCAATAGTAGCAGAACCACAACAGGAGCTTGCTTCTTCCCAGAGGTCTCCAGCCTGCAAGACCCATTTCCAGGTGTGGGCCTCTGGAGAAGGGTCCCTCTGCCTCTTCAAGGTCCTGGAAGATTCCCATGATCCTTGGCATAGTTGGGTGTAGCCGTTACCCTCCCCATGTACCCTGTCCTGGCTTCTCTCTGACCGGGTGTCTATGACTTCCTACTGCTGTGATCTTATCAAGATGGACTAGGGCTCACCCTGCTCTGGTACAACCTATTCTTAGGTGGTTACATATGTAAGAACCATGTTTACACATAGCATTTTTTCAGGTCCTGGGGTACTAGAGGGACACTATTGAAACTACTTGGTTAAGAGTCGGTTAAGAGAATAGCCAGCTCAGGTCAGCAGTGCAGCAGCAAGTGTACAGGCTTCCCCTGCGATTCCAGGGCCCATGGGAAGGAGTCCCTTTGGAGTCAGCACAGAAGGGGAAAGTACCAAAGTCCAAATCCAGCCTGTGATCAGACTATCACTAAGAGACACATGCAACAAGTCCATGCAACCTCTGTACATGATATGCATGCTTTAGGAAGGGTTCCTGATTCTTGAATAAGAATTGTTCCCATAGGCCCATATATTTGAATGCTTGGTCATTAGGGAGTGACACTACACTCAAATGGTCAAGCTGGGCATAGTGTCTGCCTCTGCCTGCTGCCCGCTGCCTGCCAATCCAGATGTGGGACTCTCAGCCACCTCTCCATTGCCATGTCTGCCTGTATGCCATCATGCTTTCAGTCATGACAATAACGGACTAAACCTTTGAATGTAAGCATGCCCCATTGAATGTTTTCCTTTTCCAAGTGTTGCCATGGTCTCACACCTCTCTTCACAACAATAGAATGCTACCTAAAGCACCAACCTACATTCGGCTAGCCTTCTCTCAATGACCTCTGTGTTTACAGGCAGAGAGAAGCCAGGACAGGGTACATGGGGAGGGTAAGGGCTACACCCAACTATGCCAAGGATCATGGGAATCTTCCAGGACCTTGTAGAGGCAGAGGGACCCTTCTCCAGAGGCCCACACCTGGAAATGGGTCTTGCAGGCTGGAGACCTCTGGGAAGAAGCAAGCTCCTGTTGTGGATCTGCTACTATTGGAATGGGACTGTGTGCTGTCTCAAGTCACTGTTGAAGATCACATGACCTTCACAGCTTATTGTATAATCTCACTGAGTTCCAGGCCTCATCTTTGGGCAGGGACACTTATGTCTGGAGAAGATGCATCTTAGCAGTCCACCCTCCTAACAGGTGTAGTCCCAAGACATGGCTGCCCTTCGCTCCTGAGAACCATTCACAGCTGGGAGGCTCCTGCACTTTATGAAGACTTGCATGCCTCCAGGAGGAGACAGAGGTGGGGGAGGTGGAGTGGGCCACAGAACATGGAGCACACATGCCTCTTCCTCTCATGAACCACTTCCACCGGAAATGTCCATCTGTGACAGACAGGGAAGGGATGCAGCTTGAGGACCTCTTGCTTGGGTCTCTCTTCCACAGCAATGCCCACGTCACCACTGCATGCAGAGGATGAAGCTGTCCTAGTAAGTCAGAAAGAGCAGCATCAGTGGTCAGAGAGGAGGGGCTGTGTGCCTTATGCTTCCAGGCTGCGGAGTCACTGTCACGGTCAGCCACTTGGCCTTTTGGCCAGGCCTCTGTGATGACGGAGAACTCTCCCGCTGATGGATGCTCAGCAAAATGGCACCTGATTTGTGCTTTGGGTTGTCACTGTCATATGAAAGGAGACACTGTCGTATATAAACAAGAGATGAGAAGTAAAGACCCCTTTAATGTGACGCTCACAGACACTGCAGCCCACCCCAACCCTCTGTGGTACAACACAATGAGGAATTCTCCCAAATGAGGAAGTGGCCCCCAAACACCTTTTTCCAGTTCCAAGTCCTCTGGATTCTCGTTAAGAGGGTTCCTTAATAATTTTTATTGTTATTTCTTCAAAGATAGTTCAGTTTAATAGGAACATTTTACTATTGCTGAATGTAGAACATTGTTTATGAAAGAGAATTAGAAGAGATTGATGCACACCCATAGAATTGCATATTTGTAGTTATTTCTTAATTTTCAAAGAAGAAATAATAGCAATATAATATCTTCTTACTAGGGAGGAAGGAAACAAGATGAGACAGTAAAGTCAAAATCAAATAGTCCTGTAACAGCAAAATGTGTTTTTTCCCTTAAAAGGAAGGCAAGGTGACAGGTTTCCATCTATGAAACCCAATGTTTACAAATATTCAAGCTCATAAATTTGGAGAGAAACTGATACAGAAAATTCTTGTTAATGCACTGCATTTTCTGGTAATTTTATAGTCCAATTTTCAGTGATTCCCCACAGAACAAACGCAGTTCAAAGGCAATTTTATAAAGTACTTTGGAGATAACTATTATCTGCTAATTATTAGAAATTGCATGTTGTTGTTAATTGCATAAATAAATTGTTTTATCTGAAAGCCATTAAAAAAAGGTTTGGTATTTGCAGCATATCTGGTTTTTGATGCTCCTGTATAAAAACGCTTAACTGTTTAACTCTGAAATAATGGCACGCTGTTTTTAAGACAATTTCTGAGACTAATGGGTTTTGGGGGGAGGGTCCTAAGCATGACTGTATTTTATTTCTTTGGCATACTTCAACTGGTCATAAATACACATAGAAAAATTTATCCATTTTCCTATAAAGATAGAAAAATAAGGTAGTATTTAGGGAAAAAATCCTTAAAAATATTTATATAAATATTTCCGTTTATACAAAGAAAATATGCTCCTCTATTTTGTTAATTGACTTCACTTATAATTAGCTGTGAGAGAAACATGTCTTGGAGAGGGGCATGTGCTTTTTATTTTCTGTGAAATAATTCACGAAGAGCTTAAGAGAGCACACTAATCAGATGGGAAAGTAAGGTGCTGGGCTATCTCTGAAGCTTCTAGAAGTTCAAGTGGAGTCCAAGGTCTTGTCTGGAATCAGTGGGCAGAAACTCACTGCTGAGCCATCAGACACAAACTTGGTACTGGCCAAGAGGCAAACAGCAATATCTTCAAGGATACCCAGGGAAGAGCAGGCATCAGAAACCATTCCACCCACTGAGAAATGACTGACTAGGGGTCCTGGAGAGCAAGACTGGTCTTGATCATGTTGAGGATCAGGTAAGAAAGGCCTCCATCCCAGTGTTGAGGAAGGAGGCCCATCTTAGAACTGAGGGGGACAAAGAGAAGAGGGGGGGAAGGAAGGAGGGCTGGAGGGAGAGAGAGGGAGGAAAGAAAAAAGGAAGAGACAGAGGACAAGTCCAGGTGTGCAGGTGTGTGTGTGTGTGTGTGTGTGTGTGTGTGTGTGTGTGTTAGAGTGTGTTGCAGAGATCATCCTGGTCTCCCAGGCAGGACTAGTTGATGCCCAGCAAACCCCTAACATTTCACATGATAAGCAACTGTGCTGGTATTGTAGGAGGCCCACCCTCTCAAGGTGACCACAAGCACTCAGCCTTCCTCACTCTGTACAAACCTTGGTAACATGTAGAATCTACCCCCTCTGGAGAGAAAGCAAGGCATCTCTCCCTCACCATGGACCAGACATCTGTGCTCCTGCTTCCAAGGTCAGAACTGCCTCAGACACACATGAGACCTTAAGGTGAGTAGCTGAGCCATAGTTTCCACAATGCTCTAAACTTACCAGATGTGTGAAGCCTTGACTCTGTCGTGATGAGAGTAGAAAACCTTTCTCCATTTGTCTATTTCTCTTCACCAAAGCAAGAAAACAGTCATCATCATCATCATCATCATCCTCATCATCATCCTCATCCTCATCATCATCATCATCATCAATCTCTTGATTAATAATGGGTCTCCAGATTCTTAGGGTTAATGTCTCACTGCCACTTCCCCATTCTACCACCACCTAGGTATCCCCTTCCACTACATCCCCAAACACCTCCACCCCAAGTATAAAAGAATCAGAGAAAACAGAGACAAAGGAGGTGACCAAGGTAAAAGGGCCTGACTCTCAGGTATGTTAGCCAGAAAACTACTTATACTGATGGACACCATTTCCTGGAGCTACAGACAGAAGCTGGGGACCCAGTACTCTGATGTCCCAAGCTGTGAAAACAGTGGCCCTGTGCCCAGACCTCTGTCCTCCTGGTTACCTGCAACAAAATCCTGACTCCAGCTCTGCTGAAAGCAAGAGTAGGGGGATTCTGAAATGGGCACCTGGACTACCTATCACACACTCCACTCCTTATCTCCCCCGTAAGTCAAATGAATACATGCAGATGTGCTCCAGGCATCACCCCAGAGCCCGCAGACAGCCCTAGGCTTCTCTGTGCATTCTTCCGAATGGTTTCCCATTTCTGCAACAGCCCAGGGGTGCATGATAGTGCCACCCATTCCAACTTTGTGAATGGGAAAGCCTCTGGTTCCACTGTCTTCATGGCTGACCAAAATCTTGCGAGAGAGAGGGCACTGTGGGCAGAAGGATAGATGGGGTGCCTTTTGTGTTCCTCCTGGAGAACATTCCTACACTCAGATGCAGCTGAGGGTGGAGTCCTAGTGTCATAACAGGTACAGAAACGAGACCCCCGTCATGTTCAGAGTTATCTCCATCTCCCCTCTGCTCTACCCAGCTTTGCCAGGGTCCTAAAGAGACCAGGTTTCCTACCCACATTTTCTTACAGTGTTGGCAGTTCCTATGAGTGCACTCTTACCACAGACATTGGCCAAGCCTTAAGTTTCTTGCTTTATGAGATCTGTTGAGAACACATCTCAAAGGGGTTTGAAGTTGTCAGTCAAATTGACGAAGGAAAGGACAAATTCATTAATTAATTCACTCCTGAGCGGGGTCCTCACATGCCAACCTTAAGCTCAGAGTGGATTTTTATGGTTGAGTTATAAATCTTTCACCAGTGGGGTTTCCTATAGACAAGCTGTCAGAGGTTTAAATGGCACAGCATCCGTGGGTGCTGGGGGATGTCATAAAGAGGACGTCAACTCCGTGCCTCGTGGGTGAACTTAGAGTTAGACCTTTGGCAGATATTCCAAATGATTATCGTTTTAATTACCAAAACCCACAAAGCGACCGCCAGCCCCATATGTCTGCATACCAACTGGTTGACTTTAATGCCTCTCTATGAGATGAGGGATTTTTAATTCTGCATAACACACTGTATCCTTGGCTAGAGAGTGAGCACATCATGGAGTGTGGGGATCGCATTTCCCACTACTCCCTCCCCAGCCTCTATTCCAAGCTATCCTGATTCCAGCAACCCCATTGACCCAGTAGACATAGGAAGTCATGGCTTTCCCTGTGGACACATGCCACAAAGCCACAGAGAAGAACTAGGCCAGTCGGAGATGAGACTGCCAGCAGGTGCTACTCACTGTACAAGCTATGGTCTCTTCTGGAGGACTTTGTACATGTATGACCACATCTCATATATCCTGGCCTGGGCACTGTAGAGCATTTCCCCTGTAGGGAATGCTATCTTCATGAAATCTGGCTTTGACTGAAAGTTTCTCATGGTCTAAGTGTGTCTCTACACAAGATTCACATGGTGTAAATTGCTCCCTGGTGGGACAGTTTCAGGAGACAAGACCCACTCAGTAATGTCTTGATCACAAGGCCATCACCTTCATGCTGGATTAATGTCACAATAGGAAGGTCCAGCAGAACTGGATTCACTCTCTCCGCCCTGCTCCCCATTTGGGTACATAGTAAAAAGCTTCACCAGATGACAGTGTGCAGTTCATGAACGTCCACTCTCCAGCTCTGTAAGGTGCAAAGGTAGTCTTTTATAAATTATAAAATCTCGAACATTTTCCCACACTTCCTGTTAACTTCTCCTTTTGCTCCAGAGTACCTGGAGTGATGCTCTAAAATTCCCACAGCAGGGTCTTGTCCCATTAAGGCACAGGCTTGTCTGCCTGCTTTTCCTCTCTTGTGTTTTAACTCCATATGTGACTGCTCTGTCTCTCACGAGCTCAGCAGTGACAACCCTTTAGCCTCTACGACTCTGAGCCAAAAGTTCAAGAAAGTATGTCCACTATTAACAGGTCTGTAGAGCTGTGCCATAGACTGATGGAGTTGATAAGATGTCATGAAACATATAGTGGCCCTCTTAGCCCTCCTAGGTTCAAAAGACCTGCCTGTGGTCAGAAATATATTGAGTGGAATAAAAATATTAAATACAAAGTTATAGAAATAATCAATTTTTAAGATTGTATGTAGTATGTGTGTGTGTGTGTGTGTGTGTGTGTGTGTGTGTGTGTGTTCCTGAGTGTGAAGATACACATATGCATCCAGGTACAATGAGCCTGTCTGTGGCGGCCAGAGTTCAACATCACCCATCTTCCTAAAGTTCCCCATGCTAGTTTATGAAACTGTGCTGACTGGATTTTTGTCAGCTTGACACAAATTAAAGATACAAGTCATTTGGGAAGAGGGAACTTCAGGTGAGAAAATGTCTCCATCATATTGGCCTATGGGCAAGTCAGTGGAAGATGCTCTTGATTAATTATTGATGTGGAGAGTCTGGCCCACTCTGGGCAGGAAGTCCCATGTAGTGTAAGAAAGCAAGCTGAATAAGTGATGGTCAAGCCAGTAAGCAACGTTCCTCCACGGACTCTGCCTCAGCGCCTGCTTGAGTTCTTGCCCTGTCTTCCCTCCATGGTAGATGGTGAGGTAAGGGGAGTTGTAAGATGAAATAAATGCGTTTGTCCCCAAGATGCTTTTGATTGTGGTGTTTGTCACAATGACAGAAACCTAAGACAGGCAGAATCACCCAAGGAAATCTTGAACTCACCAATTAGACTAGGCTTGGTGACGAGAGAGCCCCAGGAATTATCTCTGCCTCCTCCCTAGTGGCACACCCAACTCTTCACATCTGTGCTGAGACTAGGAGCTCACAGCCTTCAGAGTAAGTAGTTAACTGAGTTTTCTCTTCTGCTAATGTTTTAAATTGAGCATTTTTTCTGAGTAGTGCCATGCAATCTTTTAATATATGTCATCCTACCATGAACCCTCCCTATCCAGAGCATCCATGCAGGATGTATTGCCTCCCCTCCCCCTTTGTTAAAAAGTAACATCTTGGCTGTCAGGGCCATGTTCATGGAATTGCAATACTACATTCAAGTAAGTGTCCTTGGCTTAATATATTCCAAGGAGCAAGGACTATGGTTCCACCATCTGCATGTGCCCCAGAAGCTGCGCAGTACTGCCTTACCATTTCAAGAGGCATGTATCATTTTAAGGAACGGAAAAAAAAAATCTCATGGGGAAGCTATGGTCTACAAGAAAGTTGAATCTTCTATCTGAGATTGTGAAGCAGTTCAAAGAAATCCATGCCCGTGAGCATGGCCGTTACACCTCAGATACACAGTGACAGCCACTGTGCCCTGTGAGTGCTGAGTTACAGTGGGAGAAGCCTCAACACGCCTTTGCTCTAGATATCAACCGTCCTTACTTTCTGTGACCTTAGGCACCTTAGACAGAATGGATAGAGGGACCCTAGACCATGAATGGCAGTGTGGCATGGAGACAGTCTTCCCCTGTGTGTTTAACAGGTATTTGGCCTCAGTCTAACGGGAAACACTTAGGCTTCTCTTTGCACCTTAATCTGCCCGCCAAGGAAAATATTTTTGTTTACATTGAGGACCATCTAAAAGCCTTTGTCAGTATATTCGTTTGAAGAGACCACCCTACCATTTTTGAGGAAGGCTCTTTCTCTCTCTTGAGTCTCACTATAGGATTTCTGATAGCACAGTAGCTGTCGGGCACATTAATAGCTACTGTGCATCAGCAGTCCCTGGAGTTCATGGGTAAATGGTCAAGGATGTATGGCTAAGCCCATGCTACCCTTGTGAAGAAGGTGAATCTAGCCCTCAGGTGAATCACACTAACAGGTTTAGAAATCTGTTCAAGGTCTCCAAACCAACTGCGATAGAACTTGGGAGCCACTGGTACTCTACTCAAAGCTACTACATGAAGGAGTATACTGTAGGGAGCCGAACACATTATGTTAGAAAAATCCTCCTTGACGACAATTGCAGCTTACCATGGCATGTTGTCAGTTTACAAGAAATAAATTCCTATTGGGTTTGGGAACACATTGATACAGGTGAACTAGTAAACAAATAAAAGGAAAGGAAGATGTGGAAATATCCTTTAGAGAAGGAGATCTCAGAGAAGATGGGGAGACAGAGACCACTAGTAAGCCGACCAATGGCGCTTGTATTAATCAAAGGTCTCTAGAGTAACAGAACTTGTAGAACAAATTTTGATATCTCTCTCTCTCTCTCTCTCTCTCTCTCTCTCTCTCTCTCTCTCTCTCTCTCTCTCTCTCTCTTGGACTTCAAAATGGCCTGTGATATTTATTGCACACTTAAAGAGTGTGGTCTGCTAATCCAACAATGGCTAGTTGTGAGTGCAAAGTCCATGAATCTAATAGTTGCTCAGATGTCTCGACTGGAATTCCAAAAAATTCTAATGCCAGTGAAGAAATGGACAGGCTAGCAAGCCAAGATCAAGCAGGCAAAGAGCAATAGCTTCCTTCTTCCAGGTCCTTATATAGACTTTTAGCAGAAGGTGTGGCCTGAATTAAAGATGTATCTTCCTACCTGGAGATACAGATTAAACCCTTCTCTTTTCCCAGCTCAAAAGATCTGTATTAAAGGCATTTCTTCCTGCTTCAAAGAACTGAATTAGAAGTGGATCTTCCTACTTCAAATTAACAAAATTCCCTTACAGGCATGCCCTCCATTTTTTTTATTTTATTTAATTCCATATATAGTCAAGTTGATAACCAAGAATAGCCACCACAGCATCCAAAGTCATTGGATTTGTATCACAGCAGGTTTCCTCTCACTGGGAAGATCTTTACAGATGTACTGAAGGAAAGATAAGAGAACACTCTGGATTATCTGGTGGGCTTCAAAATGACAAGTGACCAGCACAAAATAATAAACAAAATGGTAAGTTCAACTGACCAATAGCCACAGAAATCAGAAAATAGAAGAAAACAATCCTCATCGCAGTCCCTGTGGAGACAGGGAGAGAAGCCCTGGTATTTTAGCATCATAAGCGAAGGATACTGTGCTGAGCTTGCAGCCATGGGCAACTAACCCTGTGACTGTGCCAGCCTGAAGCTGAACACCAAGGCTCTATCTAGGCATACTGCATTGTGAACAAGAAGCTGGGAGAGTTCTGGGTGGTCTTGCAAGGTCAGGGAGACTGCCTAAGATATGAAATCTCATTTAAGAACTGAGTCTTCCTGAGCCTCTGGTGTGTACAGCAATGACCCTACGATCAAGGCTGGATTGCTCTGCATAGTGAGTTCTAGGCCAGCTAGGGCTACACAGTGAGTCCTTGTCTCAACAAACCAAGAGCTAACATTGACCCATGATTCTATCAGTAGGCTTCCTGGCAGAGACAGCCAACCTTTGCCTCCTGCTGACATAAAGCCTGACTCATCCTTTCCCCTTGGACCACAGTGAGTCATCCTCAGAAACACACAGTGGAAAATCCCAGAGCTCCCGTTGCATAACTCTTCCTGGGGAGACATGAACAAATATCTTTACTCCAGATAAGGTACCTGTGGCGGAACAAATCAACACTCGCATCCAAGTCTAGATTGGCCAACTGATGGATTTACTGTGGTTACTTACAGGAGTGTGACTGCGCGGACATCTACATTAGTAGAAAGTTACCCTCCACCATGGGGGCAATGCCTAGAGGCTTCATCGACGAAGCCCCCTCTGCAGCTTTCAGACTCTTTGCAGAGTAGCCATTCTCCTGGCAGTTGTTACTGTTTATGTAACCTTCATCTGGCTTTCTGGAGAGTGTAACTTGTGTAAATCCACAAGTCTTATGAGTTTTGTGGTCTTGTGGTTTTCTGATCCACCATTAGGAAGAATATAGGCTTTGCATTTCACTATGTAACCCCCCCAGAGGGCCAGAACCCCCTTTTCCTGAGCCTGGCTAGGTTGTAATGTTTTAGTTCACAACGAAATATTCTACTCCTCTCTGTTACTCTTACGTCCTCCCTTTGTCCTCCGATAGTTTTTCCTGAGTCTTGGAGGACATAGTATAGATCTTGGAATATTTTTTCAATTTGTGGCTGAGCAGTGGGCTGATATTCTGCTGCAATGGTCATTTATTATTAGCAGTTTGAATGTTTTAGAAGACTGGAAATAGTTTTCCTCCACAACCAAGGCCAAGAGCACTAGTGATACAAATGCAGATGTTTATAAGACAATTGAATGGGCATATCACATCTGTCTATCAAAATAATAGGAACAACTCTCCATTGCTCCCACCGAGTCACAGGGTTTTGGGCTGGCTTTCAGTACTCCTATCAAGCAGGTCTTAAACCCAACCAGAGAACAATTGGTTGTACCTGACCATGTCACCGCTGCATCAGTGGGCCTATCTCACCTGATATTGATGGTGTAGTAGCGTGCCAGGTCTACAACCAAGAAGAAGCAGGAAAAACAATCCTCTTGCACAAGCCTACATAGCACCTTCTGGCACTCTGAAATCCAACAAACAAGGAAGGATCTTTGTAAATGTAATTTTATTTGCCAGATGTAACTGTCATCTTGGGAGCTTACCGTATTCCAGCCAGAGGGATTAAAGGTCCGTCATTCTAGCCAGATCACACAGGCCTAGAAGGTCTTTGGATATGATCCCTTGCCAGAGCAACTGCATTACTGGATTAAAATTTCTCTACAGATCTTTAGCTCAGTCTCGGTTTAATTATTCCATGGCCTAAGACCAAAGCATGTGATGTCATCAACAATAGTGTTTTACCATGTATTTCTGGGGTGCAGCCAAGAGTAGTAGCAATAGCCTTATTGATTTAGAACTGTCTCGGGGACCACCTACCAACACCCCATAAGGAGGCATAGCCAACTGCTGGCATGGAGTTTTCATCCAACATGGCTCCCACTCGAGGACAAGCATAACCTTTTCTGCCTGCCATTCATTCCTTTTATCCTTTTAGTGAATTGCTGCTCAAGCTTTAGTACTTCCCAAGGCTGACTGGTCCAAACTTTGAAACTCCAGCATAACACAAACATTATCACATTCACTTTCAAGAGCCGTTTTCTTGTCTCTTCCTGAATGCAGACCAGGTTTCCACACCAGTCTAGATTACTGAGATATGCCAGAGGTGCTTCTACTTTGTAAATATCATATCCCAAGAGGCTTAGCAAAGCCACTAAACTCGCTTACCAGTCCCACGAGCCCTGATGAATTAACTTCCTTTTTAATACTGTAGAGAATACAGTCCTAGTCCGAGAGGCAAGCTGGGCATCAGACACCATCTCTCACATGTACTGTGTCCACTGTAATGTCTGCCCATTATTTCCTTCAATTGTTGAAATTGTGAAGACAAAGCTGGAGAGCACCAACTGCTCCTGCTAGCTCATGCAAGGGAGCCCATAGGGACTGATTCCCTTCGCTTCGTCTCAGATTACACAACTTTCATTTCAAAGACGAGACTGCTGGGTTTCTCTACTTTCAGGGTAACCAGACTGCTTCCACACACTCTATGCCCACGGCCTCACAAGCCAGGAGATAAGAGCTTCTTTTATTTCTTATTGTAAATTGTTTCCCATTCAAGCAGTTCATCATGTAATTCTCACAGTTTGTAATATTGCTCCATGGCTAATTCATTCATTCATTCTCTCTCTCTCTCTCTCTCTCTCTCTCTCTCTCTCTCTCTCTCTCCCTCTCTCTCTCTTGATGTGCACTTAAAGTCAGGCATGAGTGTTATCTTCTATCATTGACTCCCTGACTCCTCATCCTTGTATATTCCTCCTTTGGGGCCACAGTTTCTTATTTTCATTTATTTATTTATATATTTATTTATTCACTTTATATCCTGATCTAACTCCCTGTCCTCCATGTCCCTCCCCTCACATAGGCACATCTCCCATTTCCCTCACCTTCTCCTCTGATAAGGGGGAGGGCCCCCTGGGAACTAAGCTGTCCTTGCAGAAGTCACTGAGGGACCATGCACATCCTCTCCCACTGAGACCAGACAATTCAGACAAGTCAAGATCCACGGGTAGGCAGAGTCAGGGACAGTCCCTGTTCCTGTTGTTAGGGGACCCAGCACCTAGCTGCTTCAAATGTTCCAGGGTCCTAGGTCTAGTCAATGTATGCTCTTTGGTTGATGGTTCAGTCTCTGAGAGACCCCAAGGGTTCAGGTTAGTTGACTCTGTTGGTCTTCTTATGGAGTTCCTATTCTCCCCAGCTTCAATAAACCTTCCCTCAAATTTTCCATGAGACTCCCTGAGTCCTGTCTAATGTTTGGCTAAGGGTTTCTGCATGTGTTTTGGTTGACTGATTGGTGGAGCCTCTCAGAGGACAGTTATGCTAGGCTCCTGTCTGCAAGCATAACCGAGTTTCATAAATAGTGTCAGGAATTGGTTGCTCTTTGTGGGATGGGTCTCAGGTTGGACCAGTATTGGTTGAACATTCCCTTAGTCTCTTTTACTTTGTCCCTGAACTTCTTGTATGCAGGACAAATTTTACGTATTCACTTTGTAGGTAGGTGGTGTTCAGATCCTTCCACTATGAATCCTGCCTGACTACAGGAGATGGCTATTTTAGTTTCCTTATGCCTTGTTGCTAGGAGTCTGAGGCAGTTACCCTTGCAACTCTCTGGAGCATCTCCCACTACAATTCTCTGGTACATCTTAAAGATGCCCACTCATCTGCCTCTGGTTTGTATTCACTCTCCTGGCCCTCTCTAGTTGACTCTCTCTACACTTGATCACCCCTGTTACCCTCCACATTCCCTCTCCACCCCTATTGCATTCCTCCATACAAATTTGATGACTTTTATTTCCTCTTTTGAATGAGATTTAAGCAAGCACCCTTGGACCCACATTGTTATTTAGCTTCTTGGGCTATTCTATACTTTTTGGTTATTATTTACTAATCAGTGAGAATATATATCATGCATGTCTGTTTGAGTCTCAGTTACCTCACTCAGGACATTTCAAGTTCCATGAATTTTCCTGCAAATTTCATGACGCCCTTGTTTTTAATAGCTGAATAGAATTTCATTGTGGAAATGAACCACACTTTTTAAATCCATTCTTAGTTGAGGGGCATGTGGGTTGCTCCCAGGTTCTGGCTAATACAAGTAAAGCTGCTATGAACATAGCGGAGCAGGTGTCCTTGTGGTGTGGTCAAGAATTTTTGGGGTATATGCCTAGGAGTGGTATCATTGGTTCTTGAGGTAGAACTGTTCCCAGTTTTCTGAGAAACTGCCAAATTGATTTCCAGAGCAGTAATACAACTTTGTACTCCTAGTGTTCCCCTTGCTCTACATCCTCAATAGCATGTGCTGTTGCTTGAGATTTTTATCTTAGTCCCTAGGCTAGGCATAAAGTGAAATCTCAGAGTTATTTTGATTTGCATTTCCCTGATGACTAAGGATGTTGAACATTTCTCTAAGTATTTCTCAGCAATTAGAGATCCCTCTGTTGAGAATTCTCTGTTTAGCTCTGTAAACCATTTTTTTTTTTAAAAATTACGTTATTTGATTTGTTGGTGTCTGTGATGGTTGGTATATGATTGGCCCAGGAAGTGACCTCATTAGGAGGTGTGGCCTTGTTGGAGTAGGTGTGTCACTGTGGGTGTGGGCTTAAAACCCTCACCCTGGTTGCCTGGAAGTCAGTCTTCCACTAGCAGTCTTCAGATGAAGATTTAGAACTCTCAGCTCCTCCTGCACCATATCTGCCTGGATGTCACCATGTTTCTGCCTTGATAACAATGGACTGAACCTCTGAGCCTGTAAGCCAGCCCCAATTAAATGTTGTCTTTTATAAAACTTGCATTGGTCATGGTGTCTGTTCACAGCAGTAAAACCCTAACTAAGACAGAAGTTGGTGCCAGGAGTGGGGTATTGCTGTGATAGGCCTGACCATGCTTTTGTTTGGAAGAATGTGGAGTTTGGGACTCTGGATTTGGAAAGCCACGGAATCCTTTAAGTGGGGCTTAATGGGCCAGACTAGTAGGAATATGGAAGACAGTGGTGCTGAGGGTCATTTGAACTGTGTAGGCCTGATGGCCCAAGAGGTTTCAATGGAAAAGAACTTTAATATGTGGCTGAGAAACTGTTTTTGTGGTGTTTTGGTGAAGAACATGGCTGCTTTTTGCCATTGTCTGAAGAGACTGACCAAGGCTAAGGTAAAGAGATTTATATTAATTGCATCTGCAAAGGAAGTCTCAAAAAAGCCCAACAAAGACTTTGTTCTCTAGTTAAGTCTGATGAAGAGAATTTTGAACAAACATAGCAAGCTGAGAAAGGAAAAGTACAAAATATATAGTTTGAGTATTAAAAGCACTCCAGGAAGTGAAATGGAGCTGAATTCAAGGATATTAAATTGAATTAAAGAAGTGGTGAGCTTGGGGGCAAGATTCACCCAGTTAACTTTAGGTCCAGGCATGGTAGTACAAGCCTTTAATCCCAGGAGGTAAAGATAAGCAGATCTCTGAGTTCAAGGCCAGCCTGGAACTGAACAAATTCTAGGTGAAGAAATCTTTAATCCAGGTTTGGTTGACCACACCTTTAATCCCAGTGCTTAGGAGACAGGCATGCAGATCTCTTGAGTTCAAAGTCAGTATAAGAAGCAAGATTCAGGACAGCCAACTTAGGCAGTGAAGGAGCTGGGAAAAAGGAAGCTAATGGTAATATAATAGAACAAGGGGGCCAATGTTCCAGCTCCTGCAAGCAACAGAACTCAGCAGCTTCAGCCATGTATCTCTGGCTTTATATTCAAGAGGAGAAGGAGATTACTGGGACAATTGATGCTGGTTAGCTGGAGCTAAGAAATTAGTGGTGATTAAGAAATGACTAGCATTACTGAGGTGAAATATGGGAAGTGTTTTTGAGAGCACAAAGAAGCTGTATTTGAGATAGCCAAGGTTGTACCTTATGCTGCAGCTGTACTTGCTAACATGTAAGAATCACCCAGGTGGTACTGGTTTTGAAGGCATGAAGGCATCATGAAGAACAGCTGAGGCTTGGTACTGTGAGAGGCCATGGAAGGCCACTGGTGAAAGTGTACCCTCAGTTGTAATTGACAGCCCAGGACTGAAGGGGTCATGCAAAGGAATGAGGCTTGGTATCATGAAAAAAGTCTATGAGAGGCTTTGGTGAAGCATAGTTGCAGTGGAAGACCCTAGCATATTGGAGATGCCAGTACCATGGGATGACCACCAAGAACAGCCATGGCAGTAGAGTGGATCAATCTGAACTTATAGTGCTACAGAGGGTAGAGCTGGAGAAGTGACACCAGCTCTTTGGAGATGTACAAAAGATCATGTGTGGATCTCAGACATTGGAACAAAATGCCAGAGCCACAAGATGCCTGCCAAGGAAAGCTGCTAACAGGTAGTGGAACAAGCCCAGGAGAAAGAACCTTGTTGAAGTCAACAAAGATGAAAAAGGAGTTGGATATCTGAAGACTGCTTTGCCATCAGACATGAAGATGCAGAGTTTGGACTTTGCCCAGCTGGTTTCCTGTCTTACTTGGGGGATTACAGTTAAGTGATTGGATGAATCTCAAAAGAGACCTTGAACTTTGGACTTTTAACACTGTTGAGACTGCTATAGACTACAGGAACTTTTGAAGTTGGACTAAATGTATTTTGTATTATGCTATGTTTAAGTATGGCCCCCATAGACTCATATTTGAACAAGCCTATGGGGGCCAGGGAGTGGAATGTGATGGTTTGTATATGATTGGCCCAGGAAGTGACCTCATTAGGAGGTGTGGCCTTGTTGGAGTAGGTGTTCCACTGTGGGTGTGGGCTTAAAACCCTCACCCTGGTTGCCTGGAAGTCAGTCTTCCACTAGCAGCCTTCAGATGAAGATGTAGAACTCAGCTCCTCCTGCACCATATCTGCCTGGATGCCACCATGTTTCTGCCTTGATGACAATGGACTGAACCTCTGAGCCTGTAAGCCAGTCCCAATTAAATGTTGTTTTTTATAAAACTTGCATTGGTCATGGTGTCTGTTCACAGCAGTGAAACCCTAACTAAGACAGTGTCTAACTTCTTAAGTTCTTTATATATTTTGAATATTGGCCTTCTGTCAGATGTAAGGTTGGGGAAGGTCTTTTCCCATTCTGTAGGCTTCCATTTAGTCTTATTGATGGTGACCTTTGACTTACAGAACCTTTTCAGTTTCATGAGGTCCAATTTCTTAATTGTTAATCTAGTGCACTGGCTATTGGTCTTCTGTTCAGGAAATGTTTGCCTGTACCAATGTATTTAAGGCTATGCCCTACTTTCTGTTTTATTAGATTTAGTGTATCCAGTTTTATAATGAGATATTTGATCCACTTGGATATGAGGTTTTTGTAGGTTGATAAATATGGTTCTATCTGCATTCCTCCATATGCAGGCATCTAGTTAGACATGCAATATTTTTTGAAAATGCTTTCCTTTTTCCATTTTATGGTTTTGGCTTCTTTGTCAAAAATCAAGTGTCCATAGATGTATGGGGTTATTTCTAGGTCTTTGATTTAATTCCCTTTATCAATCTGTTTGGTTTATATCAATGACATATGGTTTATTGTCCATGGATGTTTTAACTGTTCTGAACTTTTTATTTTTCCATATGAAGTTGAGAATTTTTCCTTTAAGGTCTGCAAAGTATTTTGTTGGAATACTGTTGTGAATCACATTGAATCTAAATTGTTTGAATCACATTGATTTTTTTGTAAGATTGCTATTATTACTATGTTAATTCTACCCATCCATGAACATGGAAGTTCTAATATCTTCTTCAGTTTTTTTCTTTGGAAACTTGAAGTTCTTGTCATATAGGACTTTCTCTTACTTGACTAGTTATTAATTTGAATATTGTCTTTCTGACTTTTACTTAGTTTGTCTAATGATTTGTCTGTCTTGTTGATTTTATCGAAGGACCAGATCTTGGTTTCATTGATTCACTGTACTATTCTCTTTGTTTCTAATTTATTCACTTCACCCCTAAGTTGAATTTTCTCCTGCTGTCTACACCTCTTGGGTGTGTTTGCTTCTGTTTCTTCTAGAACTTTCAAGTGTGCTGTTACATTACCAATATGAGATATCTCAATTTTATTTTAGAAGGCACTTAATGCTGTGAAATTTCCTCTTAGAATTGCTCTCTTTGTGTCCCATAAGTTTGGGTATGTTGTGCCTTCATTTTCACTAAATTTTAGAATGTCTTTAATTTGTTCTTTAACCAAGTTGTCATTGAGTAGAGAATTGTTCAGTTTCCATGAGTTTGCAAGCTTTCTGTTGTTTCTGTTGTTGTTATTAAAGTCCAGCTTTAATCCATGGTGATCTGATAAGATGCAAGGGGTTATTTCAATTTTCTTATATCTGTTGAGGCTTGCTTTGTGACTGAGTATATGGTAAATGTTAGAGAAGGTTCCACAAGGTGCTGAGAAAAAGGTATACTGTTTTGAGTTTGGGTGAACTGTTCTTAGATATCTGTTAGGTCCATTTGAATCATAACCTCTTACTTTCATTATTTCTGTTTAATTTCTGTCTGGATGACCTGTTCATTGGTGAGAGTGGGGTGCTGAAGTCTCTTACTATTGATGTGTAAGGTTGTATGTATGATTTAAACATTTCTTTAATGAATGTGTGTGTCCTTGCATTTGGGGCATGGATGTTCAGAATTGAAACATCATGTTGGTGGACTTTTCCTTTGAGGAATAACTATAAAGTGTTCTTCCCCATCTCTTTTGATTAATTTTGAATTGAAAATCTATTTTTATTAGATATTAGAATAGCTAGTCCATCTGGCTTCTAGGGTTTGTTTGCTTGGAAAAATTTTTCCAGCCCTTCACTCTGAGGTAATGTCTGTATTTGTTGCTGAGGAGTGTTTCTTACATGTAGCAGAATGATGGATCCTGTTTATGCATCTATTCTGTTAGCCTGTATCTTTTTATTGGAGAATTGAATTCAGTGACTTTTGAGAGATATTAATGACCAATGATTGTTAATTCCTATAATTTTAATGTTAGTGAGTGATGGTTGTGTGTGTGTGTGTGTGTGTGTGTGTGTATAATTCTCTTCTTTTTGTTTGGCTAGTATGATAGTATGTATTTCTTGTGCTTTCTAGGGTATAGTTACCCTCCTTGTATTGTATTTTTCTTCTGGCATCTTTTGTAGAGCTGGATTAGTGGAAATATATTGTTTAAATTTGATATTGTCATGGAATATCTTGTTTGTTCCATTTATGGTGATTGAAAGTTTTGCTAAGTATTGGAGTCTGGCCTGATATTTAGGGTCTTTAAGACATCCTCCCAAGTCCTTCTGGCTTTTAGAGTTTTTGTTGAGAAGTCAGGTGTAATTCTGATAGGTCTGCCTTCATATGTTACTTAGCCTTTTATCCTTGTAGCTTTTAATAGTCTTTCTTTGTTCTGTACATTTAGTGTTTTGATTATTATGTGGCAGGGGTATTTTTTCCTGGTTCATTCTGTTCGGTGCTCTCTAAGTTTCTTGTAAGTTTATAGACATCTCTTTTGTGTTTAAGAAATTTTCTTCTATAATTTTGTTGAAGATATTTTCTGCACCTTTCAGCTGGGAATTTTCTCCTTCTATTTCTATTATTTTTAGGCTTATGTTTTCATAGTATCACAGGTTCAAAGTTTTTTAATTCCAGGAAGTACTCTTTAGTAAAGGTCTAATTTATAACCAACCTCTTTTTTTCCAAAGCCATTCTTTAATGAATTTGAAAACCCACCAAGAAAATGAAAGAATATTTTTAAATTGTGAAGAAAAATATATTATTCACTAGGAAGAAGCAAGCTGAAAAGGTGCTCCAACACTTTGTTGAATTTTATATTCTTTCCTTCTTTCTTTTTATGATTTCTAATTTTCAGACCTCAGCAGTATTTTTCTTCATTGTATTTTCTTTTTTTTTATTGGATATATTCTATATTTACATTTCATTTCCCTTTTTTTGTTTCCCCACCCCCCTACCTCTTATAGTCCACTAACTGTGAGAAATATTAAGCCAACATCACATCTCCTTTTCTCCCACTTTTCTTGCCAGTTCAGAAGATAATACTGACGAAAGCGTCTCAATAGGCTCTGTTTGTTTGTTTTAATCATTGTAACTCCTTGCTTAGATGAGAAATCTTTTAGGAAGAAAACTGTTCAATGTTAGTTGCTGTCTTATCACCCACAAAAAGACCACATTACTGCCACCACATGTTGATTACAATTCTGTCCCACCTGTGCTTATTTCATGGTTACAATATATTTTCTTCTCCACAACTTTTTGAGCTGTATTGTGACATCAAGCATGGCTGCATAAATAAACATGATTATAAACATGCTGATAATAAAAATTCCAGAATATACAATAACCAAAAATAAATTAAACATCAACTGTGCCATGAAACTTATGTGCCCCTGGCAATGTTCACCCATATGGTATTGCCTGTTTTTGGTGTGGCCTTGATATCTGGACTCACAACATGAGAACTTCACATAGTGTATACTGCCATGTCAGGAAATGCCAATAAATACTATCTTAAATACCTGGTCTTAGGTTTAGGACTATTATATGTTATGAATTGTGGTGCTTTTAATGCACTTAAAGGTTTTCTGCTCCTAAAGAAACATAATGGTTTAATTACAGGAAACAAACAATATTTTTCTACCATAATTCCTCAGCATGTGCCAAATTAGTATAGCTTTGTATTGTATTGTCAAACAGTTCGGTTTTCACAATTGCTGTTGGAATTAATGACTAGAATTCTATAAGAAATTGTTAAATGAATTTTAGCTTGTGCTTAGAACATGAGTGTATTCATCAGAAAGAACTTTCTCAATGTTAATAATTATAAAATCAAAACATCAATCAACCATGAAAAACATTGAAGACATTTCATTTCTGTAATATAAAATATCAGGAAAGATTTCTTTACATAAAAGTAAACAAGCTCACTAAATACCATTAGTATGAAGTCTCATTTTGCCTTCAATAATCAAATTATATGTAAACTGAAAATTTGTCTTAAAATTAATTTCTCTGAGGTCAATTATAAATAAATCTTTTTTTATAATTTTGCCTATGTTATATTGGTGTTAAGGGATTTTGGTGAAAAGTGTTGTATAGGAGAACCACTGAGTTTATTCAGAAGGATGGACAAAGAGTTATATCAATCCTTGAAGAGGACCCACTCAGACAGGAAAGTGAAGCCGTGGAGAGGGCAGGGACCACTGATAGTATGACAGCCAGAGGTCTGAGAGGCAGGAGAAAGTGCAAGCAGTCACTCCTTCCCTCAGAGCTACCAGAGTTAAGGTACAGATTCAAAGCATCACAGACAGAAAGCGATAAGTCTGAGGAAGGAATGCCAAAGCCAGGCTGGAGAGTGAAGGTAGAGATATTTAGGGTCCTGATACAAAGTAACAGAGAAACAGAGGGCTGAAAGTGGCGCATCCATTGAGTATCCAGTCAGAAAGAGGGTGGATAGGGGGTAGGAGGGAGGTGGAGAGAGGGGAGGGGGAGGGGACAGAGGAGGGAACACAGAGAGGGGGGAACCATTTTTTACAATGACTGGCTCTTTCATAAGCTTCCACTGATGGCCAGTGGCTTTTAGGAAACAGTAGTGGTCATTATATCAGAACCAATGGACATTATGGGCTCCATTAGCTGGCATGGCCTCTGCTATGGTCAGGCTATATTTCTACTCCTCATCCTCTGTAGGTCTGCTTCTTCTGTGAACTCTAGTGACATCCTGCAGCACCCCTGCTCCCCATTCACTGCCCATCTGATGCTTAAGTCTTCTATTAGTGGTCAATACCATGACAACCTTTGTGAGGCATGTTGTCATCAGAACAAACTGTGGGGCCTGGCAATCTGAGAGCTATCTGGGAATGAAAAGAAGGTGCCACACAGTGCTGTGAACCCAATATCTGCCTGCAAGAGGCAGCCTTGATTCAGCCCTCACACGTTCTGTTCTTGGAATCTACAGGGTCCTGGGAAGATAGCTCAGGGCAGCCTATCCCACTGTGCACTGTGTTGCCAGCTATGAGCTCTTCACCCTGTTCTCTTGCCTGGAAAGGGCAGTGTGACAAAATGTCTTGGTTCCCTCAAACCAATCACACCTGCTTGTTCTCATTTTGCACAGCAAGCTTCATGGATCTCAGAAGTCCTTTTGGTCATAAGAGCTTTCAGGGAGCTAGAAAGGAGCAAGCTGTGGTACTTCAGGTCAACCTCAGCAAGAGGGGGACTCTCCTATTGGCAAGGGAAGTCTGAGAAGGTATAGGGCACTTGGAGAGCCTCCAAACCTGGTGTCATGCGTGGTTTGAGATTGAGGCAAGGAGGCTGGCTGGTACCAACAAAGCAAGAAATGGCATTCGGACACTGGCCCTACCTGCCTTCAGCCTCTTGGCTGGCATCTGCCTTGTGGTTCCCGAGGAGTGTCACTCTCCCCTTTGTCCCTCCCCTGCACTGCTTTCTCTCTTGTGTGTGTTAGAGCTGTTGTCAAGTCACTGTGACAAAGCACCCAACCTAAGAGAAGGAAGATTTATTCTGGCTTACAGTTTCAGGGCTCACAGTCGGTAAAGGTGGGGAACATAAAGTCCAGCAACTCATACTGTAGTGACAAGAATATGTGTCCGTGCCCTCCTCAGTTGATGTAGAACCAGGAGGTAGAGAAAGGCAATAACCTAGGGACATGACCTTCTAAGATGTCTCTACAGTGACCAAATTCCACCAACCAGGCATCTCTTTCTGCGGCTACCACAACCTTAAATGTATGAACCAGGCATGAGTATCAGGAATTTGGTGAAGGGAAGAACTTCATATGTTCACATACCTCCCTCACTATTCATCTTCAGAGACCATCTTGGACATCTCCATGTTTCAGCAACTCCTTCTATTCCTTCCCAGGTGTCACCGACAGTGAGGACCATGGGTGATTCATCATTGCAAGATTCGAACTGGACTCAGACTCTGAGAACAGTATTATGTTGGCCCCACAACCCTCACATAAGTCTCCTGACTAAGGAGGAGTCCTGGCCTGAGCCTCAAGTTCCCTGCAATGCTTGAGACTCTAGGGTTGAAATGCTGTTCTCCCTTCCCACCTATTCACAATGACACTTTGCTGTTGCAGAATAAGGTATTGACCATGGTCACTAAGCACATACACAGAGGGTAATCTTTGTACTCATTGCAAAGACCAATGGCACGCTGGGTCTCTGTGACTATCAACAGCTACTTTGGACATGTGAGTGGCCAGCTGCCAGGTGGGTGCTGAAGCCAGGCTGAGTGAAAGTTGGGAACGTGGGCAGCAGTTCAACCCAAGTATCTGCTTCTATAGTGCAGCCTCCCTTCAGGGACCCTAGAACCCATGGAAAGACTTCAGGAGTTTCTCTGGCCCCATGAGAAGTCAGATTTGGAGAGAGGTGGTAGCCACACTGACCACACGGTGGGGGAATCTTTGTAAGGGACTTGGAGACTGTGTGTCAGGCAGCTGACAGTGGTGGCCTTGATGCCCTCTGCCCCATCCAGGGACAGGAGGTCACCATGAGGACACCTTCTACACTGTGAACATCAGTTATGAAATGATTGATTTGCCATGGAAGCAGACGGTGTCAGCACCAGCCTGCATATCCCCAGCCAGCAACAGCATTTCCTCCCTACCACCCTGACGCATGGGGCACTGTGGGGAGCCTTAGTTCAGCTACTTGTGACCAGCAGGAAAGCGTTGTTTCATGGGTTAGAGATTTGGAAGAGTTCCTCCCACTTTTGCCCCCAAACCCAGTCCCAGGCGTGTGTGTGTGTGTGTGAGTGTGTGTGTGTGTGTGTGTGTGTGTACATGTGTGTGTGCATGTGTTTGCATGTGTGCATACATATGTGTGCATGCATGTGTGTATGTGTGTGCATGTGTATCCGTATGTGTATGTGTGTGTGTCTGTGTGTCTGTGTGTGTGTGTGTGTGTGTGTGTGTGTGTGTGTGTGTCTATGTCCAAGCCAGAGGACAACTCCCAGTGGCATTCCTCAGGGACCATAAACGTTACTTTTTGAGGCAATGTCTCCCACTAGCCTGGATTTTGCCGAGTAGACTGACTGGCCAGCAAGCCGCACTCCAGGATTACAGTCATCCATCGCCATGCTTGGCCTGATTGCTTGTTTTAATGTTGGTGCTGAGAATCAAACAAGCTGCCATCTCTCCAGGCCTCCTTTAGCTTCCTTTTCTACCCAAAGTAAATATAATCCAAACCAAAACCAATTCACAGAGACTGCTGACTGGCCTCTTCTCCTTCCTCTTACCTTCTGTTTCCCAAGCTACTGAGTCTTCCCACTGAGGCAATATTAAGACAAGGTCGCATGTAACTTGGAGATTAGCCAATGGGATTTCTCAGCAGTGTAGTCTGGAAGAGTGGTATCCTCACTCTGGTCACCGCTGTGCCTTTTCCCCCATGGCTCCCCACGTGACACTTTTTTTTCTATTTCTGAAGCAGTACGTACACACTGAGAAAGACACCTATGGCTTATAGGAACCACACCACTGGAAAGGAAGGAATAGGAAAGGAACCCCAGAAAGCAGGCCTCCTCTATCCCAGAGAGGCCTGCTCTAGCCCTCTAGCTCCTGGGTTGTCACATCCCTGTTTTCTGCCTTTCACTGCAGCTTTCCTGCGACCCTCTAGCTCATAATAATCCACATGCTGAGTGTCAGCTGAGCATGAACAAAGGGACCTTTCTCCTCTGCAGAGATTGCTCAAGACGCACACAAGCTTCGGAATTTACAGCGGCTCTCTTAAAACGCTTGACATTTCCCCACGATTTCTTAGGTATACTTGGTGGGCAGCATGCGTCATCTCTGTTTGAATTTATAGAACCGAATACGCCGTTTTCTCCACTTTAATGTCATCCCCTCGGTAACCAGGAGGTCAGAGGCAGCAACGCCCAGAGAGCAGATTTGTCACTGGAATGTGGGAAGCGGGGTATAAATTTATCTTGTCCTGATCCCAGGCGCTCTCTAGCTCATGATTTTTCATATGCTTGTGAGAATGTTCCCGGATCGGCTTTCTCACACATTTCACCTTTCCAGACAGATCTGAGACTTAGTCATGTGGAGCACTGTAGCTCTGTCTCTTCCACCCCTTCCTCAGAGAACAGTTCTTTGTGTTGTCTCTCCTACCATTCTCCTCTCCACAGAAAAGGCAGGCAACATTTATTGCAATGTCTTATGCATACAGAATGTTTGCAGAGAACACAAGGTCACTGTGGCCTTGCAGGAGCTTCCCAGGACCCACCGGGCTCTTCACATAGCTGATCTCATCCCACTCACCATCATATATGCCCTTCAAGATGCCACAGGAACTTCAGTCTCATTTTACCTTCCTGAGTACCACTTCCTGGCCAAGTCTTGGAGGATAGGCCAGATCTTTCCAACCCTTCAGTGGCCCTGGCATCTATGAGCTCACAATGACTACCTGAGACTCATAAGAGACCCTGAGTCTCTTCCACACTGCTGAAGGCTGTTGGTGTAGGTGCAGTAGATTTTGACCTTTCTGTAATGGCACTTCAGCATTCTCATGGGGCAGACCATGGCAAGGAGAAGCTCAACAAGGTGTTATGTGTCCCCTAGAAGGACTTCTGTGTCCTCCTCTCTTCCTCTTGCTGCTTCCGGTGCTTAGGAAAGGGTTTGGACTAGAGATGACAAAGACTCCCTGGGAAGCCCCATTTTCCTCTCTTCCCACTGGATGTCATATCTATGTCCCCATTGCTACCCTGCTGCTCAGAGCCTCAGTGAGACCCTTTAGGAGATGTATAATCCCTATGTTCGGCTTGAAACTGCTTTTGGCCAGCTCTGTTCTATCAGTCCTTATAGTCAGTAAGACCCCTGGAGATCTCTTTCCTTCGTTGTGGTATGCACTGCCACTGAATCTAGAAGACACAATTTGAGTTATTTTAGGAAGTTAAGAGCAAAAGTTGAGTCCTGTGGTCCTTAGGGATATAGATTTGAGAGCCGGGATGGGGGCTTCAGCCCCGCACTAGACAACGATGTCACAAAAGATCATGGAGAGCTGGGAGGAGGGGCTTCCCTAAGAGCACATCCCCACAGGCCGGGGCTCTATTGCCTCCATGCTCAGCCTATGCAAACTGGTGTCCACTGGGCTCTCTGCATGAGATAAACCTGATCCTTGAGAACACATGGACCAAAGTCCTCTGTGGACAGCAAGACCCTTAGTCATGTCTTAGGGGTGTAGGTTCGTTCAACCCAGCTGTCCCTGAGGGCACAAGCATGGGATGGCTGGCCATGCTGTCCTCTGCCTTGAGGTGGCATAGACTCAGGACATATGTCCTCCCTACACCCCTTGCCACCTGTGGCAGGAGGGAGGTCTGACCCTGCACCTTGCTACCTTGCGTGGGCATCACAGTAGAGCTGGCCCGGTGGCGTGGGTGCAGGGCAGTGGCAGGCTGCCCAACTCAATTACTACTCAGATCCAGATCCAAGGCTTTGAGGTAGCCCACCCCAACATCCAACGTATCTATGATCTGATGGACTATATGAAGGGGCTGGTCCTGCAGATCAAAGCTAAAGGTTCTCCATAGCATAAGGTAACAACAGAATATCCCAGAAGGATCCAGGTGAGGATCCAGTATTGATAGTGTAGTACAAGCCAGAGGCCTAAAATCAGGCCAATGACTCCTTGCAATGAAAAATTCCAAGTTAAGAAGTGTGGACAAAAGGGTATACTATGGGACACACTGTGACACACTACAGCTTCCACAAGGAGATTTTTTTATTTTTTATTTTCTTTTGGAGGATAGTTGCAAGGGCAGAAGGTGGTTACGAAGGAATGAGGGGACAAGTGAAATTCAGAAAGAAAGAATCAATAAAAAGTTAACAAGAATATCAAATTTACCAGCTGATGTTCTTTGAAGTAGAACAATTACTGCATTTGGACTCCTGTAGGCATCGCATAGGGAGCCAGCTCTGCACTTGGATGGATGGTCTACCATCTTCTCAAGGCAGACAGTGCCAGGAAAGCGTTGTGAGACCTGAGAGATGGGGACAAGTCCACATGTCTCTTATTAGGGCATGGTTGTTGGAACCACATCTTATAATGGCTATAGATGGGGACAAGACATTCCAGACTTCCATTTCTACACACACACACACACACACACACACACACACTGTCTAGGATTGCTTTTATAAGAATCCATCATTATATGGAATTATATGGTGTGTAATGTCCAGGTAGTGCTTTAGTCCCCAGAGGCTTGCATCTCCAGACTATCAGCCACACTGAGAATGCATAAGCAAGTGTCGTGAGCCCAAGGATGAGAAGCTGAGACTGGAAGCGATGCATCTGAGATAAGAGACAGGAAGCAAGGCTGGAGCTGAGCCAAACTGAGGAGAGTTTTATGGTCTGGTGGTATTTAAAGTATGTCTCTGAGACGCAGAGGGGTCTTAGGGGAACAGTGAACAGACGGTCCAAGACCACTAGAAGATCCTCACTCTGTCGTAAGACTGTGTCTGTCCTTAGAGAACCAAGACAAGGCACCTGGCGTGAAATCCATTACTAAATGGTTCAGTACAGCAGCAGGGTGTGAAGAACAGGAACCTCACACATACGCACGCACAGGGCTCTTGTGTTACAGGCATGGCCTTCAGCTCTTGATGCCACTGGGAAGAGGTTGGACCACAAAGATGATAGCCTCGTCAGCAGATTCAGCCATTGTGCTATTAGAAGGAAGTGTGTCACCAGGGATGTACCTTCAACCACAGACTGAAACTTCTGAACTCATAAGCCCCAAATCCCCCCTCCTTTAAGTTGGCATTTTCAGGCATCTTGTTGAAGTGACAAAAAGCTCAGTAATGCAAGTGACATCTTTGTGGTTACAAACAAAATCTATTATCACATGAGGGGAATATATCCGACAGATGTCCACAGACAAGCTTGCACCTTGGATGACAGCTCTGAGAGGAAGAGTCTCTACAATCGCCACACTCCAACTTCAGTGGGAGATCCATCCTGATAAAATCTGTTCTGTCTAATCTTCAAATCCCATGTCATCCCAATAAAGTATCCATGAAGAGAAAGAATAAAGATAGCTGAGAAATTTCCAAGACCAAGTGTAATAATGAGCGACCCTTTAAATCAGCTGGCATAGCATCCTATGTCAGGCCCATTATTGTTAGGTCTTAAGACACCAGGAAGCCACCGTCCCAATGGCTGAATCACATGGTCAGGTGAATCTCTAAAATAGAACGGGAATCCAGAGAGAGCGCTTAACAGCCATAGAAAGGTGGCAACACATTAACAAGAGTCTTTTTTATATCATCAGCAAAAAGAAGGTCCAGTACAAACTGTGAGATATGGGTTGGCCATCTGAATTGACCTCTACCATTGATACTAAAGTAAATTCTGTATTGAACAAAGATTCAAAGATAACACTTGAACGTGTTCCTAACTACCAAGGTAGGAAAATCTGTTTTGTAAGCAAGCAAAAGTCTAGATGCCATAAAAAGATGCTGTTTGGAATATAAACAAAGAATATAGAAAAATTTAAAAAAAGATGCCATTGGTAGATGGGTTGAATTACATCAAAATAGAAACTTCCAGTGGCACAACATTATAAAGAAGGCAAAAAGATTTTTTTTTAAGCCAGGAGTACATTTACAAAATATGTCACAGAGAAGCCCTCCCCTGTGACAGGAGCTCTATCAATAAGATCCATGACATGACAGAAATAAAAACAGAATGGAGAAGAGACAGAATGTGGGAATCACACACACACACACACACACACACACACACACACACACGAGTGGCTCACAACCCTCTGGAGAACACTCTACCTCTCTCATCATACAGAAAAGACAACCTGTTTCCACATTGGGATACCACCTTTCATTTACTGGATTGACAGATACAGAAGTTTATCACACTTACTTGCAAGGATTACGGTTAAGGCACTGTCACTGAGTTCTCAAATGGTTGCCAATCAAGGCAACTTCAGTTGGTAATATATTGGCAGCTGTCAAAATTGCAATTGTGTTCCAAAACCAGTAACACGTTTCCTCTTGGACCTATCCCTCTAGCCCTGGAACTGCACTGTGGACTGGACTGTATGAAAGCAGGTAAGAGGGAAGCAGAAAGGGGGAATATGTATCGCTTGTAATGTTAGAGACTAGGAAGCCACTGAAGTGATGTGTAATGGTGACGCTGATGAGCCCTGGGGACAAAGGGCTACGGTGACTATCTGGGAGGAGGCTAGAGGAATCAATAGAAGCCTGTGGAAAAACAGGGAGGGACCATGGCAGGCAGAATCAGAACCACATGGATTTGCAGAAGACAGATCGATCCTTCCTGTCTATGAGATAGAATGTAATAGCAATGGTGTCCCACTCTTCAAGGTGTAGTCAGCCCACCCTGCAGAAGGCTCTTTCTTAGAGACAGGAGACTTCTTGTCTCCCTTCATATGGTGATTTGCAATAAAAATTTCAAGAGGGCTAATATCCAGTGTATACAAAGAACTCAAGAAATTAGTCTCCAGAGAGTCAAATAACCCTATTAAAATGGGGTACAGTGCTAAACAGGAAATTCTCAACTGAGGAAACTCGAATGGCTCTAAAGCACTTCAAGAAATGTTCAGCATCCTTAGTTATCAGGGAAATGCAAATCAAAACAACATTGAGATTCCACCTCATACAGGTCAGAATGGCTAAGATAAAAAACTCAGGGGACAGGAGATGCTGGAGAGGATGTAGGGGAAAAGGAAAACTTCTCCATTGTTGATGGGATTGCAAGCTGGTAAAAGCACTCTGAAAATCAGTTTGGCGCATCCTCAGAAAATTAGACATAGTACTACCTGAAGACCCAGCTTTACCACTCCTGGGCATATACCCAGAAGATGCTCCTACATATAATAAGGACACATGCTCCACTATGTTCATATCAGCCTTACTTATAATAGCCAGAAGATAGCTGCCTTATTTATAATAGCCAGAAGCTGGAAAGAACACAGATGTTCTTCAACAGAGGAATGGATACAGAAACTGTGGTATATATACACAATGGAGTACTATTCAGCCATTAAAAACAATGAATTCATGAAATTCTTAGGCCAATGGATGGAACTAGAAAGTGTCATCCTGAGCAAGGTAACCCAATCACAAAAGAATGCACATGGTATGCACTCACTGATAAGTGGATGTTAGTCCAAAAGCTCAAAATAAACAAGTTACAATTCACCCAGCACAGGAAGCTCAAGAAGAAGGAGGACTTAAGTGAGGGTGCTTTGGTTCCTCTGAGAAAGGGAACAAAATACTCACAGGAGCAATAAAGGAGACAAAGTGTGGAGCAGAGACTGAAGTAAAGGTCACCCAGAGACTGCCCTACCTGGGAATTCATCCTATAAACAGTCACCAAACCCCGACCCTACTATGGACGGCAAGAATTGCATACCAAAGGGAGCATGTCATGGACTCTGTTCTTAAAAAAGACTTCCTTTGAAGGTCAATGTTGTAGTGCCGTTTGCTTTATTTTGAGACATGATCTTACCCATGCATCCCAGGCTAGTTTCTTCCTGACTCTATCACCAGGCCCAGTTCTTTCTAGAATCCAGCTCCTAATTAGAGCTTAGAAGTTGATAAGTGCATTTGGGCCAAATTTGTAGTAAGTAATGTATGCATGGTGAGTCCTGCTGGTACCAGTTATCTTGGGTCCCAAGAAGCCCCAGGAAGGGACTATAGAAAGTCATGGTGCAGAGGAGACCTTGACCCTCCCTGCCCTTGAGGATCATTGGACGATATTGGTCCATGAGAGCAAAGAGAGCAGAGACGACAGAGTAGGGTGCAGATACCCTGTAAGTAGGTACAGTAACGAAGATACACCCCAAAAAGGCTGCACAGAGACAGAGAAAATTCACATGGGCTGATTCAGGCCTATATAGTTTTGGAGATGGGGGTCAGAAATATTCAGAATGGGTAAAGATCACTGGCTTAACGCATAGGGTACCAAAGTGCCTCAGTAGCATTTCAGGAATTTCAGGTGCTAGCTGAACAGGTTCTCATTGGGAGAAAGGAAATTGAACCTATAATCTTAACCAAGGATACTTGACATTCTGCAGCTAAAGATGTAGGGGGCAGTTAAACTTCTCAGACAAGGTCACAGAAGGGGAAACTGCCAGTAAAGAGAGGTCTCCATTTTGCAGAGACCAGAAGGCTATGTAGAATTTGACCTTATTAGCAAGGCAACAGAGGCACCTGGCACTGCTCTTTCTACAAGTGAGCAGTCTGAGTTATAAGACATTAGGGCAGGCAGCAGCCAAATCATAATCTCCAGGGAAGGCAGCCCTTCCCTTACTTAATTTTCCAACAAACCCAACCAACCAGTCTTGTGGCTACTGAATCCACTATAAGATCTCCAGGTACGTGCCACAGAATGGGTCACCCAGTACTGTCTCATTGTAAAACTCAGCTGCAAAAGTACTAGGTCTTCATCTAACAATACAAGACAAGTTTAACCCTCTCTCTTCATCCTTGCCCCAACATGTGCACCAAAAATCTAGTCCAAGTCACAAATGTATGTCAGTCTAGGAAGCTGTTTATCTCAATGCAGAGATGCCAGAAGTTAGCAATTACAACCACAATGGAAAGTCAACACCTTTCCCTGTGGGTGATAGGATATCCCTCACCCAGGAAGCAGAGGCACCACTGTCTTGGTTTTGTAGAAAAAACTGAAATGGCAACTGCAGGAGGATAGCCAGAAGCTTCCTGACAGTAGATGGCCATTGGGACCAGACTACAGCAAATGTCAAAGAGTAAAGTCTCAAACGTGTGTGTGTGTGTGTGTGTGTGTGTGTGTGTGTGTGTGTGTATAGCTGGATTGCTGCAGACCCTGTGTCACTTTTCCTATGTAACCTCAGTGTAGCCCTTGTGTGTCACCTGAACAAAGTGACCTCAACATGCTCTGACCAAGGGGAAGATGCCAGGCAATTATACACTGGTTCTGGGCACAAAATGGAGCATGTGCCTCTAACACAGGGGGACAAGACAACTCAGTGTGCAGAAGAGACAATAAGCATCAAAGCAGCCTCCAGAAGGAGGAGGGGACTAATGAGGCTCAAGGGTGTGCTGGGTTTCCTTCAGTCCCGTAGCCAGCAGCTCAGGCAAGCAGTAAAGATGCATAGGTACCCACAAGGTTGCATTGTGGGAGATTCGTGTGTTAATACAAACACTCTCGTACAATTCCATCTTGTCTTGGGAGATTTGGATGCAATACAAGACAAATATTGCATGCATAAAAATCAAAGATGTAGAATGGATGAAACAACAAGAAGAAAACAAAGAAGACTGGTACATTAGCAGCAGCATTATGGGCAAGGGATTTCCTGAAAAGCTGTGTCTGACTGCAGAGAGAAACAAATCACCTGGCCAGCAAGAGAAGCTTATTGTGACTCTTACCCTGGAAGTCTATCCCCCACCTGGTAGAGCCTTGAAGTCTCTTGTCTCCCTTCATATGGTGATTTGCAATAAAAATTTCAAGAGATAGAGAGATGGCTTAGTGGTTGTACTGGCTAGTTTGGTGTGTCAACTTGACACAGGCTGGAGTTATCATAGGAAAAGTAGCTTCACTTGGGGAAGTGCCTCTATGAGATCCAGCTGTGGGCATTTTCTCAATTAGTGATCAAGTGAAGGAGGGCCCCTTGTGGGTGGTGCCATCTCTGGGGTGGTATTCTTGGGTTCTATAAAAGAGCAGGCTGAGCAAGCCAGGGGAAGCAAGCCAGTAAGGAACATCCCTCCATGGCCTCTGCATCAGCTCCTGCTTCTGACCTGCTTGAGTTCCAGTCCTGACTTCCTTTGGTGATGAACAGCTGTGTGGAAGTGTAAGCTCAATAAACCCTTTCCTCCCCAACTTGCTTCTTGGTCATGATGTTTGTGCAGAAATAGAAACCCTGACTAAGACAGTGGTTAAGAGAACCGACTGCTCTTTCAGAAGATGCAGATTTGATTCCCAGTGTATAACCATCTATAACTCCAGTTCCAAAGTGTCAAAGACACTCTTCAGGACTCTGCAAGCACAAGGCATGTATGCAGGCAAAATACTCATACTCCTAATGTGAGAATAAACAAATCTTATAAAGAAAGGTATTTCATACGAGAGAAACAACACCCTGTTCCCAGGAGGTTGCAGGCCTTGATATGATATAGACATACATCTGGTGAGATAGAGTGAACAAATAGGTATGCTGTCTCAACACTGAACAAACCACTAACTCAAATATTAAGCCTATCTGATGTGTAAAGCAGAGATGTTATGAATGTACAAATATAGATACTGATATAGTTATGGGTATAAGTATATACCCACCCAGGAATATGATAGATACAAATTATATAGAGATGGATATACATGCAGAAAATGTGCAGCTATAGATGTGGCTAGATATACTCCTAATTCTGTGTGTGTGTGTGTGTGTGTGTGTGTGTGTGTGTGTATTTCTCTCTCCGACTCTCTGTCTCTCTCTTTCTCCATCCCTCCCGCCCTCTTTCCCATCCCCCCTCCTTCCCTACTTCTTTTCCTCTCTCTCTCTCTCTCCTCTCTTATACACACAGATAGATAGTTGATAGATTATCAGGTACAGATTACCAATGACAGATAGAAAAGGATAGATAGGTAGGTAGATAGGTAGATAGATAGATAGATAGATAGATAGATAGATAGATAGATATAGGTAATATTACATTCTCTGCTATCCTGAACTTTGTAATTCAACACATGAAAAGCCCCTGGTAAATGAACAGGACAAGGTATCTGAGATGGCAGTTTCCCAGGTCCTAAGGGCAGGCATCAGTAGATACAAACCAGGGCACAATAGTCATCCCAATTAGAGCAAAATTCAAACTCAAATCTATCAGAATCTTAAGTCTTTGAGCTTCCCATCCTACAACAAAAGCTGAGCTGTCATCTCCAGCTGTGCTGAAATTTTCAATGGAAAAGTCTAAGTCAGAAACACATTAAAAAGTATGCACTTTAGTGTGAGAAATAAATATATAAAAATTCACTTCCAAACTCTGCAGTGAACATTCCACAGGAGATACCCTAAATAATATGCACTATAAATTTAATAAATTTTTTGTAGCCCCAGAATACCCACTTAATAAATTCCTTTCTGGAATCATAATTTATTTTATCTTTGGTTTACTTACACTTGAGTTAAAAAGAAAAAAACAGCTCTAATTGCAACCAGCATTAACATGGCACACTCAGGTAACAGCTAATAGGAAGTTACCTGAATGGATCCTACTCAAATGTTAGTCAAAACTCTAGTTTGCATTAGATAGATAGATAGATAGATAGATAGATAGATAGATAGAAAGATAGATAAATATTGAGATAGTTATCAATTTAGATATGGGTATAGATATAGAAATAGATGACAGCTACACACATTTGAATGGAGATATAGTATAAATGCACAGGTATTAGAATATAGTTAGCTGTGGGTATGTGTACAGGTATAGACTCAGTAATAGATAGATAAATAGAAATGAATATACACTTGAATACAATATGCTATAGATGTCAAATGTCATATATAGACACATGAATTAAGATAAATAATCATGAATATTGATCTAACTATGAAGACATATACTATGTGTGGATACTGCTATAGATATGCTAGATATAAATGATATAGAGTTACATCTGAATATGATGCCTACACATGTAGACACACCATACACACAGCTAAATGGATTGATACATATAGATACGTAAACATAGATATACACCTATGTAAGTATAGATATAGTCATAGACATAATAGATACACATGATACTGAAATAGAGACATATCTGAATGAATTATAGCTATCTATATACAGATGATACATATAGATAAATATGTGGACAGAGATATTTAAAATGTGTATTATTGATATATATATAGATAGATACTGATATAGATACTACAGATAGAGATGATGTGAATATAACTATATGTATGTGTGTACCACATGGATTCAGATGACAGATGGCCATGGTACCAAGCACAATGAGAATACCTGTATGTATACTGTATGCATATTGTGCATATGTAATGTAAACATTGGGTAAACCTTTCAAGTTGAGCTACAAGCCTTGGAATCCTAACAGATGTTATGACAGGGGATACTCAGGCTGATCTCTTCCTTTGTACCATGTTGCCATAGACCCATTTGCATAGGCTACACAGAAGCTAAATAAATTGTCCTCATTCTTGCCTCAAATCCAAGGCCCACATAGTGGATAGATTTCACTGGAGTTGTTGGGTAAGTTTTCAGCAACCTTGAATGGCAACATAAGCAATACTGGTCGCAAAACTAAGGTTGATACAGCCACTCAGTTCTCTTGGTTTCCATGGTGAAGAAGAACTAGAAATTTCTGTGAGAATCTCTTTATTATCTAATTTTTCAGAGCACCTGAGAGGGAGGGTTAGTGTCTGAGAGAATAAGGAAAGAAGTGATAGTGTTAACATCCACATTCTAGAATGTAAAGAATCAATCTGAGTTACTCTCCCAAGGTCACCTGCAAAAGTCGAGCCCATGTTCCTTCTTGAACATCTATTTGGTCTATGCCAATTTCTGATCCCTGAGGCTCTTACCACACTAGCTGTTGGCTCAGAATGTCTATAGGTGAGCATCAGAAATAATACAACAACCAGCACTCTTATCCAGATACATAAGAGGCACATGTGCAAAACTTTTATCATTTGCTTCTTAGTATGCTAGGAGTCCCGTTCTCCTCCAGTCACACACATACATCACTACACATAGACACAGTCAAATAAATGCACAAGGACAAGCCCAATAACAGTAAGCTACACTCTCTACCCTGTGCACTTCAGTTCCCAACCCAGAGCTTGCCTGAATTCTTTGTAGGCCTGCTGATACCAGAGACAACCAGGTGAGACCCTACTCCCCCAAACTCCTACCTGTCAAGTCCCTCCAAAGGATACCCAACAACACTAAACAGCACTGGCTCCCCCATACTCTGTGTTCTGGCCTATAACCCTGCCTGCATTCCCAGAGACCTGCAAGCACCAGGGAAAACCAGGTAGCTAAAGACTGACAGAAGAACACTTGCAAGAGCCAGGACAAGATGACACCATCAGAGCCCAGCTATGTTACTACAGCAAGCCTGCGATGTCCTAACACAGCCAAAGAAAAATAAAATGCTAATCTTCTCTGTATCATTTAAAAGATGGGGTACATTGCTTCTCGGCCTTTTGGCTAAGATCAAGTGTAAAAGATGGGGTACAGAGCTAAACAAAGAATTTTCACCTGAAGAACTTGGATGGCTGAGAAGCACCTTAAGAAATGTTCAACATCATTTGCCATTAGGGAGATGCAAATCAAAACAACCCTGAGATTCCACCTCACACCAATCAGAATGGCTAAGATTAAAAACTCAGGAGACAGCAGGTGTTGGCACGGATGTGGAGAAAGAGGAACACTCCTCCACTGCTGGTGGGGTTGCAAGCTGGTACAACCACTCTGGAAATCAGTCTGGTGGTTTCTCAGAAAACTGGGCATGACAGTTCCAGAGGTCCCTGCTATACTACTTCTGGCATATATCCAGAGGATTCCCCAGCATGCAATAAGGACACATGCTCCACTATGTTCATAGCAGCCTTATTTATAATAGCCAGAAGCTGGAAAGAACCCGGATGTCCCTCAATGGAGGAATGGATACAGAAAATGTGTTATATTTACACAATGGAATACTGCTCAGAAATTAAAACCAATTAATTCATGAAAATTTTAGGCAAATGGTTGGAACTGGAAAATATCATACTAAGTGAGGTAACTCATTCACAAAAGAACACACATGGAATGCAGTCACTGATAAGTGGATATTAGCTCAGAAGCGCAGAATACCCAAAACACAACCCACATATCAAATCATTCCCAAGAAGAAGGAAGGAGAGTGCCTGGGTCCTGGAAAAGCTTGATGCAGCATTGTAGGGGATTTCCAGGACAGTGGAGCAGGAGGGGGTGATTGGGAAACTAGTGGAGGGAAGAGGACTTATGGGACTTAGGGGGAGGGGGAACCAGGAAAGGGAAAATCATTTGGAATGTAAACAAAGAATATAGAAAATTTTAAAAAAAGAAAAAGAAAATGACCTAAAATCCAATCTTATGAAGACAATAAAGCCCTTTAAAGAGGAGGTGAATAAATCCTTTTAAAATATAATAAAATACAATCAAATAGGTGAAGGAAATTAATAAAATTGCTCAATACCTAAAAGTAGACTTAGAAGCAATAAAGAAAACACACTAAGGGAATGCTGGAGATGGAAAAGCTAGGTAAGAAAACAAACTACATACACAAGCATCACCAACCAAATACAAGAGATGGAAGAGAGAATCTCAGGCTTAAACATTTGATTGACTAAATCAATACATTGGTCAAAGAGAATGTTCAATCTAAAAAGTTCCTGATATAAGACATCCAAGAAATCTAAGATACTATGAGAAAACAAAACCCAAGAATAACAGGAACAGTAGGAGACACCTCACAGCTCCAAGACCTACAATTTTTTTCAAAATATTATAGAAGAAAACTTCCCCAACCTAAAGAAAGAGATGCTATAAACATACAAGAACTTTATAGAACACCAAATATATTGGACCAGAAAGAAAAATTCTCCTGCAACATAAGACTCAAAACATTAAGTGTATGAAACAAAAATAGAAAATTAAAAGCCACAGGAGAAAAGGCCAAGTAACATATAAAGGCAGACTTATTAGAATCACAGCTGACTTCTCAAGAGACTTTAAAAGCTAGAAGGACCTGAGCAGAAATATTGTCATTTCCAAGAGACCACAGATGCCAGGCCAGACTGCACAGAAAAATTTTCTATCAATATAAATGGAGAAAACAAGATATTCTTGTTTTTCCATATTCTATGAAAATTTAAATAATATCTATCCACAAATACAACCCTGAAGAAGATACTAGAAGGAAAACTCCTATCCAAGGAGGTTAACTATACCCAAGGAAACAGAGAAAAAAAAATTTCACACTAGTAAAACAAAAAGACAAGAAACATACACATATACTACCACCACCAACATCAAAATAACAGGTATTAACAATCATAGGTCATTAATATCTCTCAACATCAATGGATTCAGTTTTCCAATAAAAAGACAGTCTAACAGAAGAGATGCCTAAACAGGATTCATCATTCTGCTGCATACAAGAAACACATCTCAGCAACAAAACCAGACATTGACTCAGAGTAAAGGGCTGGAAAAAGATTTGCCAATCAAACAGACCCAAGAAGCAAGCTTCAGAAGTCATTCTAATATCTAATAAGATAGACGTTCAACCAAAGTTAATTGCAAGATATGTTAAAGGACACTTCATATGCAAATCAAAGGGAAAACCCAAGATAATGTCTTAATTCTGAACATATATGTCCAAAATGTAAAAGCTCTTAATTCATTAAAGAATCTTAACTAAAGCTTAGATCACACATTGGAACACACACATTAATAGTGGGAGATTTCAACACCCTACTCACAAATTGACAGGTCGTGAAGACAGAAACTAAACAGAGAAGTAATGAAACTAACACAGGTTATGAATCAAATGGACCTAACAGATATCTACAGAACATTTCACCTAAACAAAAAAGATTATACCTTCTTCTCAGCACCTCATGGAACCTTCTCCAAAACTGACCATGTAATCTGTCACAAAGCAAGCCCCAACACATAAAAGAAAATTGATATAACACCCCATATCTTATCAGACCACCATGGATTAAAGCTGAACTTCCACAACAGAAAGAACAGAAAGCCTACATACTCATGGAAACTGAAGCACTCTCAATGATTTACTCAGTGATCACTTAACTAAGGAAGAAATAATGATAGAAATTCAAGACTTTCTAGAATTCAATGAAAATGAAGACACAACATACCCAAACTTATGGAACACAATGAAAGCTGTGCTTAAGGGAAAATGCATAGCACTATGAGCTTTTATAAAGAAATTGGAGAGTTCTTATATTAACAAACTAACAACACAACTGAAAGCACTATAACAAAATGTAGCAAACACACAAGAGGAGTAGATGGCAGGACATAATCAAACTGAGGGTTGAAATCAATGAAGATTTTTAAATAAAAACACTAAGAGACGACTAGAAAGAATCAACAAAACCAAGAGCTGGTTCATTGAAAAAAATCTACAAGATAGCACACCCTTAGCCAAACTAAAAGGCAGAGAGAAAATATCCAAATTAACAATATCAGAAATGAAAAGGGGGACATAACCCAAGACACTGAGGAAATCCAAAGAATCATTAGGTCTTATTTCAAAAGCCTGTATGCCACAAAATTGGAAAATCTAAAGAAAATGGACAGTTTTATTGATAAATACCACTTGGCAAAGTTAATTCAAGATCAGGTAAACAATTCAAAAAGTTCTATAACCCCCTAAGGAAATAGAAGCAGTCATTAAAAGATGCCCAACTATAAAAAGCTAAAACTATAGTTTAGCATAGAATTCTACCAGACTTTCAAACAAGAGCTAATACCAATAGTTCTCAAACTCTTCCACAAAACAGGAACATAAGGAACACTACCAAACTCATTCTGTGAGGCTTCCATCCCCCTGATACCAAACCACACAACAAAGAAAAGGAATTTCAAACCAACATCTCTTATGAACATTGATGCAGAAAAACAATAAAATACTTGCATACCAATTTCAAGAACACATCAAAAACAAAAACATCATTCACCATTATCAAATAGGCTTCATCCAAAGAATGCGGCAATGGTTTAATATATGAAAATCTATCAATATAATCCACCATATAAATAAACTAAAAGGAAAAAAAATCATATGATCATCTCATTAGATGATGAAAAGGTCTTTGACAAAATTTAACATCCCTTCATGTTAAAAGTCTTGGAGAGTTCAGGGATACAAGGCATATACCTAAATACAATAAAAGCAATATACAGCAAAACAATAGCCAACACCAAATTAAATGGAGAGAAACTTAAAGCAATTTCCCTAAAATCAGGGACAAGACAAGGCTGCCCAGTCTCCCTGTTTCTCTTCAATATAGTACTTGAAATTCTAGATAGAGCAATAGGTCAACTAAAAGGATCAAGTGCATACAAAGTAGAAAGTCATCAAAGTATAGCCATTAAGATGATATAACAGTCTACACAAGTGACCCCAGAGTTCTACAGGAGAACTCCTACAGCTGTTAAACACCTTCAGCAATTCAAAATTAAATTAAAAAATATCATCAGTGCTCCTGTGTAAAAACAATAAAGTAATTAGGGAAATAACACCCTTCACAAATAGCAACAGGTGATATAAAATATCTTGGTGTAACTCTAACCACACAATTGAAACACCTGTATGACAAGAACTTCAAGTCTTTGAAGAAATAAGTTGAATAAGGTATTAAGAGATCAAAAGATCTCCTACACTCATGGATTGGTAGGATGCACATAGTAAAAATGACCTTCTTACCAAAAGCAATCTTCAGATTCACCTCAATTCACAGAATGGGAAAAGATCTTCACCAACAAAACCCTACGTCTGACAGAGAGTTAATATTCAAAATATATTAAAGAACTCAAGAAGTTAGACATTTACAGGCCAAATAACCCAAATGGGATACAGGTCTAAACAGAGACTTCTTGACCGAGGAATTTCTAATGGCTGAGAAGCACTTAAAGAAATGTTCAACATCCTTAGTCATCAGGGAAATGTAAATCAAAACAATGCTGAGATTCTATATTACACCTGTTAGGATGACTAAGATCAAAAGCTCAAGCCGCAGTTCCTGCAGGTGAGGATTTGGAGCAAGAAGAATACTCCTCCATTGTTGATGGGAGTCCAAACTTGTAGAACCACATTGGAAATCAATATGGTGGTTTCTCAGAAAAATTGGAATAGAAGGTAGAGTGGGAGAAACTGAAATCAGCTGCAAAACAAACTAATGCATCTCTGGAAGAAGCGAGAAACCTAGGACAATGGAATCTCCCAGGAATTTATGAGGGTCGCCCTAGCTAAGACTCTTAGGAATAGAGGATATAGAACCTGAAACAGCCACCTCCCATAGCCTGGCAAGACTTCTAATGGAGGAATGGGGACACCTACCCAGCCATAAAATCCCACAATTGCTCCCGCCTATGAGATATATAGGAATAAAGATAGAGCAGAGACTGGCAGAATGGCCAACCAATGACTGATCAGCTTGAGACCCAGGCCATGAGAAAAAGACCACCCCGACACTATTAGCGATATTCTGCTATACGTGCAGACAGAAGCCTAGCATAACTCATCTAGTGGCTTCACCCAGCAGCTGGTGGGATCAGATGCAGAGACCCAGAACCAAACATCAGCTGGAGCTCTGGGATTTTTTGGGAAGTGTGGAAGAAAGAATTGAGAAAGCCAGCAAAGTCAAGGACACCATAAGAAAATCTAGAAAATCAACTAACCTGGGCCCAAAGAGGGCCACAGAGACTGAACCATCAACCAGAGAGCATTCATGGGACTGACATGGGTCTCCTACACATGTGTAATAGATATGTAGCTTGGTATTCATGTGGAACCCCTAACAACAGGAGCAGGGGATGTCTCTGACTCTGCTGCCTAACTTTGTATCTCTTTCCACCTAACTGGGTGGCTTTGTCTAGACTCTATAGAAAAACAGGAAACCTAGTCATACTGAAACTTGATATGCCAAGTGGGTGGATGCCCATGGGAGGTCTCTCCTTGTCTAAGAGGAAAAGAAGGGGGAGGGGGAGGTAGGAGGTGAGAGGGAGGGACAGGGAGAAGAGGATGTAGGGAAAGCTGCAATAAGGATGTAAAGTAATTAATTAATTAATTAATTAATTAATTAATTAAAACCAAATGCACAAATTCATAGGCAGATTTACAGATGCATGCTCAGATGCACACATAAAGGACACACACATCTAGCAACTTCTCAGATAAATGTGAAATACCCTTGTCGCTTTAAACTTGTAACTCTGTCATTCTTCCTCACTACCCTCTTAAAAAGATAAAAAGATAATTGTTGCTGCAAGTGAACAGTTTCTTGAAGAAGCAAAGCCCTCCTTCTATTACTTAGCATGTGTGTTTATTTATTTGTGCAACTGTGCACATACAATATAGATAAGTGTTCAAACCAGATAGAAATAAAACCATAGCAGTAGCACCTTGACGTGCTCACACTGCCATGACATAGTCTGTGCCATGCCAAAGTTCAAGAAACCACTCAGGCAGAGAAAGACATGGATGACAAATCAGCTTCTTTTGCAAGGTGCCTTCCTTTTCCAGGCATATTCCAGTAAAAAAGTTAATTTGACAATGGTATGAAAAACACAAGAGAAATTGGCACACAGCATGAGTAATGGATAGCAAGTTGCAAATTAAATACCAGACAGAGAAGCACCATTAAAGAGAGACAGAATACATCAAAATTTGCTGTGCCTCTAGGGATGGGCTAAATTTGTTGTGCCGTATAAAACAGTGCCATTAACATGTGATTGCAAGACTTCCTCTTGGGGGAGACAACTTTGTAAATGTGGATGCTTTTCTGCACAACTGTTCAAGCACAGAAGAAGCCTAGGAGCACAGAACACAATTTAAGAAATAGCCCTGACAAGCATCCAGCCGCCATAACAACCTCAAGTCTGGGAAGAGGTGGTGGCTCTGGGACCTACAGAGCCACGTGGAGTGTCCGAGGAGGATAATCTATTGGCCCCTAGATCACTCTGCTGAGGAAAATGAGATCTATTGCTCTTAATTAAGTATGGATTGAACTAGAATGAGCAAGTCACTTTATGAAAAATATACTCATCGTGAAGCTTAACCCAACTATGACGATCAGGGATGACCTCAGTTTATCTTCCCATCCCTTCTTTGGAAAGACTTCAAATTTGGTTTCAATGAAAAAAAAATCAACTGAAGTTTGGCTGCTTCCCAAAACAAATGAGAAGCTATTTTCTTGGGGGGAAATGCTTAGACATTTATTTACAAGGCTGAATTCTTTTTAAAGATTCATGCTATAGAGTAAACTTTGAAATTGCAAAAACATAGAAATGAGTATGTAGCATAATGTTCTCTGCAAATGAACAGGTTGAGGACGCCGATCTCTAAGGCAGAAGATGAAGGCAAAAGTATACTCTATGCTTAGTAATAGATATTCACTTCAAATGCACTCGTGAAGTAAGAGAGTTTTCTGAAAAATGGATTTAGTTATTATGACCTAATCTTCCATGCATCTGAATATAGCCAATCCCCGCCTATCCAGATGGTTCTCATGATTTAACAAGGCAGTATTCACACCTGAAATGTATCTGGTGATGTAAATGGAATTTCTAGCTCTCTGATATGCACAGTTGTAGTTCAGGTTCAGTGAAGAACTAATAGGCAGATCCCCAGGGGAGACAGAGCTTCCCTGCACATGGGAAAAGGCTGCTACATGGACCATCTTAGGCACAGTCCCAGATAAGTGTGATGATATACCGACCTTTTCCAGCTTCAGGAAAGATGACTTCGAGGATCTGGGTCTGCCTCAAATAGCCCTCAGGTAAGAAAGCTAGTTGACACCTAACAGGAAATCACTTCACTGCTGCTCAACTAAACGTTCTAGAAAAACCTAGAAGAGTACCTCAGCAGCCATTCTCTCTCTCTCTCTCTCTCTCTCTCTCTCTCTCTCTCTCTCTCTCTCTCTCTCTCTTACACACAAACACACATTAACAGAGAGAGAGGAAGAGAAAGAGGAAGAGAGAGGAGGAGGAGGAGGAAGAGGAGGAGGAGGAGGGGGAGGAGGAGGAGGAGGAGGAGGAGGAGGAGGAGAAGAAGAAGAAGAAGAAGAAGAAGAAGAAGAAGAAGAAGAAGAAGAAGAAGAAGAAGAAGCCAAGTCTATGCAGCTGTATTTCCTGTCTGTAACTCTCATAGCCAATCCCCCCACCCACCCAGATTGACATCCCTAAAACCTTCCAAACAGAACCAAATCATAGATCCTCTTAGCAGAGCCTTGAGAATTCCTGGAATATTTCATAATTGCTGTTATCAGAAACATCTGTGTATTTTCCAGCAGAAATGAAGGAGACCGTTCCCAGGAAATACTGCTGTGCCCAGGAGCCCTGCTGGGCTCCACATTAACAATCTGCTGCATGAAGACAAATGCCAGCGAACCACCCCTAGGCAGAACACTAAGCCTATGCAGTGAGGTGTATGCTCTGTAAAAGACTTGTTACTATGTGTGTCTACTGTTGTGTCTGTGATGAACCCTGTTTAAACTGAATATAGAAAACATCACTGACCTTCAGTCCTTCATGTCTCTTATCCCAAATCTTGAAACAGATGCAAAATTTCCTGACAACTTTCCTACCGCTTTCTAATGTTTTTGTTTCTAACAGTGTACTGAACAATTTCAGCATCGTGCCTGCAGTTGTATAAAGGGTCTTTAAAGCTGGGCGGGCTGTGTGCAGAACTAGAGCAGGTCTGGGCTATTCCTCAAACCACACCCTAGTCTGGGCACAAGGCAGAGGCTGAAGCTCTGGTTCGGCCACCTGTCTTTGTCACTAGCTAGTTCCTGTGTGTCCACCCCAAGTCAAAGCATGGACATGAGGAACCTGGCTTGCCACAAAGCTTGGAGACAGTGATGCCGTCAGGAGACCACCATGCCATTTCAGATCCAGCCAAGAATCCAAAATGCCAGCTGCAGTGTCCTTCCCAGGCCACACCCAGCTGCAGACACAATCTCATGCTTAGCCTATCTGTTTTCCATGAGAACGCGTGACTTCTTAGTCCTCAGGCATCCTCCATGAAGTAGCTTCACTCATAAATCTTCTTAATTGTGAAAAGTCTTTAACTATGTACCAGGATTCATTATCCACCGTGTCTGTTAAAAATGCTGGTTAATGTGTTGCTTGTTTGTTACATGTTTGTTAATCCTGACAGAGAGGAGACAGTTCTCCATCTCCAGATGATGGAGGTGAGTGGGCTTTCTAAGCAGGAGCCAAAAAAGAGACACTTTCTTTCTTTCTTTCTTTCTTTCTTTCTTTCTTTCTTTCTTTCTTTCTTTTTTTGCTTCAATAAAAATAGGTTTATTTTAAATATCAAGGTTTCATATAAGATTAATTTTTTTCTCATTTTTTTCTTTATTTTCTATATTCTTTGTTTACATTCCAAAGACTTTCCCCTTTCCCAGTTTCCCCCCCCACCATATGTCCCATAAGTCCTCTCCCCCCTAACTATTCCCCAATCACCCCACCCCCCATTTCTCTGTTCTGATGCTCTCCTACAAATCTGTATCCAGTCTTTTCAGGACCAGGGTCCTTTCCTTCCTTCTTCTTGGGAATCTTTTGATTTGCTAATTGTGTCTTGAGTATTCAGAGCTTTTGGGCTAATTAATATCCACTTATCAGTGATTGCATTTCATGTGTATTCTTTTGTGATTGGGTTAAGTCACTTAGGATGATATTTTCCAGATCCAACCATTTGCCTACAAATTGCATGAATTCATTGTTTTTAATTGCTGAGTAGTATTCCATTGTATAAATATACCACATTTTCTGTATCCATTCCTCCTTTGAGGGACATCTGGGCTCCTTCCAACTTCTGGCTATTATAAATAAGGCTGCTAAGAGACACTTTCAAGGCCAAAGGAGTGCCATTATAATGTCTTATGTCCCTTCTACCAGAAGAGAGCATGTGCAGGAGAAGAAGCCCTCCAATTATATGTCTTTCAGGCTGGCACATCTGGGTGCTCACCAAGGACAATACCCTAGACTACAGGTGACTATAGTCTGGTGAATTTGATGCAAAACACATTCTTCACGGGCCACCATAGCCTTCTTGATTGGATCAGGACTTAGGTTCAGGTAAAAGTACAGACATAAAACACAACACGCTCAATTTTATTCCTGAATTTGGATATCAAAATCCATTGAGATATGAAAGGCTAGGTCTGTGGAGAAAGCTTGGGGTGTAAGAACACTTGCATACAATCTGTCAACCAGAGTTCCTATCCCCACACTCACATAAAGCAAGACACAGATGTACATGTCCCTGCAATCCTAATATGCCTACAGGGAGATAGGAGGCAGGGACAAAAGGATCTCCAGAAGGTACTGGGCCAGGTACTCAGCCTGGCTTACACAGTAGCAAAGAGACTCTGCCTCAAAGTTGAAAGGCAATGACAGACAACTGAAAGTTGTCTTTTGACTTCCTGCATACACCCCATGGGATGCACATGCCTGTATCCACATGCAAGAGCATGCATACGCATACACACACACACACACACACACACACACACACACACACACAGTGGAATGTCCTCATAGCATGATGGTAAGGAGCATTTGTAAAAAAAAAAAAAGGGGGGGCTAAAGAAATGAGCAAGTGAGACATGCGTTTAGAATAGATTTATTTTAAATGGGAAAATGATGGAGACTCAACCTCATTGTGTTAATTTGAACCAAACTTCTCAATGAAGCATGATTTACCAAACAGCAGCCCAGGGGCACAAGGTCAGCCCTTCTCAACAACATATCCCCTCTTTCTGGCAAACAAATACGACTCCACCCTGATCAGTGTAAGTAATTACTCAGTCACAGCACCGTTTGTCAAAAATGACAACCTCTTTTATTAAAATGTAAAATTCACTGTCTCTTTCCCCCCCATCCCATTCTGCTTGACTTTTTTTTTCCTTTGAAAAGCAGAAATAAATCCCAGTAGCACAATTAAAGCCCTAGCTAAATATTACTTTGTTGGGCTTAACGATAGATTACGATGTGTGCATAATGACCCAGTTCTAGTAATATCATCTGATTTAGGAAGGGAATCAGAGCCTGCCATATGCTCCCCAATAAGGTCGGAGAAACTCCTCCTATTTCTCAGTGCAGCGGCCGGCTGCCAGCAAAGATGCTTTCTTGTGGAAAAGCCGTTGCTGTTAGGTATGGCATCAGCACCTTGACCGCGGGACACCACATCTTTCCAGCATCACTATGTATGCCAAGATGGACATCTCCATCATACTGGGAAGACCAGGAATGGCAAGACCAACCTATGACTTTTAGCTGAGGCCTACCATAGCCTTGTGCTAATGATGCCTGTAACCTCTGAGCTTTGTACACTAAAGTGTGGGTTGGTCTGAAGAAATAATGGGGGGTGAAGAAAAAGTATATCAAAGTTAAACAAAGACTTAAAGGTCCTTCCTCCAAAACAACTGCATTAACGGAATATGTTACAAGTGACAAAACAATTTTTATACTTTAAACCAACATTTTAGTACTGAATACACAAGTTCAATTCATAGAAGACAAAGGAAATCCTGCTACCAGGACAGATACAGGTCTCAGATACATTAGATAATTTAATAAGATGAGCCACTGATCCATTGAAATCAGTATTCATGAGAGGAATAATTATTGACATCATCACATATTTTCAATGATGTGCTACGATTATGCAAATTATTTCACAGGGCTGAAATGGCATTTAGTAGTTATGAATGTGAAATGGATAGATAATGTGCTTTCCTTTGTCTCATAAAGGGAGGGCATGTTAATAAATAGTTATGTAAATGAAACAAAATGGAGGCAGGATAAACCACAAAGTAGGAACAGAGCTGATGATATAGAACAAGTAAAGGGAACAGTGGAAACTTCCAACTGTACCTCAGAAGCCTATGGATATTTTATACGATGTTATAGAGCAAGGCATGACTAAAAAAGTAAAGTGGAAAACCAAACCTATTAAAAATTCAAATAACATGATGACTAGAAGTCCTGACGTGAAATGTGAATACTGGAACAACAGCAGACAATCCAACCCTAATAAGAAAAAACACAAAAACAAAAGAAAACAAACACTTTCCAGTAGATTCTAAAGTCTCTAGGTCTGCACCTCACTGGATCCACAGTGTCTAGGATGTGTACCCAAATAATTTGAAAACACAGAACAGGGCAAATATGGAGAGTTACATGAATGGAAAAACCATGTGAGTAGGAGACAGTCAAATGGGGCAGAGATGCATGTAGTAAGAGAACAAGAATACCAAAGACTGGTTACATGACCCCAGAAGGCTACAAAGACTAACCCTAACCCTAGCCCTAACCCTGACCCTAACCCTGACCCTAACCCTAACCCTAACCCTAACCCTAACCCTAACCCTAACCCTAACCCTAACCCTAACCCTAACCCTAACCTTAACCCTAACCCTAACCCTACAAACACATGCAAGGAGAGGGAAGACCAAAATCTCATCAGACCAAAGTGGAAATTTAAAGTTAAAGGAAATAAATCTGAGGTTAAGAGAAGGCTCAGTGATAAGGATTGCTTGCTCCCATTGCAGAGGACCAGAGGTTTGTTTTAGTCACTGATATGGCGTAGCTCACATTGCCTACAATGCCAACTGTGGGGATATGATGCCCTTTTCTAGCTTCTGTGGGTAGCCATAGCCGCATGCACATAAACATATTCGTTGGCATAAATGCAAACACATAACTTGAAAGAATTTAAACAGATCTTTGAAAAAGTAATAAAAAGCTTAATAAACTCAGTGCAAAGTGAAAAAAGACACTTCCTCAAAGTATTGAAAGTACCTCAGTTGAGGCAAAGAAAGGAAATAAAGATTAACATAGGGATGTGGTGGCGCCAGTCAGAAAAGTTATATTATAAAAGAACCTATGTAGGAGACAATCTGATGGGGTATGAAAGAAAAAATTAGAAGAAAACGCCTGAAATCACAGCTAGAGCCATGAAAGGAAAAGATCTTAGCCATTTTGGGTAGCTCAGCCAATCAGACTGTCTTTGTGGCCTGTTGCTAAGAACCTCAGACAAGAAAATATAGCTAGAGAAATATGGGAAAAATTTTGAACAGGGGAACAGGATTTGAATGTCTGTACATCCTCATTAAATCCACAGGAGCCAACAAAAGAAAACTATCCACCAAAAAAACCCCCATAATCAAAACAAAAAATTAGTCATTTTGTATCTGCAGATGAAATTCAGAGGCCTCAAGGAAATGACAGCTGATTCAGAAATGTAGATGAAAACCCCAGCAAAATGCCTGAAAACAATAGCCATCGGGGATGTAAAAGTCAGACAAATGAGATGTAAATTCAACAACAACAAAAAATAATATCGGGGGTCCACAAATAGATGCAGGTGTAGACCAGGACGTTCTACAGAGGACTCCAGGAGCACAGGAAATAATGTTTAGAAATGGCAAACAGGATTGCACAAAATCAAAACGAGTCTTCACAATACAGGAAACAACCAACAGAGTAAAGACACACCCTACAAACTAACACGGTGTCTTCCAATGATTCCTCTGTTGGGGATGGGTGGAAATATCTAGAATCTATAATGAACTCCAAACCTAAACACCAAAGACTCCAAATCATCCCATCAATAAAGCAACTAATGATCTGAACAGAATGTTCTCAAAGGAAGAACTACGATTGGCCCAGAAATAACCCAATGTCTGACATCCTTAGCCGCCAGGGCAATGCAAAAAGTCTCACCCCAGTCAGAGGGACTGTCACCAGAAAAATAAATGACAATAGATACTGTGAGGATGTGAATGAAAAAACAGTTTGTCCACTGTTGATGGAACGCAACTGGTACGCCACTGTGGAAATTTGTATGGAGGAGAGAGCAGATATAGAATTATCCTATGATCTAGACATCCCGTTCCTGTATGTATTCTGAAGTCAATGTACTGCAGGGACACTTATGTCCATGTTTATGGCTGTGTTACTCAGAGTAGCTGTGGCCAGAGCAAGGTCTCCCAACTCAGAAGTCAGGATATCATTCATATCTATATCACACAGTGTTTGTGGACCTCAGAACATCTCTGGAGTCTTCACAGCAGACAGACTGTCCTGACAGGAGAGTTTTTCATCAAAGAAGTAGCAGCATTGTTGACAGCACCCTGTTCGAGGTGGCCAGGCACACAGGAAGATTCTAACAGCTATCTATCAAATGCCCAAGTATCATTGTCCATTATGTGCATGGTTATATGTTGTGTACATATTCATGAGTGGGTTGGTGCCTGAAAAGGCCAGAGGCATCAGGTTCCCAGTAGCTGGAGTTACAGGTCGTTGTGAACTCCTTGATATTGGTGCTAGAACTCAAATGCAGGTCCCCTGCAGGAGCAACTCACGCTCTGAACTGTAGAGCCATTTTTCCACTACCCAGCTTCCAGCATGTAAAAGGGAAAGTATCAAAGTGAAACCTTAGCATGGTTTAAAATCCTCAGCACCTCTGAATCTCCAGACAAATTTCCTTAGGGCAGGCTGACTCCTCTTTATTTGTCTGGACAATGGCCACTTGGAGAAGCCCCAGAATAAACAACATATGTTAAAATGTGGTACAGCCAGCACAGCCGGCACTAACTGAGGTGGCCAAGACAGGATATCTGAAGAACATTTTTGAAAAATGTACCACAACATGTCATCGCAGTGGGTGACTGTAGTCTTGTGCATCCATAAGCTGAACATAACCCATAAACATATGGTATTGGCTGTGGATAAACTGTCCTCTCCATGGCACTTGGAAAGTAAGCAAGTACCCCCACAACTCAGGCCACAGTGGGTCCTACCTTTGGGCCAAGTGGTGAGCTTGTGTCAGCCAATCTTGCTTAATGACCAAAACTCGACCTTTGATAAAGGGCCTGTGCTGAGGATCTTTACATTTGAGTCTGTCTGAGAAGCATAAATTCCTGATAAACCAAAGCAAAGCCATTAGATTGTCATCTGCTTCTCAGACAAGGGCAAACCCCTGGGAGCTGCATGCATAGGTCTTCCTGCATATGGATTGTGCTGGAAGGACTCAAGGAGGCGCACAAAATTGAGAATGAACCAGAAAACTGATGAGTTGAAATACAAGCTGGCCCTCATTCCCAAGCCTACTTCTTTTGGTGTAAAACTTCAATTATAATTCTAAATAGAAGCATGACATCTGTCTATTATGGAAAAGTTGTCCTGATTAGCATTTTTCAACCTGATATAGCCTATAGTCATCTGACAAAATAAAATAAAAACCTCAATTAAGAGTATTCTTTAGCTATTAAAAACAATGAATTTATGAAATTCTTAGGCAAATGGATGGAACTAGAAAATATCATCCTGAGTGAGGTAACCCATTCACAAAAGAACACACATGGTATACACTCATTGATAAGTGGATATTAGCCCAAAAGCTCAGAATAAACAAGATACAAATCACAGACCACATGAAGCTCAAGAAGAAGGAAGACCAAAGTGTGGGTGATTCGGTTCTTCTGAGAAAGGGAACAAAGTACTCACAGGAGCATTTGTGGAGATAAACTGTAGAGCAGAGACTGAAGTAAAGGCCATCCAGAGACTGTCCTACCTGGGGATTCATCCTATAAACTGTCACCAATCCCCAACACTATTGTGGATGCCAAGAAATGCTTGCCATAGGAGCCTAATATGGCTGTCTCCTGAGAGACCTTGCCAGAGCCTTACAAATGCAGAGGCAGATGCTCACAGCCAACCATTGGATTGAGCACGGGGTCCCCAGTGGAGGAGTTAGAGAAAGGACTAAAAGGGCTGAAGGATTTGCAACCTCATAGGAAGAACAATAATATCAACTAACCAAACACCCCAGAGCTCCCAGGGACAAGCCATCAACTAAGGGGTACACATGGCTCCAGCTACATTTGTAGCAGGGGATTGCCTTGTCAGGCATCAATGGGAGGAGAGGTCCTTGGTCCTATGAAGGCTCCATAGATGCCCCAGTGTAAGGAAATCAAGGGCGGGTAGGTGGGAGTGGGTTGGGTGGAGGGACATCCTCATAGAAGCAGAGGGAGAGAGGATGGGTTAAGGGTTTTCCAGGAAGGAGGAAAACCAGGAAAGGGAATAATGTTTGAAATGTAAATAAAGAATATATTCAAGAAAAAGAAAAAGAAAAGAAATTGCCTAGATCAAATTGGCATGGGGCCATGTCTGTGGAGGGTGCTTCAGATTGTAAATTGATTCAGGAAGACCTAGTCCACAGTATGTAGCATCACTCTGAAGCAGGAGGTCCTGGGCTATCGGTTAAATCTAGACAGACATGAGCCTAAGAGCAAGAGAAGTTTAGAACAAAGCCACTAAAAAGCATTCCTCTTTGGATCCTGTCTAATAACTCTGCCCTGCCTTGCATAATGAAGTATGACCTGGAAGTATAAGATGAAATAAATTCCATCCACCAGAGGTTGCTTGTGGTCATAGGATTGTCACAGCACCAGACTGAAAATGGTACAAAGGACTCTATTAGCAGGCTTTCTCAAGGGTCCTTACATTGTCTGCTTCCTTCTCTGACATCATCATCTGCTTATTAAGAGACAGTTGCTAAACACCTGGCCCTGGGCACCCAGCAGTCAAGGTCTCTGAGTCCTCTCTACGAATAGAAGTCTGCAGAGTTAAGTGGCAGCTGTATTTTAGAGTAAGTACTCCTTCCCACCACTTCTGTGGTTATAGGCCCTTGTTTTTCCCTCAGAAAGAATTGGATTTTTTTTCCCTCTGCTTCAAGTCGTTAGTTTTCCTGAGGTACATCCCTAAGAAAGAGCATCAGAAAGTGGCTAATTGCTTTTTTATTTTGCAGAGGCGGCTTCGGTTTTATTTTCCTCTGGCAGTCTGGTATTATTAAAAGTTGTTTGATTTGATTTTTCAGAAAGCACGTGTTTGAGATCTCCACTTAATGTTTTGCTTTCTTCCCCCTAAACAGTTCCAATTGAGAGAATAAAAGAGACGACTCAGAGAGATTCACATGCTCACTTCTTTTACAATGAGACCATAATTTCTATATTTCCAAGTTGGAGGGGTAATTTAAATTGTTTTGTTCATTTGCTAAGCAGCCTCAAAAAAAAAAAGTTTTTAAAAGACTTCAACCCCTGCTGTCACTCGCGGCTCTTGGGAAGACCCATGATCCTCTCTGTACAGAAAAAGCTCAGGTCCTTACAAAGAATCTGTAGCACACAATGAGCTAGGCCAGACAACTCTACAGCCAAGGCAGGTGTTTGTGGCAAGCCAGTTCTACAATAGCATGCAGGAGCATGCAGCCCATGGTGCTTAACTTCCTCCTTAGGAAGGTTTGTAGCAGGAATTAGGAGCCATCTTTGCAAGCAGGTAGCTAAGAATATGTTGGGGTGAGGCATATGTTGGGGTAATCATGCCCAGGGGATATGGTTAACGTTCTCAAGAAGCACTTGAAGGAAACCTCCGAGCTCTCTGCCTCTTCTAGTAAGTCTCATTACTCACTACACACACACACACACACACACACACACACACACACACACAATTTCTGGGGGAATGTGAACATCTATTCACCCCAGGTAGGAAGCTATTAAGAGTCAAAAGTACGGATACCACAAAAGTCCAGCTTGGAAACCAATGAGTTTTATAGGGCTTACGCATAAGAATATGGCAACTTATAGAAACAGAAATGACTCAAAATCAGCCATATCACAAAAGCACACTCCATCTGGGTGACAGCTCACAAACGCTGGGAATCCACAATCCATATACACCCTACGGGCAGCTCAACAGATTGGAGAGTGTCCTTCCCAGGCAGCTCCTCAGACCTTTGTTTCTTCTGGGCAGCTCAGCTGGCCACTGCTTCTTCCAGGCAGCTTGTCTGGGAGACGTTTACTGTTTGGCTTGTCTGAGGGTGACTTTCAGCAGCCTCTATGGTTTACTCTGGAGAGAGAGGAACCTCGTGAATCTGGTCGGTTTCAGGGACTTCCTGGAGCTATTTTGAGTTGTTTAGTTTCTGAAGGAGCTTCCCTATAGAAAAGTTTTCACCTCACCCTAGAACATTCTGTTGTTTTACTCCCTCATAAAAGTACCCTGTCCTAAAATGTCCTGTTGTTTTATTTCCCATTTTATCTTATATCTTGAGAAGTTTTCCTCCAAGATGGAACTTCAGAGGAAACTGGTAGACAGCAACTATCTTTTCTGGCATTTTGAAGCCATTACTTTCTGCTATAGCTGGAGTTTGGCTAAGGACTGCTGAACCCTCCAAAAGCTATTGTTAATACCAATGAACGAAGAAATTCCTCAAATTGGTTTTTAAAGGGCATTGTCTTTTGGATTTAGCAAAGAAGTGTGTATCCATGGCTCAGAGAGCAGCACTGACTCCAGAAAGTGTTAGAGAGTAGATGTGTGTTTCCCCCCCCCCCCAAGGAACACAAGTGTGGAGCACATCACTAATTATACACAGATTTTCAGAACTGGAAGACAAGACTGTCTCTAAGAAGTTTCATTGAAATGGGAAAGATACTTGTGACTTACCAGAAGGTAAGGAAAGAAGCAAGAGAAGAGGAGAAAAGAGTTAAGATGAGAGGGAAGGTGATAAGAACAAGAGGGAGAGGAGAGAGGAGAGAAGAGAAAGACTGGGAGGTCATTGGGTAGGGGAGGAGGGTGGATGGAGGAGGAGGGTAGGTGGGGGAGGAGGGTGGATGGGGAGAAGAGTGGTTGGGAGAGGAGGGTGGGTGGGAATGTGGAAGAGGGTGGATGGGGAGGAGGATGGGGAAGAGGATGGGGAGGAGGAGGGTGGATGAGGAGGAGTGTGGATGAGGAAGGTGGATGGAGAGGCGTATGGGTGGGGAGGAGAGTGGTTGAGGAGGAGGGTGGATGAGGAGGAGGGTGGATGAGGAGGAGGGTGGATGAGGAAGGTGGATGGAGAGGAGTATGGGTGGGGAGGAGAGTGGGTGAGGAGGAGGGTGGGTGGGGAGGAAGAGGAAGAAGTGGATGGGGAAGAATAGGAGGAAGAGGAGGAGGAAGATGTAAAGAGAAAGACACGGATGATATAAAATTACCTCCTCCTCTTGTGTTGGCCACTTATTTACAAAACATTTCTTGTTAAAACTTTGCAGTTTTGAAACCTGATATGTTTTTTTTCTTCAGGCACGAAGGAAAGCAACATGGGTCTGCATCTAGGTGTATCTTACTAAGTGCAGCACGGTAGAGGAAGCAGCCACTGAGCACTTGTGGGCAGGGGGGCTGTGTTAAGCCACGATCTCTATCCTGACACACGCTGACTTCTGATGGAGACAGAGATACACCTGTCCAAAGATGAAGGCCCTCCTGCTGCCTGCAGCTCCTCTGTGAGGAGATGTTTAAGTGTTATCGAAACATTTCAGTCAGTTTTCGGAGCTGAGCCTCCTCCTTTGGGGGGATTATCTGTAATCCTATTAATTTCATACAGCGACCCTCTTGGAAGAAATTTCAACTGAACGGCAAGCTGATATTGTGACTGTTGTCAATGTTCTTACCATCTGAGACACCGTCACCCTCTGCTAAGAAGGTGTCTGAGCTTTTATAAGTTTCCTACACAATCAGGACTTTGGTTCAGACCCTACTGCTGTTGAACAAGGGCAAGAAAATACCAGGAGATTCAGAATCCATACAGCCAACCTGTCTGTGGGAGCCAGGGGCCTATGAGGCTGCAGTTATGACATGAGCAAGGGTCAGGAGAACAAGCCGTGTTCCCAGTCTCCATTCACCAGAGGATAAGGGAGATCTAGGAGAGTGGGTTCCATGCACATTTGATCAGTGGGCCAGGACAGCCTGACATTAGCAGAGCTAGCCTCTCAGGTCTCTGGATGCCTGACCCTATTTTTCGAGGACCTCTGGCCAAGACAAGTTCATCCTGAAAACCACATGCTGAACTGGCCTGATCACAGTGTTACCTCTGGGGCCTCTTTCTGATGATCATCAGCTTCCTTCACTTTGGAAAGTGCTTACAGGAACCTATCTACAGCTGTGGACAGCGGCACAATGTGACATGCAACCGCCTAGGCAGTGCCCTGTCTTCATGGTTCCTAGAGTCTTGTCTTTAAAGTTATGCACCATCTCTTGAAATCCATGTAAGAAAAAAAATGAATGTTCTTCCAGTCATGAGCAAACGATCCAATCTCCAGGGCTGCACCCTTCATTGTCCCAAACAATGTCTCTCAAAACTTAGGAGATGTTATGTGAACCTTAATGACTCCCTGTGGTGAGTCTGTAGCTACACATGAGCTTGCATGAAATACAAGTAGCAGTGAATGTTCTGGCTGTTCTCTGGTTCACAAAGTCCCCTTTTAGTATAGACTCTATTCTGAACATAGGCTGTCTGAGGCCCTATTTAGAAAGGGTGTCCTGTAGGAACTGCTAGCCAGGTGGACATGAATTGTTAATAAGGCTCTGGAAAGCTGGGCTTCCTTCTGTAAGGATTACTTGAGACTGTACTTGAGCACACAAATGCACATTATAGGCAAACTTGTGCATATAGAATATGCATCACAACCTCACACATACTGCACAAAAACCCATGTGGAAACACTCACACGCTATGCACTCAGAAGCACACAACTAAATCACCTGACGCAAAGCATCCACTTGCCACCAAGTTTCTGTTCTCTCCACTGTGAGAGAAGTGACCAAACGGGGCAGCGTGTTGACTCTGAGATGCAGAAAAGTAGGAAATAGAAGAAGAAAAGTATAAAACCAACATTAATTTTGTAACTATGGCAGCAATAGAACATTTTATATGTTGAATGTATTTGACATTCTAATTGAACAAATTTTGAAATTTGGTAAGTCAGTATCTGTCCTGTGCATTTTAATTTTGCTTGTTCATGAAATCTAAGACCTTGAGAAGTACAGATGAGGACTAATCCCTGATCCTCAGTAATTTTTTTTTATCTCCTTGGACTTCTTTGTAAGCTGTTTTTATCCTCTTACAAACATAAATTATACCAGAAAATTGGAGTTCACTTAATTTAAAAATAGAATGTACATGTATTCATTACCATGCCTTCTCTGTCAATGGCATATTAAACTGTAGAAATGTGCTTACAATTACATGGGCGTGTATAGAGATGTCTTCTTAAAACTATGATGTCAAACAGAAGTGCCAGGTGAGACCCCCACAGACACACATCTCTGGACTGCTCTGAGTCCCATGCTCTGAAACAGAAATTCTAGGAAGGAGGAGACTGGAGAAGTGGGGGTAGCAGTACCTGGTATGTTCTGAAGACACGGGACCCTGGATCTTTACCCAGCTCCCCGTGTTTACAGCTCCAGTAATATTTTAAAAATATCCTCTCTGTGGAAACTAGTTCAGTAGATTTTCTCTACTATTGTAAGGGATTAGAAAGAAAAACAAACAAAGACGTGGCTGCCATCAATAAATCTGTGTTGCGCAAAACAAGCAGGTCATTGCTGAAGTTCCTTGCTAAAGTCAGCGTGCGTGATGTCTGATGTGCTCACCTTAGCGACATCAGACCCAGCCCGGGGACTGACTGGCAGGAACCCCTCAGGACCTTCCAGGTCCTTGGCATCCTTACACTGCCTCCAGTGACCATTCTGAGTACGGAATTGTTTGCTGCATGTAAATCATGTCAAAGGAGTCGTTTGAGGGCTGCACTGTCAAGGTGGATTGATCATTTCCATTTGCGAGAGACACAGAAATCTACCAATCATGTTTTTCCATGGGACAAAAGAAACCAGAAAAGATGGCAGCAAAAGAAAGAGGAACTTCAATACTGACAAAACCATGTTTTTTTTAAATTCTTAACGAATTATAAGAAATAAAGTTAATTGATTAACCAAAATCTATGTGTAATTATTCCACCTATTAATAGATGGATGACAGTTCTTCAGAGTAATGTGACATCATAGATGCCAAGTGACCTCATCGGTGTACTGACATTGCTACAAATCTGTCATCACCAGAAATCACAAGGCTGAACACACTGAGAATAGCTGTTGTGTACTAATGCCGGCATAGGGAACATGCCGCTGAGTCAAATGTATCACTGACAGAAGTGTCGGCTTATAATTTTAGCAGCTGTAACTACTGTGACCAACAAAGTTAGGCATTAGCACATAACGCTACAATGTTTACCAAGCATCCAAATTAAATAAGAAGAGTCAGTGGGCCTTTTAAAAAATTCTGCTATATTTCTGTCCTAGATTCACTTCTGTTTCTGTTATAAAATACTTTACCTAAAAGTAGCATGCAAAGGGAAGGGTTTAGCTTCATAGTTTGAGGTTATATGATATCCTTCAGTGGCAGCCGAGGCAGGAATTCAAGCAACACGTTATATCTTAGCTACAATCAAGAGCAGAGAGAAATAAATGCACCCATGCCACTGTTTGCTTGATTGCTTTCACCTAGCTTTCTCTACTAGGTCAAAGCCCATCCCATGAAATGGTGCCATTTGCATTCAGAGTGGGTCTTTATATCTCAGTTACCAATAGGTCAACCTCTTCTAGATAATTCCTCACTGGGACACTTCCCAGTTGATTCTAGGTTGTATTACATTAACAGTTAAAGCTAACCAGAGGAGTTACAGACTACGAGTGAATTCATAACTACAGTGTCAGCTATCAGATGATAATGTGAAGCAGCAAGTCAAGCATGATCTTATTGTTTGATATGAGAAAAGAACTGGAGAAATCAAATACACTCTAAAGATGGAAAATCATATGAATGATGACAGAGAGCAATTGCTTCAGTGTAATGATGGCCTTATAGGAAAACTCCCACTCAGTAACACAACCCTTAATGGGAAAATCATATGTATATACTCTCCCTCAAGACAGAGCATACTAAGGGTGTCATCTCTACTGTTCTGGTCAGTGTTGTAACTGAAGTGCTCACCTGTACAATAAGACAAGAAAATAAACAAAGACTTGGATGTGAAAGGAAAATATGAATATGAATTTTCACCCATGGCATGCCTATCTGTGTAGATTATCCCACAGGGAAAGAAACCTTTCCTGAACTGGAAGGAATACCAAATTCCAAGGAATGGGGCGAATATGGGAGCTCCTTTACCAGCAGTGGGCAACCAGACACTGAAACACCAAAATAATGCTATTCATATGCTCAACAGAGAACATGGTATAAATCTAAAAAGAAGTATATTTGGTATTACTGCATTTAAAATTAAAAAAAAAAAAACAAAAGAAGCCCAACAATTCTGTTAGTGGATGGATATTTGTCTACTGGAAATTCAAAATATCTAGATTTCATTTCTTCCCATATTTTCTTATAGATCCAACAAAACAGGAAAAAGTATTGAACTTCACTTGAGCTCCAAGTTCTTAGATACAACACCAGAGGCACAACTGACAGTTGAATTTTCTACTTCATAAATAGCATTGAGTGACAGAAACAGAGAGAGAGAGAGAGAGAGAGAGAGAGAGAGAGAGAGAGAGAGAAGAAAAGGGGGAGGAAGGAAGGAAGGAGGAAGGAAGGAAGGAAGGAAGGAAGGAAGGAAGGAAGGAAGGAAGGGAGAGTTTCCAAATCTCAGCAGAAAATATTTGTAAAAATGCTTTGCTAATAAGACCTGTATCCAAAATATACCTAAACTCCTAAAATTCAACAATAAAAACAGACAGTTCAATTTAAAAATTGAGTCTAAAAATTGAGCAGATACTTCACCAAGGGTGTACAAGTGCCAAATAAGAATGCATAAAAGATATTTAAACTGATTTGTCCATAGAGAACTATAAAATAAACAAGATGCACCCCTCCACAATTATTACAATGCCTTAGATTCAAAATACTCACAGCAAAATGCTGGCAAAGACTTAGACCAACAGAATGCTCAGGTTGGTAGAAATGCAAAGGGGCCAGAAAGCTTGGATACATCTTGGCATATACTTAAGATGCTCACTGTAATTTTTCCCATTACCTAGAGATCAAGATCATCTGATTTTAAAACTCTGTTTTCTGGACTTGGTTGAGGAGGCTTGTAATCCCAGATACTCCAGAGGCTGGGACAGACCTTGCTGGAGTATATAACATACTCCTAAATGCAGGAAACAATCAAAAGCTTCCAAGGAAAAAATGTAGACAAGCTTTGTGCAAAAACTACAGTAGCTTGGATTATAAATACAGGCGTCAAATAAACATTAATATGAATGACCAAAGGACTGTGATGAAATAAATCATTGTGAAAAGCACCAAGTAGAACTGCAAATTATATACATGTTGTCTCAGTATCGGGGAAATGATAGAGGTGTCAGATCTTAGACAGGGAGTCTAGGGTGAGGGTACTTTGGAGAGGCAGGCACACACACACACACACACACACACACACACAGACACACACACATAGATGCACACACACCTACACACGCAGAGGCACACACACACTCCTCAGACAGGTGGCCAAGTATCATCACTAATCTTGAGTTGCATTTATCAGCTGAACCTTGATAAGGAAGTGAGGAGAACGTTGCCTTCCCCAGTGACTTCCTCCTAACCCTAATGCCCAGCACTGTGAGAAAGAGAGTAGGGAGCTGGGAAATACTTTTATACACAGATGGGTCATGGAGAGAGAGCACACAGTAACCGGAAGGAACACCTACATCTCCTTTGAGTGGCTCTGACTCATCGATTGCTCCTATGTTTGGGTCCCCATAGACTCATGCCCGCATTGTGTGCTGATACTGTTGGATCCACATAGATTGATGCCTACCGTGTGTGCTGTGCTGGGACTTCTCCTGAGGAGCCATGAACAAAAGTGACAGACCAGAGACACTATCCCAACCAAGCCTAGCTGAGTGGATCAGCATATTTACTAGGGTTACTTATAGAGATAGTGGAGAAGGATTGCTTAAAAGTGCACAGATGCCTCAAAGGTGGCTGCTTCACCCCAAACTCCACCCTGGCTTGGAGGTGGACCAGATCTCATGAACCTCCTGTAGGTCCGGCAGACAAGCCAGGCTGGTGGGAGAGCCTCCTCTGCCAGCAATTATCAGCACTTACTCGGGGAAGGGCCTTATTTATCACGTTTCAGTAGCTTACTAGTCCTGCGAGTTTTGTTCCCTGCCTAAGTCTAAATGGAATGGTTCCACTGGGGACAAAATACCTATGCAACATCATCATTCACTGGTCACTATCCGAAGAAAGAGGGCTCTGTCCTCGGCTACCTAATTAATTCTTCTCATCTCAGATATGGGCTGGATGTTCCCTGCCACTGCATCTGTGGTCCCCTCAGACAGGCTGAGAGACCACTGGGGGTGATATGATGTTGTAGAACGAAATGTCCACAACAGCCCAACTTCTCCAGGGAAGACTCAAAAGAGAAAGCAAAATGAAACAAAGAGAAAGAGACCAATTCTAAAAAAATAAAAAATACTTCCCATGTGGACACCAGAGTCTAGGAGAACTATTCTGTAGAGCAGGTGGTGTCAGCCTGGAGCTTTGGAGCTTCAGGGAGCTGTGGCCCTGGACAGGGACCAACCTAGCACTTGGAGAAGCTATGCTGGAGCCTAGAAGAGAAACCATCTTCTCCATGAACCTCCATCTTGATACTTAAGGATTCAGCTGGTGGAATGGGACCCACTGGTTGGTCTAAGGCCATCCCCTCCCCCCTGAGATACCTGTTTCAGTCAGGTGTTTAAAATGCTAACAGTCACCTCTGGATTCCTGTTTGATGACACAGCTGGGATCAGAGCCTTCAAAGAGTCCGAAATTTTCCTGTAGAACTCATCCACTCTGACACTGCAGACGGAATGCGATCAAGTGATCCATGGATATCCTAAGGAAGAAGGGCCGCGAGAACACCCAGAACAGAGGAGCAGCCCATAAGGAAGCTCTTTCTGGAGGGCAGCTTGCTCTCCTTTATATGCAAAGAGCCTTCCGAGTCCCCATCCTGGAAAAATAATCTGACCACAGTCATCTCTTGTCATGCAGTTACGAAGTGTGCCAGCCAGTGAAGAGTCACTACCCGTGGCAGCTTTGGGGGTCTGGCTGCTGTGCCACAGTAGCCCCAGTCTCTGCACTCCTAGCTGTATGAGCTCAGTAGCCCAGGACTTGGAAGGACTCCAAGAAAAGTAATCATTTTCGCTGGAAAAGAAATCAATCTCGAACGTCAGGACCAGTGAGGATTTGTTTGAGATATTTTAACCTAAATTGGCTCATCTCACGCTCTGTCTATAGGAGCACAATGGATGAACTTCGAGGGGAAGCTGATCCTGCCATCTCGGCTCCTCACCCGCAGACCTGGGTGGCCACAGCAATCCATATGGCCCAGCAATCAGAATTGATTAGGACGTCCTGGAACGGAAGGGCTGGCCAGGAGTGGATCAGCTGCTTGGGCACAGACACACTTGTGTCTCCTGTCCTTAGGGCAGCGGGCAGGCTTTCTATATGCCCAGGCCAAGAGAAGAAAACCAAATAGCCATGCGGGGGATGGCTGGAACAACCACAGCACTCTAGCCTCTGCCCCAGCCTAGGGAAGTGATGTAGACAGGATCTCCCCACAGCAATGGGTGGATCACATGTCCTTGTGATAGCACAGGACCTCATAGCCCATGCTGTACCAAAACAAGAGAAGGTAAGCCAGCCAGTGATGTCACTGATGTTACTGAGCCATCCTCCTGTACAGCTGTGCACACAGCCTAGACAACTGTCTCTGGAAACGCCCTCATGCTCCGTGTCTCGGAGACGTGCAATTGCTGGCTTCGTGGATGTAAGCTTGACTGGATGCTCCTGCTAGTCCCCCTAGCAAACCATTTCTTTGAATGAATGTCCCTGAACGTGTTGTTTTTAAAGAGGAAGGCATACCAACTGGGATTGAGATGCAAGCCATCAGTCTGTCTGGTGACTTTATCCTTGTGTCACCCAGGCCTCAGACAAGGTAGGGATTCGGACGTGGAGAGTGGAAATGGCAAGCAGTGTTTGTGCTCCCTGGGTGGTATGAACCTCTGGCCCTCTAGTGAGAAAACTCTGTTCCCGCCTTGTTTCTCCTCCCACGTACCTCCACTTCAGTGTCTGACTTCCGGGAGGGAAGGTTCGTTGGGCTCTGCTGTGCACATGCTTCCCCGTGTACTAGACATTTATTTCATTAGAATGAGGAAGCATGTCATTGAAGGAAGCAGAATTCACCTCTCACCAGACAAACAGGCGTGAAATGATTAGCAATCCACCTGAACTCGGTGCTGAGAGCAGGGCGCTCCCATCCCGCCCGTGGTCTCCATGCATAGCGGCCTTCCAGCAATCTTTCCTCGGCTGTGACAACGGAGTGGTAGGCTGGTGTGGAAAACCTTCTCACGCTCCGTTCACACCGATGGGGCAAAACCATGAATCAGCGAGAACGCAGGCAGCACACCTTAAATCCACTGCAGGAGGCAGCGCACTGTTCCTGTTCCACTGGTGCCTAAACCTACTTAGCACACCAAACCTCACTTCTACAGAGGCCTGCAGAAGGGACTGGGACCTTGTTTGTCTTCTCAGAAGCCACAGGGCATCCTTGGGCTTGTTCTCGTTGTGAGTAAAGGCTTGTAAGAGCTTATCTTTCTTTCGTCATGGGTGTCCAGCATGGACTCTAAAACTCTTCGGGTCCTCATCCAGCTCGAGACTCTAAGGCAAGTTCCAATCTCTGGGCATATTTTAAAGGACTGTGAGTGTATACACACAACTACATTCAAGTGGTCCAAGCAACAATGATTTTAGCACCTTTTGATCTTCATGAGACCACCCAGATTGTAGCCTCCCAGCCCTTGCTTCTTTCCAACTATGTTTTAAATTGAAAGTGTGGCCTGCCCTCCCCACCAGTGGGTAGCCTAGGGACGCTCTCTCAGTTTCTGTAAGACCATGGCATCCTCTTTCTTCACCTTTGGCCTAAGGCCATGTGTTCAAGTAGGTCAAGATTTTGTATAAAATTAGTCCTGTCTGTCACCAGGACCCCATATCAGGGACACACCCGCCACAGCTCCCAACAACAAATGTTCTCCAGGTTCTGTAGCAATCTGAAGTCTCTCCAGGGGTGACAGCATTTGGAAGAAGTACAAATCCTGGTCCTAGTGGTCATGAGGGATATGTGGATGAGCTGCTCCTGGGGCTCCTCCGGGCTGCATAGGCCTCCACATCATCCAGCTGGAATACACCCCTGGTGTTCAGAAAATCACTTTGCACAATTATCAGTGCTAAATATCTCACTATGTGCAAGCCACAGTGCCTGTCTGGGAAACGGATGATTTTACAATCTGAAATGCAAGGGACTTTGGAGCTGGCTCTGTGGGTAAAAGATCTGAGTTCTGAGCCCTAGCATCCACATACAAAGCTGGGCGTGGCTGGGAATACTCCTAGAAGGACACAGAAGGATTTCTGGGGTTTGCAGCCTGTCAGCTTGGACAAACAAGCAACAGGAAAAAATGTAAAAAAAAAAAATCAAGCAATGGTGAGATCTAGGTTCAATGAGAGAGGGAGATATCTTAGGGGAATAAGATGGAGCATACTAGAGGAGGACATCTAATGCCATTGCCCACACATGCATATGCAAGCACACCTGCACGCACACACACACACACACACACACACACACATGTGTTCACACACATGCACACACATACATGCACATGCATACACACATACACACATGCACGTGCACACACACTCACATACACATACATACATGCACACACACTTACACTCACACACAGAGATAAATGCACACACACATATGTACACACACATACGAATGTGCATGCATATCCACATACATATCCACATATATACACACACATGCACACATGCATGTACACACACAGACACACTCATGCATGCACACACAGAGACATACTCATGCACGCATGCACAATCCAAAGCACCCTGGCTTGTGTGCTGGCTGCCTTACCGGCCCTGCCCTGTTTTTCTGCCTCTTACTCCATCCATATGGACCTTAGGCATCTCTATATTCCTCCTATGCACTTTCACATATTAACATCATCAGGGTCTTAGTTGTATTGTGCTAAACATCATCAATAAACATCAATACTGCTTACTCATGCCATATTCATTCTCTACATTCGTCTTCTCCCATATTTTTAAATTAGCTTTTGGTGACCTTGTAATTTTCCTAACTGTCACTGCTGTTTAAAATCCTTCCATAGATATGGTAAAGAACGTACAGTGAATTTTTTACTACTATGGATAGGTGGGTAATTTGAGCGAGGTTTACTTGAGCACAGTGTCTTTTGGTAGATATGACCTCTGTTCTGCGTTCAGTCTGTCTGTGCATGTGTGGTTCTGACGTCCTAGGCTAGCCAGTCTCTGCCTCCACAACTCAGTGCTGTGCTTTAGTAATGTTCTGAGCACTTGTGCGACTGCCTGCATCCTGGATGGGACAGGAGCCGAAGCTTGGGAGGACTGGAGGGAACATACATAGACGTGGGAAACTCTTGTGTTCGAACACAGTTAACTCCTGGGGGAAGGACGTCATTTAACGGCAGAATTTTTAAATCCTGAATGATGTCTACTGAGTCACAAGCCCCTTGAAACCACTTCATTTACTGAGCATTCCCTGTGCTTATGTGGTCCAGTTTGTGGGCTCTAGTTCTCTCTGCCAACTTCGCCCCAGCAAGACAGAGGTGGTCTCTAGGGAGCCCAGGAAGGGACAGATGGGAAGACAGGATTCTTAGCTATGGAGCATGGGTCAGCAAATGTGTGAATACTCACTCAGATGCTGCTCCTACCACTGAGGTCTGTGAAGAGAAGCCTGGGGCCTGGCAGCAGAGAGCCACACCCTCCAACTGCCCTAGCACCGAACAGCTCACTAAGAGCTTCTAGATCTGAAGAGAACATTAAGGATGCAAGGTAAAATAGTCAAAACCTTTCCCCTCAGAATCAGAGACAGGTGACAGAGCCTCACATTTACCTTTGGGGGCCACTTATGGAAATCTCTACACGGACCAAGGCATCATTAATTCTGGAAAGGGGTGAGGCAATGGTCCCCAAGTGCAGATATTTCTAAATGGGGCTGCAAGTATCCCCAGAGAAGCTTCCAGATAGAATTAGACCAAGGAACCCAATACTTCAGTTTTATGGACCGGGGAGAGAGTGCCCATGAGAGGTGGCAAGATGTGTTCTGTTGTGTGGACTTAGAATGTGGAGCCTAGAGAGAGTCGTACCAGCAGGACAGGGAGCAGGCAACTATATATGGGTGTCTCATCTGCTGGTGTGAATGGCATGGGATCTTCCAGAATGTCACAAAGGTGCTCTAGGTCCTTGTGGCTAGAACATACCTGCTCTTCATTTGGGGCAGGTCTTTCTGCAAAGTATCATTCTGTCCTCGCATCCACTGGAGAGGAGGGAACTTAGCCACAGATAAGCCATGAGGAAGACGAAAAGCTGTGAACTCCAGGCCCTTGAACAGAACTCCTTGAGGAAGTATGGAGTCTATATGTCTGAGTCAGCTGCTGGATGGAGCCTTTCAGAGGACAGCCATGCTAGGCTCCTATCTACAAGGTTAACAGAGTATCTTTAATAGTGTCAGGGATTGGTGCTTACCCATGGGATAGGTCTCAAGTTGGGCTGGTTGTTGGTTAGCCATTCCCTCAGGCTCTACATTTTGTATAAACAGGATTAAATTGGGGGTTGATGTCCCTATCTCTCCACTGGGGTTCCTGCCTGGCTACAGAAAGTGACTTCTTCAGGTACCATATCCCCCAGTGCTGTGTGTCACAGCTAAGGTCACTCCCCATTGATTCTTTGATGGGAAGCAAGTGTTTAGAAGTGTCTTCTCTCATAAGTGGTGTTTGAACTTTTCAGAAATGCCATGGAGAGATTCTCAAGAAAAAGGCTTGTCCAAGTTGGCAGAGCAATTATGACATGGTCCCAGTGAGCCATGGTCAAGAGCAAGAGGTTTTGCCTCACAGACTCAGGAGACCATAAGACATTTATCGGAGTGATACATAGATCCAAGAACCCTTACCCTGCTTCTCCCCAATAATGCCTTACCAGAGTGTAGGTAGCTGTATCAGGAACTTCACTCATTATTATAACAAAATGTCTGACAGACACAAGTTCATGGAGGAAACATTTGTTTGGGACCACTGTATCAGAGTTTCCGATCATGGCATACAAAAAAAAAAAAAAAAAAAAAAAAAAAAAAGAATACTATACCAGAACCAGATGGACAGAGCCTTCAAAAACCCACCCTTGGGGGCCTAGTTCTGTCTTCCAAACCTCACCTCTAAAGGCCTTGTGGCCTTTAAAATAATCCCCTCACTGAGAACCAAGCACTCAGGACTCCGAAAGACATTTAACATCCAAGACAAACTTTCACTTTTGACCCCAAAGGGCTCATGGTCATGCCTAATGAAGTCAGCCCTACAAAGTCACTGGAGCTTAACAGTCCCAAAAATGTTCAAGAGCCCAAAGTACCACGTCTCTTCTGAGACTCAAAGAAATAGCTGTGATTGTCCATAAATCCAAAAAGCAAGTTACGTGCTTCCAATAGATGAAGGCACAGACTAAATGTTCTCCTTTGAATAAGGTAAGGTGGGGAGTAGCAAGGAAAGGCCGGACCGGAACCCAGCAGTCCTACGGCTGCATGTGTGGCTGGTGGTGGTATCAGGTGAGCTCCGGGCCTTATATGGCTCAGCGTCTGGGTCCCTGCTGCCTGTCACATACATGGACTCTACCTTAGGCCAACTTCCCTCAATGAGTGTGGCTTTCCTCGTGTTCTGGACATCCCCAACATTCTGTAGTTACCCAGGTTTTACTGTCGTTACCCAGTGAGATGTAGGCTTTATTGTTAGAGCCTTACTAATCTCTCTGTCAGGGTGATTAGTATCCACATAGAATCCAATTGCCTAACCTCACAAGCTTTTCTCTATCACCTTGATGTTAGCTTCCATGACACCAAACCCCTTGCATTCTGTCTACCTAAAAACAAAACAAAACAAAACAAAACAAAAACAAAAACAAAAACAAAAAACAACAAAGAAAACCCTCCAAAATAATGCCATGCTCTGCTACCAGCTCATGAATGTCAGGCCCCTTTAACCATGTCTTCAGGGGCCTCCAAGTGCCAGCATGGTGGAATGCAGAGAAAATACTTCCCCAGGCAGGCAGTCCTATTTGAGCTGTGGGCCCCTGTGGTTCTGTAGTTCATGGACTCTCATTTTAACTGAGCCTTTTAATATGTTTCCATATTTCACTCAAACTCTGAACCCATTCCTATTACCCTAATGCAAGGCTCAGAGGTCCACAGCAACTTTAAATGAGACTACACTTCTTTTCTTCCAAACATCATTTTACTGTTCGCTCCTCCCCCCCCTAAATTCTTAGTGTATAATCTGACTAGAAACAGCAAACAATACCCACTCACTCCGTGGCCTGTATATTCAGATATTTGAAATTTCCTCATTCAAATAAATTAGTCCATTACCTTTAAATTTAGCTCCTCTCAAGTGTTTAGAAAACAGGCAAATATAGTTAGATATTTTGCATAATCTAACACAGATGGCCTCTAGTTCTAGTCTTCTGAAACGTTATGATTACAGTCTTTACTGTCTGACTTTCTACCAGACCTGAATGCCCACCAAATGCGAAGTTCTGCTTAGAGCAACCAAGTTCTCTAGCCCACACTGCCAAGCTCCTTCCAAGTGCAAAAGTCAAGTAATCCCTGGGCCATGAATATCCAGCTACAACCCCACTTCTTAGCACAAACTCTCTTGATCCGTTGTGTTTTTGTTGATGCAACAAAATATCTGGCATTTCCATATCTTACATTTCCATATATCACTCAAACTCTGAACCCATTTTTATTGCCCTAATACACAGCTCAGAGGTTCACAGCAACTTTAAATGAGATCACTCTCATCTCCTTCCAAACATAAGAGAAACATAAGAGAACTGACAGTCAGAGTCCAATCAGAGGATTGGGCAGGAGGCAGAGTCAAGTTCCAGATGATGGGAGCTTACGACAGAAGTTTTGCCATCACCGTGAATCAAGAAGCAGAAAGTCTCAGACCAGAAGAAAGGACATGGAGAATCGTTGAAGGACCACTGAAAGGATCCATGCCTGTTAGCAAAGTCCTACCTCATGAAACCCCCACTCCTTTTAATATAGCACCACAGTTGGGGTAATAATTTATAGCTAGGCAATCTCAGAGCTGCCATCAATGTAACATAGAGACTTCCTAGTATTTAAAGCTTAGGCCTTGTTAGAGTAGGTATGGCCTTGTTGGAGTAGGTGTGGCCTTGTTGGAGTAGGTGTGGCCTTGTTGGAGTGGGTGTGGCCTTGTTGGAGTGGGTGTGGCCTTGTTGGAGGAAGTCTGTCACTGTGGGTGTGGGCAATGAAACCCTCCTCCTAAACATTCCGGAGCAGGTCTTCTCCTACAAGCCTTCAGATGAAGATGTGGAACTCTCAGCTCCTCCTGCACCATGCCTGCCTGGATGCTGCCATGCCCCTGCCTTGATGATCATGGACTGAACTTCTGAACCTGTAAGCCAGCCCCAGTTAAATGTTGTCCTTATAAGAGTTGCCTTGGACATGGTATCTGTACACAGCAGTAAAACTCTAAGACAGATCTTTCAGCTAGGGTAGCCTCTCAGTTACTCTAACCGGACTAACCCTGGCACCACATCCACCATGTGGCCAGCTCTAACTCTGTGCCTCTGCCCTGATCTTTCCATTCACCTCTGTGTCCTCTGGCTGAATCTCTTGCATCTGTCTAAATCTCCTCCCAGCATCCCTCTCTCTACCCAGAAGTTCTGCCCTCCACTTCCTGCCCAGCTGTTGGCTGTCAGCTTCTTATTATTATAGCCAATCAGATACAATTCTAGATTGCCTTAGTCAGGTGAGGACGAATGAATATTTATAAAATATGAGACTGGTGATGGGCCGTAGGAATAATAATACCAAGATCCTGCCAGCATTTAGCTCTCTGCCAGTACAGAACTAACTGTTGAATATACAGAGACATACCCTCGCACAACATACCTAACAAGAATCATGCAAGCAGGAGCCTAGAGATGACATTTCCGGGAGAACCATGACAGCCACGCTCACCAGCAGGAGTTGTAAGAGGTTACAAAAGTCCATCAACATGGTCTCCTCAACCATGCCTCTGCCTCCACCGCTGTGCCCAGCCCTCAGCCCTGTTCTCACCAACCTGCTCTTCAGCTTCACAGCTAAGCCATACTAAGGATGCTTATAAACTGTACTTACATAATGTGTAAGCTTCAGAATCTTATTCTGGCCATTGTACACGATTTCTTTGTCATCCATGTCTGTTGGGGTATCTGGCTCACCATGATCATGGGAATATGATGTAAGATGTTAGTGTGTCATGGTTTACCTGAAGATCCCAGATGATCAAATATCTCTGTCACCCTGGGGTTTGTGTCAGCTGTTTCTATTCACCCAGTTTGAGAACCCTCATGTCCTTAGCATGATAAAGAGCTTCTCGTGGAACCGTAACTATTCTACAACTCTGGATCTTAGATGTTTTGGTTTTACTCAAACTTCTCCGACATTGCTCGCTCAGGGAAGCAGAGGAACCAGTTAAGATGGAACGTCCAGTGGCACCACCCTGCACCACCGAGCCACAGAGAGGGTTCTACGGCTGCTGGACTCAGGTGGCCTCCCCTGATATTGTTTTCCTACTTCCCAGCATGCTGTAAGGCCCCCTCTGAGTACACCAGGGTCAGAATCCACAGTGAAAGACAGACACACTCATGCCAGCCCATCAGGGCCACAGTCCCAGCTCCCCTGTGACCTAGAGGTCACTGACACGGGGCTGAGGCAGATGGAAGGGGATGGCCTCTCTGCCCTTGTTGTATAGAAAGTTCTAACTTCTCCACGTTGTTTCACTTCAGTAGAGAAGTTACAACCTTTAGGTCTATCCTGCAAGGCTGTCCATTCGTGGGCCCTCAGTGACATGACATTGAGGGGTGTGTGAGAGCCTGCTTGTGCCTCCAAAGTTTCCACTTCTTTATCCCCACGTTGGTCTGTTGAGGCTGCGGTGACTGCAGGCTGCTGCTGGGTCAGCTGAGCGGGCTCCCTCCTCTCACCTGCAGGCTGAACTTCATAGGATTTTTCCAGGGGTGGGGGATGTTTGGCTTTGGCTTTCAGTGATGAGAATGGAACCCACAGGCTCTAGGAATGCTTTTCCTTCTGAGAGAAAGGCCAGTCCATTGCTCTTTCTGTTGTTTGTGTGACGCACAGGGCTAGTTTTGCGTAGTTGGATAAGCAGAAGGACATGTCTCCATCCCATGTCACTAAAAGCAGAGTCTCCTTACCTAGGAGATGTCAGGGCTTTGGAGTGTGGATATTTGGTTATTCAAGTGTATTCCCAGCATCCAGAAAGCTTCACAGTCTTGCTCTGTGGATATCATACTGTGGGTTCTTGTGCCCTCTCTAAAACTGCTCTAGGCTGCCCACCCGGGTTCAGCTTCATTTCTGAGCTGCTTTCCCCTTCTACAGTGAGAAGATTTAAAGTGGTGCCTTAATTGGTCATCTCGTGGCTGGGACAACCTCACAAAAGCAGCACAAGGAAGGTTTGTTTGGACTCACAGCTTGAGAGGAACGTCTACCAAGACAAGAAAGGCATCAAGGTAAGATCTGTAAAACCACTGGTCTCCTGTATCCAGGAAACATGGAGAAATGAATGCTGGTATTCAAATTACTTTCTTCTTACTTGATTTAAGATCCCAGTCCATTAATGCTGCCACATCCAGGGTGGCTCTCCCCTCCTTGATCAAACATCTCTGGAAACAACCTCAGAAGCACCCCCAAAGGTATGCCTCCTAAATGATTATAAATCCAATCAAATCTAGTAGACAGGGAATCTTAACCACTACTGATAGTGACAGACTATCTTTCACGAAGCAGAAAGATACTTTTCCTTGCTTTCTTCTTTCTTTCTTTTTCTTTTCTTCTTTTTTTGGTTTTTTGCAAGACAGGGTTTCTCTGTGTAGCCCTGGCTGTACTGGAACTCACTCTGTAGACCAGAGTGGCCTCAAATTCAGAAATCCACCTGCCTCTGCCTCCCAAGTGCTGGGATTAAAGGCGTGCACCACCACCACCTGGCTCCTTGCTTTCTAATATGGAAAGCTTTTCAGTTTCCCTGGAACATGAGCGACCATGTTCTAGCCCCACAGTCATTATTTTTAAACCCCAAAATAATTCATTTACCCTGTCTTTTAACCTTCTGAGACAAAAAAACTCCTATAAATCCATCATGATGCCTTGAGTAAGTAGCTCTCTGCATGGAGCTCTGTCCACTGTGACATTGATCAAGGCAAAGAGAATTGTCCCCAAACCCAAAGGCACTTCCGGGATAGAGCAGCTGATGTGTGTCTACCCTGCCACTCTGTGCCATGCCTGAGGCTTCTGGCCTCAGATCCAACTGTCGCCTACCAGATCACGAGATTCTTGCCATTGCCACGTCTACATGGTCCCCACACCCTTCGTACAACACTCAGTCCCAGCACTGAGCAGACAGCCTATGCCTTCAGCAAAGAAGCCCGAGGCTCCCGACCTCCGAGTACACTAATAAGAAGTGATGAGGGACCAGGGATACAGGCATGAAAGCATCTGAGCTGGGAAGGGGCAGAGCTGGGAGGCAGACATGAGAACAGATTACTGATGAGCACAGAGTCCTGCCAGGCCTCTGCCAGGAGGCAGGCATCCGCCTCAGTTCAGCTTTCTACAAGGCCAAGGCCCTGAGTCAGCCACAGGCACACAGCTCTGTCCTTTCTCAGCGACCATGGTCCGTTCACACACAGAATTCGTCTCCATCGGAGGCACTAGAGGGCATGCTGGGCTTTCTTCCCTTAAGTGTGACTCAGTGACGAAGCGGCATACCCACTATGACCTGTTCCATGACGAGTGAGCACCACTGGGCCCTACTCATATCCACTATGGGAGCACTGCATGGGTTCTGGACTTTACACATCACCCGCACTAGTCTGTGAATCCAGAGCTCGGAGAGGAAAGCCCTTCTGCCTTCAGACGCTCGCTATGGTTTGTTCTGAGAAGCCCCAAGTTGGAGGAAGGTGTGACCTCCATGCAAGCCTGTAGGTGATACCTTCCCTCCATTTGGTCCTTCTGTCCAAACAATAGATGGACTCTTTCAGAAGTCCCCTTCTCGCCCTCACAGGATGACCCATGTACATGTGTGGGTGTCTGGGGTTGAGGGAAGAGGGGGGAGTCTGAGTCGGCAGGAAACATCTGTTCTAAACTGTGTCCCAAGAAGGATCTGGAGTACCTGAGACGTGGGTATCTTTGCGGTTAGGGAGGAAGGGAAAACATCCCAGGATCCCTTGCTCTGCTTTCTATGAAGACATGGAGACATGTGGGCTTTATTTCCCCGTTCCCAGCCCCGGGTGCCTTTGTGATGAAGCCATGACAGTTTTGGCTGCCCTTTCTCAACTTCTGTTGTGTTCTGGGGCTCAGTGGGATGAGTAGTCTGCGCTGTGGCAAGACATGCCAACAAATTGCATCACTTCTGCCTCGGTGACCAAGGACAATGACATGCCATATGCCAGCGGCAGGAAATGAATGGGGCTCATTTACACTGGCACCGGGTGATGCGGCCATCAGCTTTCTGAGACCGTCTGCAGCAAATTGGAAAGGTGGCAGAGAGGCAGAACCCCTGGGCTTCCAACGACAGGACAGAGAGGGTGTGGACGGAGGCACCGGGTCCCACAGGGTGGGGTGTCCTTCCCACAGGGTGGGGTGTCCTTCACGGAGGAATGCTAGCCTTCCTGTCTCAGAGGAGGCCCTGGATCAGGTCAGCATCTGCTCCCTGCACTGAAGGGAAAGAAAGGGACTGGGTGTAGCAATGCCTTCCAGCTGCTGGACAAAACAAAAACTCAGTGGGTGCCATGCACGGAACATTCAGAGCATTTGCTTGTGCAAGCAGCCTGCCACAAGAGCTTGCCCCGTCGGTGACCCCGTGCCTGGACCCCACCCCATGACTGCACAGCTCACAGAATCCCAACCTCCAGCCTCTCTGGCATCTCGTTGTTTATCTCTACGCATGGACTCGGGGACGCAGGTAATGATTAAAGAGCCAGTGCTCTGGAGACCTGAGTCGCTAATGAGGAGATGGGGGTCACCCTCAGACGGCAGCCAGCCAAGAGCACACCCATCGTCTCTGCCCCTCCCACTTGTTTCAGGGCAGCGAGGAGACAGATAGCAATCATATGTCTCCCTCTTTTTAATCACCACAATTAACCATTGTCAGAGGCAGGTGAGCATAGGGTGATGTCCTGGCAAAGTGACAAAAAAGAAAAAGAAAAAGAAAGAAAGAAAGAAAGAAAGAAAGAAAGAAAGAAAGAAAGAAAGAAAGAAAGAAAAGAAAGAAAGAAAGAAAAGAAAGAAAGAAAGAAAGAAAAGGAAAAAAAGAAAAAGGAAAAAAACAACTAATATATTTGGCATTTGTGGTAACTTCTTATCTGATTTTCGAATAGCCCTGGGAGATGAAAAAAAAATCCTTCCACCCCTGAGATGCATAAGCTCAAATCTACAAAGTGCTGGTGTGAGGAGACAAGGCCCAGCTCTCAGGATGCTACCACAGAAGCCAGCAGTACACTGAGCATAGATCCTGGTCTGTGGCCACCATAGGTTGTCCCCTGAAGCTGGAGAACACCTATAGCTGATACCAAGAAATAACTAACAAGGAACGGTCTCTCAGGCTTCCAGCCGGCAGGACGTTAGAAGCAGCTAACGACAGCGCCTATCCTGTCTGGTGTCTCAGTCCAGGCTTGGGGCTAGAAAGCTCTTCCTCCAGAAGAGACCTCTTCCTTAAAAAGAAGTATAATTGAAAGGGCAACGCCCACTGACCGAAGTTTCTAAGCATAACCTTGAGGTTTGCCTCAAGAAAGGCAGCACCCCACTTGATGCTAAGTCAAAGAAAGTACTGTTTCCTGGGTCCTTCAAAGGAATCCTGGGAGTAGATTCCTCTGTGGCTGGCAGAAAGGCACACTGCGTCTAGCTTGCTCCAGCTTCTTTACTGGGCCCTGATGTTTCCACATTCCAAGTTTTCCCAGAGAGGGCCTACTTTCCTCCTCACAGGAACCCTGTCTGTTTCCAACTCTCAGGAGCATGCTTCGGGGATGAAGAGAATGGGGATTCTGTCCAATATGACTTCAAGATGAAGAGCCGAGCCAACAGTCACAATTTCTACATTTAACCATGTCCCTGATCCCTGACCTAGAACTATGTGACAAACACACACACACACACACACACACACACACACACACACACACGCGCGCGCACACACACACACACACACACACACACACACACACACAGGCCTGATACACACATAACACTTTCCTGGGGCCTTGTTCCCTGCAATAGAGAGGGGTGGAATGCCTTTTCCTGATAACAAATCCTTCAAGATATTGTTGGGGTTCTCCTTCCAAGCACACTACATACATTTCTAAAGTGAGGCATTCTAATTCCTGAACATCATCTAAATAGTAAAATAATCAGTGAGTTCAGAGTTTGCAGCTAAATCATAATCTGCCAACTTTAAATTTTCATTCTCTTGTGAGGTTGCAGTCATTAATATGAGTGATGAACTTGACTGGACCAAGAATCACCTGGAAGACTAATCTCTGGGCATGTCTGTGAGGAAATTTCTAAATTAGGTTAACTGAGGTGGGAGGACCCATTGTAACGTTGGGTGGCACCATTCCCTAGGCCTTGGTTCCGGGATGAATAAAAATGAAAGTCAGCTGAGAACCTGCTGTGCACCTGCTGTGCACCTGCTGTGCACCTGCAGAGCACCTGCTGTGCAGCTGCAGAAGACCTAAAGGGCACCTGCTGGGCACCTGCAGACAATCTCTCTCTACTTCCTGACTTCCAATACCTGTGACCCACCACCACTCTTTCACTAGGCTGGACTGCACCTTGGAACTGTGAGCCAAAATGAACCCTTTCATAATGGTTTTTGCAGTTAATTTTTGACAGCAACAGAACAGATGACTAATACCCAGGTGGTGTAGGGTGGGGCATGCAGATCACAGGTCATCTCTAGTTGCTATCCTTTACTCTGCCCATTAGACTCTGGAGCTAGGGAGTTCAGTGCTTGGGTCCGCTGGAAATGGCTGGAAGTGTACACAGCAAGAGAGTTCTCTCTGCATAGGTCACAGCTCTGTGCTGATCTCAGTGCTGTCAGAAGTGTGTAACAGGAGTCTATCTTTCTCCCTTGTTTTCTGTGCTCTGGGCTGTTTCAGGCAAAGGTAAGGATCTTCTGCTGGTGTGTGTTCCTTACTATCCCCCTGCACCTGCCCTAGCCTCCCCCTGCACCTGCGCTAGCCTTCCCCTGCACCTGCGCTAGCCTTCCCCTGCACCTGCTCCATTCTTGGCAGACAGAGTCTGCCATTCACAGAAGTCAGCCCAGCCAGCTGCCTCTCCCAACCCTCCTCAATAACCCATCTGGGTGCAAGGCACCGTCCACAAGATACTTCAGTGTCAAGGTGATACAGCAAGCTCCCTGTCATAGCCAGATTGGATGACCATTCCTATGTGTGCTTGCCCTAAGTTAATGCAAGTGGCTGGGCATATGATTCATTGTTGACTTCAAAAAACAGTGCCCACTCCTTCTACCACATGTCTGATAGGTGCAAAGAAGAAAATAGCAGTTTTCTCTGAGTTCACCTTGACCCTAAATCCTATTTTTATGTCTTCCCTTTGGTTCAGGCTCTCTCCTCTCAATAGCTCCTCTCTCTCTTTCTGTCACACTGTCAGGGTGAAGGAGGGCGTTGGGTACCTCATCCATAGCTGCTACCAAGCAGGGCATCACAGTCTGTCCTTGGAGATACTCCCCTTCCTATCTGCTTTCCGAGAAGCCTCTGTGATCCTGGCTGGCTCTCTTCTCTCTTGTAGAATGATACTTTCACTATGAGGCAGTGGAAGGAATTGTTTTGAGATCTCTAGTCAATGAACTAAAAGGCTTACTTGCCCTCTGTGTATAAAAGGCCTTCTCAGGTCTCATCCTAGACAACTTTCAAGCTGATGACTAGCCATGAGATTTAAAAGCTTACCCCAGAAAGAAAAGTAAAGCTGAGATTTCATTGTCCTGAATAGTTATTCTAGTTTTCTGGTGTCAAACTGAACAACAAAAGGCTTCACGGGAGGGAAAGACTCAGATGTGTGGATGTCTCATAGCCTTGTTTTCTGATAGCTGGATTTCATATTTTCCCTCTTGGGTCATGCATATACATGAGGACTATCTCTGTCACTTTTATTGCCTTAAGCAAGTTGTTTAATGTTTGAAAGTTTCAGTCTATCCAAATGTAAGGTGGAGACAGAGAATATCTGTTGTGGAGTTGTGGTTTAGATTCCATAAGTAATCTGCACAGACTTGTAGTTGAAACCAACAACCTCACTGTGAGTATAGTGACTATCTACCTGAGGACAGGTGTGTATGTGAGCTCCCCAGTGTCAGCACCTACCACAAAATCCAGAGTCAGGACCACTCAGATTGATGTATGTGATTGGTTGGTTGATTCTTAGGCAACTTATAGATAAGATAAATTTGTATGCTCAGCATAAATTTTAAAGAAAATCTTTTGAATAGGTAGAATTTTACTGTTTAGGAGTTATTATAGATTTTTCAGTGAATCTCATCTCACAGATTTCATATATTTTGTTTTTAGTCATAAACAAGTCCTACCCTCTGCTTAGCACACAGCCTTGGTGGACTCTCTGGGTGTCCCCCTATGCCTTACAGCACAGATGGCAACATCAACAATGATCCGGTTTCATATAGCAAATCCAATCTTGAAAGAGAGCCACAGTGGTGGCCAGGAGAGGATAATCAGTCACTCTGAAGCACCAAGCCTGCTTGGAATAGTCCCTCAATGGGATCCTGGCATAAAGTGTTTCACAGTGGGGGAACAAGGAAAGAGGAGTAGGTTAGAGGACCAGAGTTTTTCCACAGATGGAACAATACATTCTCAAATAGGAGTAGAATCAGGGCACTGCAATGGCAAGGTCTCTGGCTTGCTCAAGTGCAGTTATTCTTTTGTAGAAATCAAAGCATAGGGGTTAAAAAGCATATGGTGATATTAATGTTTCAAAATACTGACATGGTAGCCACATGCAGGAAGTACAAAGACCATGGTGCTTGTAGTAAATATAGTGCTTGTCTACTCAAAATGACAGTGACATAAACAGGAAAGGAAATAGACACCATCGTGACCCATAAACATACATGCACCTATTAAATATGGACAGAGATGGGAGGCAAGCAGAGCTCTCAAACATGGTTCGTTCTGGCTTTGATCTACAGGAAATCTAAGTGCTATTCATCTGAGTAAGGAAGAAAAAAGATAAAGTAGTTTTGATGTGTATGAGCCCGCGCCTTTTGTGCTTCCATGAGTGCGTATGTTTTCATACACATATGACTATGTATGTATGTTGTTTATCCGTATGCATACATTATACATCCATAAGTGTGTGTTTGTGAGTGAATGTACATCTGTTGAGGAAGGAGAGTTTCAATTTTGTGATAGAGATGTCTAGCTAACTAAGATAATTTAAATAGTATTTTAATTTTAAAAATCAGTAGTTGTTATACTAATATCAGATAAAGCAAGATAAACAATTTTAAAGGAGGGCTATTACATTATGATAAAAAAAGATGACTCTGATGCAGGAAATATTAAAAATGAACCAGCACATTCTTGTGCTTGTGCTGGGAACTGTCTGTGCCTGATTCCTGGTCGGCCATGCACTGGCAGATGATAGCTGACCTGTTGTTGGTCTTTTTGTTGTTTTTCTTTCTTTTTTTAAAATTTTTTATTAGATATTTTCTTTGTTTATTTATCCCCTTTCCTGGTTTCCCCTCCAAAAACACCCTAGCCCACCACCATCCCCGCCCCCTGCTCATGAACCCACCCACTCCTGTTTCCTTGTCCTGGCATTCCCCTATACTCTGGCATCAAGCCTTCTCATGACCAAGGATCTTTGGTATCCAACAAGGCCTACCAACCAAAGAGTACACATGGAGGGACCCATGGCTCGAGTCAACCTGTTTTGATCTAACTCAGAGCTCCAAAATCTCTCCACCCAGCTTTCTAGGTTCCCACTGGCAAGTTAAAACCCCTGATCTTTGTGTTGTACCTTGGGCAAACCCACACTTTGCAACCGTACCTTTCTCTCTTGGACCCAGACGAGCTGCCTCGTGAAGGAAAATGCAACACAAACTTAGTTCAGAAACAATGGTAACTCAATCACTGGGTGCAGCAACTAAAGTCCTAACTTGTAAGCCTTATTAAATCTAAATCCTCCTGATGGGTCCACCATTGAAACCGAGAAACATTCATAATTACATCTTGTCCTCATGCTATCCTGGTCCAAAACCCCTAACTCTCTCCTCCTCCTTCTCTTATTCAGTTCAATGCAAAAGTCCTGCCTACTGGCCCAGTGATTGGCTCCTTTATTCATTAGGGGATTGGTTCATAAGAAGTCACCTGAGTATGACTCACTCCTTGTCTGCAGCCCCTCCCAAGAGAGCAGAATTAGCATCAACATACAAACAGCACTAGGCCCATCCACAACATGACTCTACTAGGAAGTAGTAAAACTTCTAGCATATGCACACTCCCAACACCAAATGAAAATGAGAATGCACAGTCATAGCATATGAGATGCACCAAATTTATGCTGAAAGAGTAATTCATAGACATACCTATTTATATTGCAAGCTGAAACAAAGGTCTTGAATCAATACTAAGGGTACAACATCAACATCTAAAAACACAATCTTTGCTCCAGGATGAATCAGACAGGCAACACCAGGTACACAGAGATATCCTGAATTTAAAATCTCTTGGGACACAGCCTGCCAGGCTTCTGCCTGTGCCCAATGCCTGGGCAGTTCTGCGGGTCATCTATGTGCCAGCCCTGTCATGGGACATTTGCCCTGTAGAGTGACCAGCACTTGGAAGAGGTCCCCACAGCCTCCGCCATCTTTGCTCCTGGACAGACCAGACAGGCAACACCAGGTACACAGAGAAAATCCGAGTATAACATTGCTTGGGGCAAGGCACACCAGGACTCAAATGGCACCCAAGAGTAGGGCATCCCATCCGCAATCTGTGCCAGGTAAAACCCAGTCATCCAGAGGTTCAGAAATACTTACAGGCTCACAGAAGGTTCAAGCACCAGCCAGTGACAACAGGACCAACTAACCCCAGAGATAAACAGATGGCAAAAGGCAAATGCAGGAATGTTAGTAACATAAATCAAGGCAATATGGCAGCATCTGAACCCAATTCCCCAACAACAGCATGTCCTGGATACCCCAACACTCCAGAAAAACAAAATTTGGAATTAAAATCACTGGTCATGATGCTGTTAGAGGAACACAAAAAGGACATAAATAAATCTCTTAAAGAAATACAGGGGAACATGAATAAGTTAGAAGCCCTTACAATGGAAACACAAAAATCACTTAAAGAAATGCAGGAGAAATTGAGTCAACAACAGAAATCATGAAAGAGGAAACACAAAAATCTTTTAAAGAAATACAAGAAAATATGAACAAACAAGTGAAGGAACTGAGCAAAACCATCCAGGATCTAAAAACAGAAGTAGAAGCAACTAAGAAATCACAAAGGGAGACAACTTTGGAGATAGAAAACCTTGGGAAGAAATCAGGGGCCATCGATGCAAATATCAACAGCAAAATACAAGAAATAGAAGAAAGGCTCTAAGGTGCTGAAGATACCATAGAAACCATTGACTCAAAATGAAAGAAAATGCAAAAAGCAAAAAGCTTGTAGCCCAAAACATCCAGGAAATCCAGGACACAATGAGAAGACCAAACCTAAGGATTATAGGCATAGATGAGAGTGAAGATATATGACTAAAAGGGCCAGCAAATATCTTTAACAAAATTATGGAAGAAAAGTTCCCTAATCTAAAGAGAGATATGCCCTCAAATATACAAGAAGCCTACAGAACTCCAAACAGACTGGACCAGAACAGAAATACCTCCCATCACATAATAAGCAAAACCCCAAACGTAATAAAAAAAGAAAGAAAGAAAGAATATTAAGGGCAGTAAGAGAAAAAGGCCAAGTAACATATAAAGGAAGACCTATCAGAATCACACCAGATTTCTCACCAGAGACCATGAAAGCTAGAAGATCCTGGGCAGATATCATGCAGACTCTAAGAGAACACAAATGTCAGCCAAGACTACTATACCCAGCAAAACTCTCAATCACCATAGATGGAGAAACCAAAATATTCCATGACAAAATCAAATTTACACAATATCTTTCCACAAACCCAGCCTTACAAAGGATAATAGGTAGAAAACAACTATAAAAGGAGGGAAACTACACCCAGGAAAAAGCAAGATAGTAAACTTCTTTCATCAAGCCCATAGACAATAACCGCTCAAATATAAAAATAACATCAAAAATAACAGGAAGTAATAATCAATATTCCTTAATATTTCTTAACATAAATGGACTCAATTCCCCAATAAAAAGACATAGACTAATAGACTAGATACATAAACAGGACCATACATTTTGCTGTGTACATGAAACACACCTCAGTGTCAAAGACAAACACTAACTCAGAGTAAAAGGCTGGAAAACAATTTTACAAGCAAATGGACTTAGGAAACAAGCCAGAGTAGCCATACTAATATCAGATAAAATTGACTTTCAACCTAAAGTTATCAAAAGATACAGGGAAGGACACTTCTTACTGGTCAAAGAAAAAATTCACCAAGAAGAACTCTCCATTCTGAACATCTATGCTCCAAATGCAAAGGCACCTTCATTTGTAAAAGATATTTTGCTAAAGCTCAAAGCACACATTACACCTACCACAATAATTGTGGGCGACTTCAACACTCCACTCTCCTCAATGGACAGATCAGGAAAACAGAAACTAAACAGGGACACAGTGAAACTAATTGAAGCACTGCAGGTCCAGTGGATTTAACAGATATATAAAACATTTCATCCTAAAGCAAAAAAATATACCTTTTTCTCAGCACCCCATGGTATATTCTCCAAAATCTACCATATAATGGGTCACAAGACAGATCTCAACAAATTTAAGAAGATCAAAATAATCCCATGCCTCCTATCAGATCACTATGGGATAAGAGTGATCTTCAATAGCAACAAAAACAACAGAAAGCCCACATACACACGGAGGCTGAACAATGCTCTACTCAATGATACCTTGGCCAAAGAAGAAAGAAAGAAAGAAATCAAAGACTTTTTAGAATTCAATGAACATGAAGGCACAACGTACCCAAATCTATGGGACACAATGAAAACAGTGCTAAGAGGAAAACTCATAGCCCTGAGTGCCTCCAAAAAGAAACTGGAGAAAGCACACACTAGTAGTTTAACGGCACTCCTGAAAGCCCTGGCACAAAAAGAAGCTAATTCACCCAAGAGGAGTAGGAGACAGGAAATCATCAAACTCAGGGCTGAAATCAATCAAATAGAAACAAAGGGAACCATACAAAGAATCAACAAAACCAGGAGCTGGTTCTTTAAGAAAATCAACAAGATAGATAAACCCTTAGCCAGACTAACCAGCGGACACAGAGACAGTATCCAAATTAACAAAGTTAGAAATAAAAAGAGAGATATAACAATAGAAACTGAGGAAATTCAAAGAATCATTCCATGCTACTACAAAAGCCTATACTCAACACAACTGAAAAATCTAGAGGAAATGGACAATTTCCTAGACAAATACCAAATACCAAATTTAAATCAGAATTAAATAGATCAACTAAACAATCCCATAACCTCTAAAGAGATAGAAGCAGTCATAGAAAGTCTTCCAACCAAAAAAAGCACAGGACCAGATGGTTTTACTGCAGAATTCTATCAGACCTTCAAAGAAGACCTAACACCAATAGTCTTCAAATTATTCCACAAAATAGAAACAGAAGGAACACTACCCAACTCGTTCTACAAAGCCACAATTAAGCTTATACCAAAACCATACAAAGATACAACAAAGAAGTAGAACAACAGGCCAATATCTCTAATGAATACCGACACAAAAATACTCAATGAAATTCTTGCCAATCGAATCCAAGAACACATTAAAATGATCATTCACCATGATCAAGTAGGCTTCATCCCAGGGATGCAGGGATGGTTCAATATATGGAAATCCATCAATGTAATCCACTACATAAACAAACTAAAAGAAAAAAACCACATGGTCATCTCATTAGATGCTGAAAAAGCATTTGACAAAATTCAGCATCCTTTCATGCTAAAAGTCCTGGAAAGATCAGGAATTCAAGGCCCATACCTAAACATAGTAAAAGCAATATACAGCAACCCAGTAGCCAACGTCAAATTAAATGGAGAGAAACATGAAGCAATCCCACTAAAATCAGGGACGAGGCAAGGCTGTCCCCTATCTCTATATCTTTTCAATATAGTGCTTGAAGTTCTAGCTAGAGAAATTAGACCTAAGGAGGTCAAGTGGATACAAATTGGAAAGGAAGAAGTCAAACTATCACTGTTTGCAAATGTAATGATAGTATCTTAAGCGACCCAAAAAATCACCACCAGAGAACTCTTACAGTTAATACACAACTTCAGCAAAGTGGCTAGTTATAAAATAAACTCAAGAAAATCAGTAGCCTTCCTATACTCAAAGGATAAGCAGGCTGAGAAAGAAATTAAGGAAATGACACCCTTCACAATAACCACAAACAGTATAAAGAATCTAGGTGTGACTCTAACCAAACAAGGGAAAGATCTGTATGACAAGAACTTCAGCTCTCTGAAGAAGGAAATCAAAGAAGACCTCAGAAAATGGAAAAATCTTCCATGCTCATGGATTGGCAGGATTAATATAGTAAAAATGGCCATATTACCAAAATCAATCTACAGATTCAATGCAATCCCCATCAAAATCCCAAGTCAGTTCTTCACAGAGTTAGAAAGAGCAATTATCAAATTCATATGGAATAACAAAAAACCCAGGATAGCTAAAACTATTCTCTACAATAAAAGAACTTCTGGGGGAATCAGTATCCCAGACCTCAAGCAGTACTACAGAACAATAGTGTTAAAAACTGCATGGTATTGGTACAGTTACAGACAGGTAGATCAATGGAATAGGATTGAAGACCCAGAAATGAACCGACATACCTATGGTCACTTGATGTTTGACAAAGGAGCTGAAACCATCCAGTGGAAAAAAGAGAGCCTTTTCAACAAATGGTGCTGGCTCAATTGGAGGTCAGCTTTGATCCAGTCTTATCTCCTTGTACTAAGCTCAACTCCAAGTCGAACAAGGACCTCCACATAAAACAAGACACACTAAAACTAAGAGAAAAGAAACTTGGGAAGACCCTTGAGGATATGGGCAGAGGGAAAAAGTTCCTGAATAGAACACCAACAGCTTATGCTCTAAGATCAAGAATTGACAAATGGAACCTCATAAAATTACAAAGTTTCTTTAAGTCAAAGGGCACTGTCAAGCAGACAAAATGGCAACCAACAAATTGGGAAAGGATCTTCACCAACCCTATATCCAACAGAGGGCTAATATCCAATATATACAGAGAACTCAAGAAGTTAGACTCCAGAGAGCCAAACAACCCTATTAAAAAATGGGGTACAGAACTATACAAAGAATTTTCACCTGAAGAAATTTGGATGGCTGAGAAGCATCTTAAGAAATGTTCAACATCATTAGTCATTAGGGAAATGCACATCAAAACAACCCTAAGATTCCACCTCACACCAGTCAGAATGATTATGATTAAAAACTCAGGAGACAGCAGGTATTGGCAAGGATGTGGAGAAAGAGGAACACTCCTCCACTGCTGGTGGGATTGCAAGATGGTACAACCACTCTGGAAATCAGTCTGGCAGTTCCTCAGAAAATTGGGCACAACACATCTGGAGGACCCTGCTATACCACTCCTGGGCATATGCCCAGAGGATTCCCCACCATGTAATAAGGATACATGTTCCACTATATTCATAGCAGCCTTATTTATAATAGCCAGAAGCTGGAAAGAACCCAGATATCCCTCACTGAAGGAATGGATACAAAAAATATGGTATATATACACAATGGAGTACTATTCAGCCATTAGAAACAATGAATTCATGAAATTCATAGACAAATGGATGGAGCTGGAGAACATCATCCTAAGTGAGGTAACCCAATCTGAAAAGAACACTCATGGTATGCACTCACTGATAAGCGGATTTTAGCCTAGAAATCTGGAATACCCAAGACACAATCCACATTTCAATTGATGTCCAAGAAGGAAGGAAGTGCCCCTGACTCTGAAAAGGCTTAATGCCACAGTGTAGAAAAATACCAGAACAGGGAAGAGGGAAGGGGTAGATGGGGAAACAGGGGGAGGGAAGAGGGCTAATGGGTCTTGCAGTGAGTAGGGAGCATGGAAAGGGGGAAATCATATGAAATGTAAATTAAGAATATATTGAATAAAAAAAACAGTCAAAGAAAATGCAAAATGCAAAAAGCTTGTAACACAAAACATCCAAGAAATCAAGGACACAATAAGAAGACCAAACCTAAGGATTATAGGTATAGATGAGAGTGAAGATTTACAACTTAAAGGACCAACAAATATCTTCAACAAAATTACCCCAAACAGACTGAACCAGAACAGAAATACCTCCTGTCACATACTAATCAAAACCCAAAATGGACTAAACAAAGAAAATTAAAGGCAGTAAGAGAAAAAGGCTGAATAACATATAAAGGAAGACCTATCAGAATTACACCAGACTTCTCATCAGAGATCCTGGGCAGATCTCATACAGACTCAAAGAGAACACAAATGTCAGCCAAGACTACTATACCCAGCAAAACTCTCAATCACCATAGATGGAGAAACCAAGATTTTCCATGATAAAACCAAATTTACACAATATCTTTCCACAAACCCAGCCCTACAAAGGATAACACATAGAAAGCACCAATACAAGGAGGAAAACCACACCCTGGAAAAAGTAAGATAGTAACTTTCTTTCATCAACCCCAAAAGAAGATAACTACTCAAACATAAAAATAACATAAAAAATAGCAGGAAATCATAATCACTATTCCTTCATATCTCTTAACATCAATGGACTCAATTCCCCAATAAAAGGACATAGACTATCAGACTAGATACTTTTTAAAAAGCCTACATTTGGCTGTGTACAGGAAATACACCTCAGTGTCAAAGATAAACACTAACTCAGAGTAAAAGGCTGGAAAACAATTTTACAAGCAAATGTTATTAGGAAACAAGATGGAGTAGCCATTCTAATATCAGTTAAAATTGACTTTCAACCTAAATTCATCAAAAGAGACAGGAAAGGACACTTCTTACTGGACAAAGGAAAAATCCTACAAGAAGAACTCTCAATTCTAAACATCTATGCTCCAAAGTCAAGGGCACCCTCAATCGTAAAAAGAAACTTTACTAAGGCTCAAAGCAAACATGTGCCTAACATAATAATTGTGGGTGACTTCAACACTCCACTGTCCTCAATGGACATATCAGGAAAACAGAAACTAAACAGGGAAACAGTGAAACTAATTGAAGCTTTAGACCAACTGGATTTAACAGATATATATAAAAAACATTTCATCCTAAAGCAAGGGAATATACCTTTTTCTTAGCACCTCATGGAATCTTCTCCAAAATTGACCATATAATTGGTCGCAAGACAGACTTCAAGAGATATAAGAAGATGAAACTAATCCCATGCCTCCTATCAGATCACTATGGAGTAAGAGTGCTCTTCAATAGCAACAAAAACAAGAGAAAGCCCACATACACATGGAAACTGAAAAATACTCAATGATACCTTGGTCAAGGAAGAAATAAAGAAAGATATCAAAGACTTGTTAGAATTTAAACATGAAGGCATACCATACCCAAATTTATGGGACACAATGAAAGCAGTGCTAAGAGGAGAACTCATAGCCCTGAGTGCCTCCAAAAAGAAACTGAAGAGAGCATACACTAGCAACTTAATGGCACACCCGAAAGCCCTGGAACAAAAAGAAGCTAATTCATACAAGAGGAGTAGAAGACAGGAAATCATCAAACCCAGGGCTGAAATCAATCAAGTAGCAACAAAGAGAACCATACAAAGAATCAACAAAACCAGGAGCTGGTTCTTTGAGAAAATCAACAAGATAGATAAACCCTTAGCCAGACTAACCAGAGGGCACAGAGACAGTATCCAAATTAAGAAAATTAGAAATAAAAAGAGAGATATAGCAACAGAAACTGGGGAAATTCAAAAAAAAAACAATAGATCATACTACGAAAGCCTATACTCAACACACAAAATTGAAAAATCTAGAGGAAATGGACAATTTCCTAGACATATACCAAATACCAAAATTAAATCAGGATCAAATAGATCATCTAAACAATCCCATAAACCCTAAAGAAATAGAAGCGGTCATTGAAAGTCTTCCAACCAAAAAAAGCACAGGCCCAGATGGTTTTAGTGCAGAATTCTATCAGACCTTCAAAGAAGACCTAACACCAATACTCTTCAAACTATTCCACAAAATAGAAACAGGAGGAACACTACTCAACTTGTTCTATGAAGCCACAATTATGCTGATACCAAAACCACACAAAGATCCAACAAAGAAAGAGAACTTCAGACCAATTTCCCTTATGAATATTGATGCAAAAATACTCAATAAAATACTTGCCAACTAAATCCAAGAACACAGCAAAACAATCATTCACCATGATTAAGTAGGCTTCATCCCAGGTATTCAGGGATGGTTCAATGTACAGAAATCTATCAATGCAATCCACTACATAAACCAACTCAAAGAAAAAAAAACATGGTCATTTCATTAGAGGCTGAAAAAGCATTTGACAAAATTCAGCAACCTTTCATGCTAAAAGTCTTGGAAAGAACAGGAATTCAAGGCCCATACCTAAACATAGTAAAAGCAATATACAGCAAACCAGTAGCCAACATCAAACTAAATGGAGAGAAACTTGAAGCATTACCACTAAAATCAGGGACTAGACTAGGCTGACCTCTTTCTCCTTATCTTTTCAATATAGTACTTGAACTTCTAGCTAGAGCAATTAGACAACATAAGAAGTTCAAAGGGATATAAATTGGAGATGAAGAAGCCAAACTATCACTACTTGCAGATGATATGATAGTATACTTAAGTGACCCCAAAATCAACCAGAGAACTCCTACAGCTGATTAACAACTTCAGCAAAGTGGCCGGATATAAAATTAACTCAAGCAAATCAGTAGCCTTCCTATACTCAAAAGATAAGCAGTCTGAGAAAGAAATTAGGGAAATGACACCCTTCACAATAGCCACAAAGAATATAAAGTATGTTGGTGTGACTAACCAAACAAGCGAAAGATCTGTATGACAAGAACTTCAGCTCTCTGAAGAAGGAAATCAAAAAGACCTCAGAAAATGGAAAAATCTTCCATGCTCATGGATTGGCAGGATTAATATAGTAAAAATTGGCCATCTTGCCAAAAGCAACATACAGATTCAATGCAATCCCCATCAAAAGCCCAACGCAGTTCTTCATAGAGCTAGAAAGAGCAATTCTTGAATTCATTTGGAATAACAAAAAGCCCAGTATAGCTAAAACTATTCTCAGCAGTAAAAGAACTTCTGGGGTAATCAGTATCCCAGACCTCAAGCAGTACTACAGATCAATAGTGTTAAAAACTGCACAGTATTGGTACAGTGACAGTCAGGTGGATCAATGGAATAGAATTGAAGACCCAGAAATGAACCCACACACCTATGGTAACTTGATCTTGGACAAAGATGCTAAAACTATCCAGTGGAAAAAAGATATCCTTTTCAACAGATGGTGCTGATTCAACTTGAGGTCTGCATGCAAAAAATGCAAATTCATCCATTCTTATCTCCTTGTACTAAGCTTAACTCCAAGTGGATCAAGGACCTCCACTTAAATGCAGACACACTGAAACTAATAGAAAAGAAAATGGGGAAGAGCATTGAACACATGAGCACAGGGGAAAACTTCCTGAACACCAATACCTTATGATCTAAGATCAACAACTGACAAATGGGACCTCATAAAATTACAAAGTTTCTGTAAGGCAAAGGACACTATGCCTTTTGTATGCAAAGCAGACAAAATGGCAACCAACAAATTGGGAAAAGATTTTCACCAACCCTACATCTGACAGAAGGCTGATATCCAATATATACAAAGAACTCATGAAGTTAGACTCCAGAGAGCCAAATAAACCTATTTAAAAAATGGGGTACAGAGCTAAACAAAGACTTTTCACCTGAAGAATTTTGAATGGCTGAGAAGCACCTTAAGAGATGTTCAACATCCTTAGTCATTAGGGAAATGCAAATCAAAACAACCCTGAGATTCCACCTCACACCAGTCAGAATGGCTAAGATTAAAAACTCAGGAGACAGCAGGTGTTGGCAAGGATGTAGAGAAAGAAGAACACTCCTCCACTGCTGTTAGGACTGAAAGATGGTACAACCACTCTGGAAATCAGACTGGCGGTTCCTCAGAAAACTGGACATGACACTTCCAGAGGTCCCTGTTATACCACCCCTAATCATATACCCAGAGGATTCCCTGGCATGCAATAAGGACACATGATTCACTATGTTCATAGTAGCCTTATTTATAATAGCCAGAAGCTGGAAAGAACCCAGATATCCCTCAGTGGAGGAATGGATACAGAAAATGTGGTATATTTACACAATGGAATACTACTCAGCAATTAAAAACAATGAATTCATAAAATTCTTTTTTTCTTTTCTTTTTAAATTTTCTATATTCTTTGTTTACATTCTAAACGCTTTCCCATTTCCCAGTCCACACTCATCATATGTCCCATAAGTCCTCTTCCCTCCGCCCATTCCCCAATCACCCCCACCCCCATTTCTTTGTTCTGGTATTCCCCTACAATACTGGATCAAGTCTTTTCAGAACCAGGGCCCTCTTCTTCCTTCTTCTTGAGAATCATATGATTTGCTAATTGTGTCTTGAGTATTCAGAGCTTTTGAGCTAATTAATATCCACTTATCAGTGATTGCATTTCATGTGTATTCTTTTGTGATTGGGTTACCTCACTTAGGAAGATATTTTCCAGTTCCAACCATTTGCCTACAAATTTCATAAATTCATTGTTTTTAATTGCTGAGTAGTATTCCATTGTATAAATATACCACATTTTCTGTATCTATTCCTTCATTGAGGGATATCTGGGTTCTTTCCAGCTTCTGGCTATTATAAATAAGGCTGCTATGAACATAGTGGAGCATGTGTCTTTGTTGCATGCAGGGAAACCCTCTAGGTATATGCCCAGGAGTGGTATGACAGGGTCCTCTGGAAGTGTCATGCCCAATTTTCTGAGGAAATGCCAGATTGATTTCCAGAGTGGTTGTACCATCTTGGAATCCCACCAACAGTGGAGGAATGTTCCTCTTTCTCCACATCCTCGCCAACACCTGCTGTCTCTTGAGTTTTTAATCTTAGCCATCCTGACTGGTGTGAGGTGGAATCTCAGGGTTGTTTTGATTTGCATTTCCCTGATGACTAAGGATGGTGAACATCTCTTAAGGTGCTTCTCAGCCATTTGAAGTTCTTCAGGTGAAAATTCTGTGTTTAGCTCTATACCCCATTTTTATAGGGTTATTTGGTTCTCTGGGGTCTAACTTCTTGAGTTCTTTGCATATATTGGATATTAGCCCTCTGTCAGATGTATGGTTGGTGAAGATCTTTTCACAATTAGTTGGTTGCTGTTTTTTCCTTCTGATGGTGTCATTTGCTTTACAAAAACTCTGTAATTTTATGAGGTCCCATTTGTCAATTCTTGATCTTAGAGCATAAGCTATTGGTGTTCTGTTCAGGAACTTTCCCCCATGCCAATGTCCTTCAGGGTCTTCCCCAGTTTCTTTTCTATTAGTTTCAGTGTATCTGATTTTTGCAGGAGATCCACTTGGAGTTGAACTTATTACAAGGACATAAGAGTGGATCATTCCTCTGCATGCTGACCTCCAGGTGAACCAGCACCATTTGTTGAAGAGGCTTTATTTCCCACTGGATTGTTGTAGTTCCTTTATCAAAGATCAAGTGACCATAATTCTGTGGGTTCATTTCAGGGTCTTCAATTCTATTCCATTGATAGAATAGACTTGCCTGTCTCTGTACCAATACTATGCAGTTTTTAACACAATTGCTCTGTAGTATTGCTTGAAGTTGGGGATATTGTTTCCCCCAGAAGTTTATTTATTGTTGAGAATAGTTTTAGCTATCCTGAGTTTTTTTGTTATTCCATATGAATTTGATAATTGCTCTTTCTAACTCTGTGAAGAATTGATTTGGGATTTTGATGGGTATTGTATTGAATCTGTACATTGCTTTTGGCAAGATGGCCATTTTTACTATATTAATCCTGCCAATCCAAGAGCATGAAATATTTTTCTATCTTCTGAGGTCTTTGATTTCTTTCTTCAAAGACTTGAAGTTCTTGTAATACAGCTCTTTCACTTGTTTGGTTAGAGTCACACCAAGATAATTTATATTGTTTGTGGCTATTGTGAAGGGTTTTATTTCCCTAACTTCTTTCTCAGCCTTCTTATCCTTTGAGCATAGGAAGGCTACTGATTTGCTTGAGTTTATTTTATAACCAGCCACTTTGCTTAAGTTGTTTATCAGCTGTAGGAGTTCTCTTGTGGAGTTTTTTGGGTCACTTAAGTATACTATCATATCGTAAGCAAATAATGATAGTTTGACTTCTTCCTTTAAAATTTCTATCCCTTTGATTTCCTTATGTTGTCTAATTGCTCTACCTAGAACTTCAAGTACTATATTGAAAAGATATGGAAAGAGAGGGCAGCCTTGTCTAGCCCCTGATTTTAGTGGTAATGCTTCAAGTTTCTCTTCATTTAGTTTGATGTTGGCTACTGGTTTGCTGTATATTGCTTTTACTATGTTTAGGTATGGGCCTTGAACTCCATGAAAGGATCATGAACTTTGTCAAATGCTTTTTCAGCATCTAATGAAATGATCATGATTTTTTTCTTTGAGTTTGTTTATGTAGTGGATTACATTGATGGATTTCTGTATATTGAACCATCCCTGCATCCCTGGCATGAAGCCTACTTGATCATGGTTGATGATCGTTTTAATGTTTTTGGATTCGGTTTGCAAGAATTTTTTTGAGTATTTTTGCATCGATATTCATAAGGGAAATTGGCCTAAAGTTTTCTTTCTTTGTTGGATCTTTGTGTGTGGTTTTGGTATCATTGTAATTGTGGCTTCATAGAACAAGTTGGGTAGCGTTCCTCCTGTTTCTATTTTGTAGAATAGTTTGAAGAGTATTGGTATTAGGTCTTCTTTGAAGGTCTGCTAGAATTCTGCACAAAAATCATCTGGTCCCATACTTTTTTTTGGTTGGAAGTCTTTCTATGACACCTTGCCTTTCTTTAGGGCTTATGGGACTGTTTAGCTGATCTATTTGATCCCAATTTAATTTTGGTATTTGGTGTCTGTCTAGGAAATTGTCCATTTCCTCCAGATTCTCCATTTGTGTTGAGTAAAAGTTTTTGTAGTTAGATCTGATGATTTTTTGAATTTCCTCAGTTTCTGTTGTCATATTTCCCTTTTCATTTCTAACTTTGTTAATTTGGATGCTGTCTCTGTGCCCTTTGGTTACTCTGGCTAAGGGTTTGTCTATCTTGTTGATTTTCTCAAAGAACCAGCTCCTGGTTTTGTTGACTCTTTGTACCAAGGTATCATTGAGTCGAGGATTGTTCAGTTTCCATGTGTATGTGGGCTTTCTGTTGTTTTTGTTGCTATTAAAGACCACTTTTACTCCATAGTAATCTAATAGGATGCATGGGATTAGTTCGATCTTCCTATATTTGTTGAGGTCTGTCTTATGACCAATTATATGGTCAGTTTTGGAGAAGGTTCCATGAGGTGCTGAGAAAAAGGTATATTCTTTTGCTTAAGAATGAAATGTTATACACACACACACACACACACACACACACACACACACACACACACATGTTAAATCCAATTGGTCTAAAGCTTCAATTAGTTCCACTGTGTCCCTGTTTAGTTTCTGTTTTCCTGATTGGTCCATTGAGGATAGTGGAGTGTTGAAGTCACCCACAATTATTGTGTTAGGTGCAATGTGTGCTTTGAGCTTTAGTAAAGTTCCTTTTACGAATGAGGTCCCCTTGTACTTGGAGCATAGATGTTCAGAATTGAGAGTTCTTCTTGGTAGATTTTTCCTTTGACTTGCAAGAAGTGTCCTTCCGTGTCTCTTTTGATGACTTTAGGTTGAAAGTCAATTTTATCTGATATTAGAGTGGCTACTCCGGCTTGTTTCCTGTGACCATTTACTTGTAAATTGTTTTCCAGTCTTTTACTCTAAGGTAGTGTTTGTCTTTGACTCTGAGGTGTGTTTCCTGTATGCAGCAAAATGTAGGGTTCTGTTTATGTATCCAGTCTGTTAGTCTATGTCTTTGTATTGGGGGATTGATTCCATTGATGTTAAGAGATATTAAGGAATAGTGATTATTGCTTCCTGTCATTTTTATGTTATTTTTTATATTTGATACGTTTTCTTCTTTTTGGTTTGATGAAAGAAGCTTACTATCTTGCTTTTTCCAGGGTGAAGTTTCCCTCCTTGTGTTGATGTTTTCCCGCTATTATCCTTTGTAGTGCTGGGTTTGTGGAAAGATTTTGTGTAAATTTGGTTTTGTCTTGGAATATCTTGGTTTCTCCCTCTATGTGATTGAGAGTTTTGTAGGATATAGTAGTATTGGCTGGCATTTGTGTTCTCTTAGAGTTTGCATGAGGTCTGCCCAGGATCTTCTAGCTTTCATGGTCTCTGGTGAGAAGTCTTACATAATTATTATAGGTCTTCATTTATATGTTACTTGGCCTTTTTCTCTGACTGCCTTTAATTTTCTTTGTTTAGTACATTTTGGGTTTTGATTATTATGTGACAGAAGGTATTTCTATTCTGGTCCAGTCTGTTTGGAGTTCTGTAGGCTTCTTGTATATTCATGGGCATCTCTCTGTCTTTAGGTTAGGGAAGTTTTCTTCCATAATTTTGTTGAAGATATTTGCTGGCCCTTTAAGTTGTAAATCTTCACTCTCTTCTATATCTATAATCCTTAGGTTTGGCCTTCTCATTGTGTCCTGGATTTCCTGGATGTTTTGGGTTACAAGCCTTTTGCATTTTCCATTTTCTTTGACTATTGAGTCCATGGTTCCTATGGTATCTTCGGCATCTGAGATTCTTTCTTCTATCTCTTGTATTCTGCTATTGATATTTGCATCTACGGCCCTTTATTTCTTCCCAAGGTTTTCTATCTCTGAAGTTGTCTCCCTTTGTCATTTCTTAGTTGTTTCTACTTCTGTTTTTAGATCCTGGATGGTTTTGCTCAGTTCCTTCACTTGTTTGTTTATGTTTTCATGTAACTCTTTGAGAGATTTTTGTGTTTCCTCTTTCATGACCTCTGCCTGTTGACCCAAGTTCTCCTGTATTTTTAAGTGATTTTTTTCATTTCCTTCCTATTGGCTTCTATCTTTTGACCCATATTCCCCTGAATTTCTTTAAATGATTTTTGTGTTTCCCTTGTAAGGGCTTCTACCTTTTGATCCATTTTCTCCTATATTTCTTTAAGAGATTTATTTATGTCCTTCTTGTGTTCCTCTAACAGCATCATGACCAGTGATTTAAAATCCAAGTCTTGTTTTTCTGGTGTGTTGGAGTATCCAGGACTTCCTATTGTCAGAGAATTGGGTTCAGATCCTGCCATATTGCCTTGATTTCTGTTAGTAACTTTTCTACATTTGCCTTTTGCCATCTGGTTATCTCTGGTGTTAGTTGGTCTTGTTGTCACTGACTGGTGTTTGAACGTCCAGTGAGCTTGTAAGGTTAATTCTGCACCTCTGGATGTCTGGGTTCCCCCTGGCTCAGATTGCTGATGTGCTACCCTCCTCTTGGGTAATCTTAAGCCCTAATGTGTCCTGCCCCAAGCAATGCTATACTCAGGTTGTCTCTGTGAACCTGGTGCTGCCTGTCTGCTCCTTCAGGGAGCGCAGATGGTGAATGCTGCAGAGACCTTATCCAAGTGCTGATCACTCTGCAGGGCAGATGACCCTCTGACTGGTTTGGTGCATGACCTGGTTGGCATATAGATTGCCTGCCAAGCTGCTCAGGCCCTGGGTGCAGGCAAAAGCCTGACAGGTTAGTACCCAAGCGATGTTAGCCTCAGACTATGTCTGCGTACCTGGCATTATCTGTTAGTTGTCTATCAAATTCATGAAATTCTTAAGCAAGTGGTTGTAACTGGAAAATATCACCCCATTCACAAAAGAACACACATGGAATGCAGTCACTGATAAGTGGTTATTAGCCCAGAAGCTCTGAATACCCAAGACACAATTCACATATCAAATGATTCCAAGAAGAAGGAAGGAGAGGGCCCTGGTCCTAGATGCAGATAATAATAATAATAATAATAATAATAATAATAATAATAATCTGGTAATCTGGGGATTACCAGAACAGAGAATTGGGAGGGGGTTGATTGGGGAATGGGCAGAGGAAAGAGGGCTTATGGGATTTATGGGGAGGGGGAACTGGGAAATGGAAAATCATTTGGAATGTAAACAAAAAATATTGAAATTTTTTTAAAAAGATCCAAAAACACAAAGTCAAAAAGAAAATTAATCATCAGTAGAAAACAAGTAATGAAGTATTAAACAAATGAAATTTAAAACAAGAAAGGCTTAGAGAAAACCAATGAAATGCAAAAGCTTTCTATTCAAGAAAATTACTCTAGAAATATAGTAAAGTTCAAAAAGAGAGGCAAAACACCAGTGTAAGACTCAAGCAGGAGCATCACTACAGACCACAACTACAGGAGTGTTACATCACAGTAGCATTACACCCATTAATCCAGCCTGATAGAAGCAAACCAGTATAACTAGTGCTCAAGTGCACCAAAAAGCCACTGAAGTTAGAAACAGTCTAAAATTTCATAACCATTAGAGTAAGTGAATTTGTTGCTTAGACAGTGATAGTTTCATGTTAGAATTCTACCACTTAGAAGGATGCAAAGGGGCTGAATGGGGTTTGTGCTGCTGGGAGTGCAGAATCAAGCACCAGTTTGATAAACAATAGTTCATGAGCTTCTTAAATCTCTAAACATGGGTATCTTCCTGTAAACAGCAAAATCACTGGGAGCATGTGATGACTACTCTTGATTGTCAACCTAATTACCCAGAACTAACCCAAACCCAAGATGCTCAGTATTCCCATAAGCAATATCTCTTGATTGGATCATTCAAGGTGGAAAGCCTCACCTTAAACTGGACCACACTTTTTCTTTGTAGTTATGGACAGGGAAGAAGGAGGCTGTTGCTCTTTGCCTACTTTCCCTCACTCTTGTTGGCAAGCTCAGTTTGTTCCTTCACTGACATAACAGCCCGCTGTTCTGTATACTTAAGACCAGCTGAGACATCCAGTCGCATGGACTGAACAACTACTGGATTCTTGGGTTTTCTGTTGTGAGGCAGCCATTGTTAGAACAGCCAGACAGCTGACTGTAAGCCATTCTTATGAATCCACATACATATTTTTCTTACAAATAAAGCATTTAATTGGGACCTTAATTAAAGTTTTAGAGTATTATTCCTTGATCATCATGTTGGGAAGCACATTGGTATGGCACTGGAGCAATAGCTGAGAGCTTTATATCCTAATCTTCAAGCAACAGACAGAAAAGAGAGACTAAGCATGGCATGGGTTTTTGAAACTTCAAACCCTTCTCTCAATAACACATCTTCTCCAACATGGTCACACCTTCTAATACTCCCCAGCAGTCCACTAACTTGTGACTTCACATACAAACATATAAGCCTACAGGACCATTCCCAGTCAACCATTAGAGGGTATTTGCCCTTTCTATTATTTACCTTCCTCACCACTGCAACAAAGAACATGTCAGAAACAACTTAATGGGAGAATTCTATATCTTGGCTCATGGTTTGAGTGGGATTATAGTTTGTCATGGAAGTAGGGTGGAGCTATGGGAGGGGCTCATCTATGGTGTCAGGAACATGCAGCTGCTATTTTTCATAGCAGTGTGCCTGTGTGGGTGTATACACACACACACATACACATGTTTATTCAGTTCCACATTATAATGACAATCATAGATTTTTGATGCTCTCTGAAGCAATGTTTTCAGCATACATTTCTCAGGCTCCTGGCTTGCAGTATGGCAACCAGTGACCATCATGAATCTTTGTCAGAAAGCAAAGAATAGGGTCAGAACTAGGCCCCTCCTCCAGTCAATCCCACAACATTCCAAATCAGGGCCACCAGCTGGGATCAAGTTCCCAGAGGCATGAGGACATTTCAGAATGTAAGCATAGGGACATAGAACAAGGTGGTGTTTTCACATAAAAAAATGAACACAGAGTTCATAGCAGATCTCTATTTAATAATAAAAACTGGAAATTGTATGAGTCTTCACGTATGGTCCAGCCATTCAATGCTCTGTAGATATATTCGAATGCTCAGAACTATCTCAATGGAATTGTTCCATGAAGGAAAACTCAAACTCAAGCTATTGCATTTTTGTGTCACACTTGAAGCAGAAAATTTACAAAGATTTATAATGGTCAGTGTTTGTCATACTTCAAGACAGGAGCCTGAGAAACATGTGGAAAACATTGCTTCAGAGATCATCACAAATTCTTGATTGCCATGGCATTATGGAAATGAATAAATATGTGTACAACTACATGCATGCACATGCACACACAGAGACACACACTTACTCATGCACATACATAATCACACACACACACATTCACACTCACTAACATACACAGACACACATTCATTCACACACACACACAATACACACAGAAAAATCAGAAAACTGCTACAATATAAACAAGGTCAGAGGTTATATTCATGGTGAGATCCTGGTCTAGGCATTGTTCTTCAGTTGTAGAAAGGGAACCACGAAGAAGCTGAGGGAAGAACATGCTGTTCTCTGCTGGTTCCCCCAACTGAGACATTACTCCACAATATAAGATGACAAAATAGCTTTTCTTTTGTGGGTTGCAAATTAAAACACAAACATTAAACTATAATTGTTAAAACAGCTATGTGTTATAGTCTTTTATTATAAAATTACATTTGGTGGGTGCATCATAAAGATGTTAACAAAATGAAACCTAAAAACTCTGAGTATTTCTATAAAACACAGAGTGGAGTTGTTGACTAGATTTAAAATCACAGTGGATTAAAAAAAAACAAAAAAGAAAATGTCACAATCAAAGTTGAGAAAGGCAAAAATACGTGATTAAGTCTTGATTTCTATACAATAGAACCAGATTGTACAGAACTTTACAATGTATGCTATGAACTGCTTAATATTTAACATAGCTTATTGTCCTCAGGGGACAGCTTCCTAGAGCAAAGGTAGACTGGAGGAAGGTAAAAAGATAGAAGGCACCAGAGAGAAGTCAAAGCAGCCCTTCAGGCTGGACTACAAAGCCATGGCAAGCCTCAAAGCAAAGGTTTAAATTGTATTTTGAAGCATGTTCCTGAAATTCAGCACAATGTCTTTTTGGCCATCTATTGTTCTCTTGTCAGAGTGTGAATGGTCACATGGTGTCAACAGGATGGCATCATGTGAGGTTCTCATGTCAATATTTCAACATAAAAGACCTTGATGAAAGGGTCATGAAAGCGCCACCAGCTTCAGCACTGGGACAGCTCCTTGCAACAGGACTTCACAAGAACCACATCAGAGATGTCTGCTGAGTCTTTACAAATGTTCTGGGAGCTCAGGAAAGCTCAGGGGTTGGCAACAGAAGTGATGTCCCAGGTTCAGGTGTTTCTGAAAGCATGTTCTGGGTGCAATTTGTGACTTTCATTGGCAGCTCAGCAGCTACCCTTCTGGAGCTGCGACAGAGCCGTTTCTGATAGAACAAAGAGGACGTGACTGCCTGTGGGTGAGACCTGGACCTTTGAAACTGTAATAAAACCAGAAGAAGAAGAAGAAGAAGAAGAAGAAGAAGAAGAAGAAGAAGAAGAAGAAGAAGAAGAAGAAGAAGAAGAAGAAAAGCCAGTAACCTCAGCACTTTGGGAGGCAGAGGCAGGCAGATTTCTGAGTTCGAGGCCAGCCTGGTCTACAGAGTGAGTTCCAGGACAGCCAGAGCTATACAGAGAAACCCTGTCTCAAAAAAATCAAATCCAAAAAACCAAAAAAAAAAAAAAGAAAAAGAAAAAAGAAAAAAGAAAGAAAGAAACTGTAATAAACTACCACAGATACTGATACTTGCACAATATGCACCATCCTTAGGGAAATGAGAGCCTGGATTGCAGAGATGGTTGTATCTTCCTACTCTCTTCATCTGTCAAGCCTCCATGTTTTATAGAATATTTTTTCACTGTCCCAATAAAAAACAAAAATAAGCAGTGTTTTAATAATGGACTTTATTTGTGGGAAGGGGTTGTTTAAAAAACAATTGGATAAAAAGGCTCTACCTGCTCTGGCCCTACCCTCAGTACACACTCTCTGGTTTCTCATAAGTATGTGATGTATCATTAACAATCTGACTGACAACTCACACTGGGATAGACACCAGGACTCACCCTATGTCCCCACTTCACAGGGTACAGAAAGTGTAAGAGGTACTCCCATGAGCTGTGTCTCATGAAGGCTGTCAGGTCTATGCTCATGGGTGTGGCTCAGGCTGTCCACAGAGCAAACTCATCATCCAACTGCAGATGAGAAGCTGAAGGTATAAGGTGGGTCTGCAGAACAGTGGGGCTGAGCTGCAGACAGAGCTGGGACCTTGGGGCTGGGATAAGTACAGGGACTCATATCCGATTGGGGACCTGACTTGGAGGCTCAGGGACTCTTGAGCATTGGACACTCTCCACCACTGCTAAGATATTAATTTCTCAAAGAACCCAATGTTATGGAGGGGCAAGGTCAACATCCTGTTCTGTCAAGAAACTCAGAACACAAACTACCTGCAGGAAACTGCCTCAGCCGCATGTCCCTTAGTAGGATAAGTAAGCTCACATCATTGGTCAGGGGACCTTGGGAGCAATTGGTGTTGCTATCAAAGAGAAGTTCTTGGATTTCTTGTTGCCATCCTCACTGGCTTGAACTATGGTACATGACCTGATGCTAATGTAGATCACTTACTCCCAAGTCTTATCTGAAGTCTTCTCTGGTGATGCCCCATCCTAGCCCACCCTCCCACCTAGCTCAGAGCCAGACAATAGAACATCATCAGAGAACAGGTATTTACATTATAATTCATAACGATAGCAAAATTGCAGTTATGAAGTAGCAACAAAAAAATGTTTACAGTTGGGGGTGTGTGAAGCAACTGAATTAGAGAGTTGCAGCACCAGGAAGGTTGAGAACCACTACTTTGAACCATAAAACCTAGCTAGACAATAACTGTGCCTATTGGGACTTGGCTTCTGCAGCCTTTTGAGGGAGATCTGGTAACCAGAGCCTTGAGTGCAGCAGGGCAATCACCTCAGCCTGGCTCTTGCTTGAGCTACAGTCATAACCATAGGGATGCAGTGGGCCTTTTCTTCAGTGATGGAGACATCTGAGGTAGCTGGTAAGGAGCTGAGGATGAAGAAAGTCTCACTTTATCTTTTCCTACAGGATAATAGATTCTTCCAATGGATTGGAACATGTCCCCCACCAAACCTGAAACCCCAGAACCTGTAAGTGTAGCCTCATCTGAAAACACTCTTTACTAAAGATGGGGTCAATATGATCCTAAATCAACATGTGTCTGGGGGTCAATAAAGCACATATGTACAGGGAAGGGCCCTGTGGGGAAAAACTCAAAGTTAGATCAAAGTCTCCTTGATCTAAGTCAAGGAGAGAAATCTCCCAGAGCAGCTTTGTTGGTATCCAGATCAACCATTGAGATGTTGACGGGCTGGCTAGCAAGAGTTGCTATGGAGACAGAAGTAAGACGCCAGCACAGAGCTCAAGAAACTGGTCCATTCGTAATCGACAACTGAGTCAAAGCAGTTCCTGGAGAGATAACTGAGTGGGACAGCTGGACTGGGCACCTCACCCAGTGGTCCCCAGGGTAAGAATGAGGTTACCTAGGTTACAATTTGACACCCACAGAAGTTTCCCAGTCCCAATGGTACATAGTACCCACCTCTGCCTTCTCTGTAAGCCAGTGGTGTTCCCCTGTGGGTTGTGACCCTGTTAGGGGGTTGAATACCCCTTTTACCATCTGAAAACAAATATATTTACATTGTGACTCATAATAGTAGCAAAACTACAGTTACAAGTCGTAACAAAAGTATCCCTTAATGGTTGGAGGTCACCACAACATAAGGAACCGTAGTAGAGGGTAGTAGAGGGTCCATCGTTAGGAAGGTTGAGAACCAGTGCTTTAAGCAGTAAAACCTCTCTCACAGTCAATGGCTAGACAGTAACTGTGCCAATCTAAGAACTGCAGACCCTCCAAGGACGGTGAGGAGAGCGGGAGTCTGCACTGGACTCCCTGGTACCAGAGATATGTATAGACTACAACCTAAGGGGAAAAAGTGGAAGAAACTGTGGACGAGTGATCAGAAACCCTCTGGAGACAAAAGCTCTCATGTTGGGGTAGATTTGGTTATCTTGAGGGAAACCCTAATTTAAAGTTAGGCCCTGTAGTCAAAATCCATGTAAAAGAAACAGAAAAAGGAGGAATGTAAGACATTAAGATTTCTTGAAAGTGAGATTTAAAAAAATATATATATATCCAAACAAAAGGCAAATGAAGCCAAGTTGGTAGCAGCTGACTGTCTAGGGAAACCCCCGCGGGGGTGCAGACAATGCCGGAGGCGGGGCCGCACCTGCAGGGTCCTGGTGAGCTTAGGGTTCACCAATTTACTCCTGCACGCGGGGCCTTCACACCGCAGGAAATTCCATGTTGCAGGGAAGAGTGGGCTGAAGACCTGGTAATTGTTAGTTCTGTTGTAAGCACACCAAGCATTTGGGAGGAACGGCTCTCCGCGGTCGCGTATGACCTTTTGCGGAACTCGGGGATCTCAGGGTGACAGGCTCACACGCCCACGCTCCCTGTATTGTCACAGTCTTGGCAAGGCTGGGAGGCGGGCCTGTGTCTCGTGTCATCAGATGCTGGTAATTATGACAAATGATAAAATGTGTTATTTTCAGCAAAGCCACGGCAGGCAGAAGGGACACGGAGAGCCGGGATGCCGGAGGCTGGAGAGGCTTTGGAAGCCATTCCCCCTGCTCACATCCAGGGACGCCGAGGCTGGGAGCCCGTGGCTCTGTGCCTATAGGCTTCCAGTGCCAACCTCCTCTGCTTACCAAAGATGCCTGCTGCCAAACCGCTGTGTGCTGGGCTGGGATTCTAGGAGCGCAGAGTGCTTCCCGCTAGCGTGAGGCGTCCCTGGTCAAGTCACGAAAGTCCTCTACTCTGGACTAGGTACTATGTGCCAGCCCCACTGAGCTGTGAGTTCGACCAACCAGAGGGCAGAATTTCACTTCTAACAGCCTTGGGCAGTGTCGAGCCAAGTGTCCCCCTCCCTGTGCACTTCCAACTGCTTTATCAGAAAACAGGAGTCCCTTCCTCAATTCAGATGCTGTGCACAGAGCACCCAGAAAGGGACACATTTATTTGAAGGAAGACTGGCTGCTGGGGCCTGGTAAGCAGCAGTAGCGCACACATGTCTTGTCTTTGCCTGGCAGTCTGCCCAACACTGGAATATTCTCCTTGAGACCCCCAGCATGCCCCCAAGTGGGACATACCTCTGTGATGACAGGGTAGGGATTGCAGGGGCGGTGTGAGAAGAGCCTCGGTGGTAACGTCTTCACAGTCCTAGCAGGAGGGAGACCCTCATTCCCAGCCCTGCAGGATTATTCCGCTTGCAGTGCCCCCCAAGACTCATAGGAGCGCCCCAAAACTCTGGTGAAAGTACAGTAGAGCTGTTTTCTTTGTCGGCAATGGTTTTGAGCTGGTATTTACTTACCTCGGACCTACGTCATGCAGTTTAAAGCTCGGGACATCGTGGGCTCTTGGGAGCCTACTATGTGGTCAGCCATGGGATCCGTGGTCACCTTACCTCTGTCTCCAAAGTCCTATACTCACACCCCTAAGCATACCCCCTCATAACCTTCTCTGTCTCTCATCCATGGGGCCGAGTCATCACTGTAAGAATGGGGGCAGACGGGGGACAAGGCTACCCACAGTGGGAAGTCTACAGACAAACATGGAAGAGAAAGCCCTTTGTCCACACTGTGGAGACCCCCAGGAGAGGTCTGCTGGGCAGGGGTGGAGGTTTATGCCCATATCTCCCCTCCATTCTGCCCCTTTCTTGGTGACAAGAAGAACGCAGTAGGGAAAGTGGGGAAACAGCCCACCCCATGCTTGGCGTAGTCCGAGATCTGGCCCTAAGATGGCACCCCTCTGTTTATGGAGCACCAGCCCTCTCCAAGACCCTCTAAGGTGCCAAGTGGCTTCATTAGGCTGAACAGCCCCGCCCTGGCGTCCTGGCCCAGGCACATGCCAGGCGGGTTGTTTCAACTAATCTTTTCCCCTCTCTTATTCTGTCCTTCTCCTTAGGACCACCAAAGGGCATCAGCTGACACCCAGGGATCTCAAATTCCCTAGCAGAGGATGTCCTTTAACCTAAGCTGGGTTTGATGCAGACGTCCAGGGACTGGCAGCAAACCTGGGCCCAGATGGCATGTGGGAAAGTCCCAGGCCTCCACCCTCAGCCTTCGCAGAAGATGCTTAGGCATGGCCCTGAAATGACCAGGAACAGGAAGCCCCTGCCTGTGAAAGGGCTGGGATAGACATGGACCCTGTGGCTTCTTCAAGGCACCATCGCGCTCAGTCTCCCCATCCCCCTTGCTGCCCTCATAACTAAGCCCAGTTCCCCAGCTTGTCAACTCCCAAAGGCTTCAGTGTGTCCTTCTTACTGTGTTGACTGGCTTTTCTGTCACTGCAACAAGAATTTGACCAGAGCAGCTTAAAGAAAACAACTCCACACTTTTCTGATTCTGCTGTTGTTTTTGTTTCGGTGCAAGGCAGCGCGTGGCTTACCTCATGACGCCAAGGAAGGAAGGGAGAGGAAGGGGGATGGAGGGAAGGGAGGGGGGAGGGGAGGAGAAGAGAGAGGGAGGAGCATGACAAGATGCCCTTTAAAGGTGCATCACTAGGGACCTCCATCCCTTCGCTAGACTCCTCCCCTAAAGTTTCAAGCTCCTCCCCAAACCACATGACTAGCTGGGGACCAATCACACAACGCATGAACCTGTGGGGGACATTTCACTTTTAAACAGGAACAAGTTGTCTCCAGGGAGAGTAGAAAATCTAATGTTTACTAAAAGCTAATGTCTAAAATCTAAAATCCACTAAGAGCTGCTCCTGGGATTAGAGAAGGCTGGCTCACAGGAAGGACATCCCTTCTGCACTGCGCTGCCATTCGAGACCAAGGGAAGGGGAGCCCCTGCATGGAGGGGGACTTCTGACCCCTCCTGGGAGGGAATACACTGTAAAGGAGGTCAAGCTTGGACAAGCCACCTCCATCGCGACCTAGGCTGAGTCCCCTGTGCCTTTCACCCGCTTCCCCTGTGTTTCTCCTAGCATGACCTGTGACCTCTCTAGACTGCCATCTGTCCATCTGAACACCAAGACGACGGTGTCTGCCCTGTGGAACAAGGTCATGGCCTAAGCTTCCTGGCTGGTTTCAGTGATAAGAAAATGGAACCACGGGAATCTTCCTAGAATCACAGAACAAGCCAGGGTAGGCTCCTCCCAACTCCTGTCAACTGGCTCGTGGCAAATGTGTGCTACGGTAACTTTGTCACTCCGGGGTCACCCTTCCCTTATAAGTGGCACTGTTCTCCCATCCATAAAACATGATACTCATCCTAAGTCCCTAGAGCACCTGTGTGTATGTGCACGCACACACACGAGGAGGTGTGCTTCGTTTTGTTTTGGTTGTTGTTGTTGTTGTTGTTGTTGTTGTTGTTGTTTGAGACAGGGACTCTCTTTGTAGCCCTATCTGGCTGTCCTAGTATTCACCGTGTAAACCAGGCCTGCCTCTGCCTCTGAGTGCTGAGATTAAAGGTTTACTCCACCACATGTAGCCTCCCCAGGGTACATTTAACCTTCACGGAGAGTATCACCACTCACACCCAGAAATGCTCCACATCCTTGGCAAATGTCAGAGACTGGCAACAGACCATGCCTTTAATTCCCTAGCTGCCGTGGAAAATGCAGGTGTGTAACTTCATGGAGGCGCCCCCACCCCCACCCCGCCAGGCCACGCGGAGCTCTGCTGGCCACGCAGGAAGAATAGGGAGAGGTCTGCAGCAACAAATGAAAAAGCCCTCTCAGGTGACAGCACCAGGGAGATCTGGTCAACCGAACATGGAATGAGAAGGATCTGGTTCGCTGAAGTCCAAGCAGAGGTAAGAGCCTCACTACAAAGGAGCCGCCAGAGGCCAGGGCGAGCATCTCCGCTGCGAGGCCAGGGCGAGCATCTCCGCTGCGAGGCCAGGGCGAGCATCTCCGCTGCCCTTGCTGATGTGAGCCTAAGTGAACACCCATCTACAGGGCTTTGCTGTTACCTGAGCGATTATCTATATCTATCTGCCAACCCGTTATTTTGATAGAACTCAGAGAGCTTTCAAAAAATGCTTGCAATGTATCATATTTTATAAAGCCATGCATAGTCATATAATTTCTAGTGAGGAAAAAAAAATAATCAAAACATCAATAGAAACTTGTAATTTAAAACTGGTGATGAACTAAACTTTTATCCAAATTCCATTTGTCAAAGAATGGGAGGCTGTGAGCATTCACAACATAAACTCTCCAGTGGCCTCAACAGAACACACACAGGCGTGAGGTGTTGAGCAGGTATACAAGCCAGCCATAGTCACTGGCTGGAGAATTGTGTGTTGTACCCATGCTCACCAGGTGTGGCTCACGAACACCACCCTGAACCTGGGAGCCACTCAGACTGACTCTGCAAAAGCAGGAGCTAATATCTCCAGGGCTAATTGTAAGCAGCACTGGCTTCAACAAGTGGAGCTCAATGCTTTCCCACTAAAAACAGGCGGACTCTCAGATGTCCTAAGAACAACCTCAAAATCCGGATTCTGCTTTGATCGCTCGCAGGAAGCAACCGTCATAAACCAGCATACCAGCTTGCATACCGACGCTCACAGAGATGCACATGAGCAAAAACGTGAGCACGTGTGTACAATTCTGTGTGTGCGCGCGTGCACACATGCACACACGCATATCCACGGTAAGCCCATGGCTGACGGGGCTCCAAGGTGCCCGTCATTTCCTTGCCAGAGTTTACAGCTGCAGCGAACAGTTTGATGTGACTCTAATTTCTAATTACTCCTCACTGGGAATGGGGGGAGGATGTCAGTTTTACTTGTCCCGTGGTGAGATACAAAATGATTCTCTTTTCAGTTGCCAACCAAATCATCCTATTCTTCGGCAGGGCTAAGAATAATCATCTGAATAACAAAAATCTACGGGAGCAAAGAACATTGCAGAGCAGGCGGGCTCTGGCCTTCCCAGAATCTGGAAGGTGCACAACCGTCTTCAGAGACTCTGGAGTTTTCATATGAGGCCGCGTGTCACCTTAACTCAGTAGTGCAAGATGCCATGGGCTTTCCTACTTTCCCATACCCCTGGCCTCAGCGAGAGTCCCACCACTCACCTTCTTGCTTGAAGTCCTTCACTGTGGTGGTCGTTTTCCATTTATCTAGTTTACATTCATGTCAATTTATTTGGCATCCTGTGCTTTTAACTCCAATACTGGAAGGCAGAGACAGGAAAACCCCAAAGGCTCCCTGGCCAGACAGAATAATTGTATTAGTGAGCTCCAAATTCAGTGAGGAAGGTCTCAAAATATAAGGAGGAAAGTGGCAGGGCAAAATACCTGATAATAATGTCTGGCTTCTATGTGTGCATGCACAGGCATGTACGACTGTCGCATACATTCATGTACTAATATGCCACACACACCCATGCACACACACATGAGCACACACACTATACTAGTTATAATCTTCAAGGCAACCAATAAAAAAATCCTTAAAATAAATTACGAGAAAAGACAAAGGCATTAAACTAACATGCACAAATATCTATTTAACCTCAAAGAAAGCAATAAAATAAAAGAACAAAATGAAACAAAATATAAAATAGCAATTTGGTCTCAATAGTGTTCAAAGACAGTATAAATCCATTTTCTCCGCTGTCCTTTGGGCCATTATTGTCACACAAATTATACCTTTGTATATTGCATGCCTATCAACACATATTCCTAATTATTGCTTCGCACAGTTGTCTTTTAACTCGGGAGAGAAGAAGTGTCGCAAACAGAAACTAAACACACCTCCAGGCAAAGGTTTTCCCACTGTGTGAACTATGAGTCAGGCAGATAAAGACAGCCTTGTATGTGGGGTCCTTCCGGGGGGTAGGGGGGGCCTGCGGCCGGCCTAGGAAGGCACGCAGGAATGTGGAGGAGTTCTCTTGCTTCTCCGGTGCAGCTTGTTGCTTTCACTGGGACACTACTGGACTGCAGGGAGGCAAGGGCAGTTAGTGCTGGAGAGCCCTGGTTACCCCCCCAGGCCCAGCTAGTGCTGGAGAGCCCCGGTTACCCCCAGGCCCTTTCCCTCTTTTCTTTAGCAGGTTGCTCCTCTGATTGTTGAAAAACATTTTCACCAATTCTCAGAGTGCTGAAAGGGATAATCAAACCATTTTTGCTAAGTTTTGTTTCTTGTATTGTTGTTGTTGTTGCTGCTGCCGCCACCACCTCCGCCGCTGCTGTTACTGAGGCTCTTCTTCCCTCCCTGGTGTCACCAGGGTTCAAAGTTTTTCTGGGACCAATTTCATCCCCCAACTCCAGGAGGAAGGGTAGGTCTCAGCCTGGACTGGGATGTCAAAGCGGTGGGTTCAAGGTGGCTGCTCATCTTGGTGAGAACCGTAGGGTCATAGGTGGGAAGGTTGTTGGGGCAGCAGAGCGCAGTCCCCTCACCCAACTCCTGCAGTGGGGTTGCAGGTTTGCCTTGATAAAGCTGAGTTTTGAGGCGTTGCTGTGCCATCCCCTCCAATCCCTGGGAGAGCATAGTAGAGTTTGGATGTGTAGTGTGCCTTGTGTATGTGTAGTGACGAATGGTCACTTATCAGTAACTGAATCAAATGCCCATGGATGAAGTGCTCTATTGAAAACAGATTAATAAGGTCGGGTTTTGTGTGTGTGTGTGTGAAAAAACAATAAAGGAAGCCAAACTAACCAAGCAAAGCCAAAACACAAGCTTCACCTACATACAGTGTGAAAGACACACACTTTAGACCCCAAGGCACAAATAAGTTGGAAGTAAAGTTTGGAATAAAGGGCTTTGCACAAAAGACAACTAACAAGGACCCCCACAGAGAGAGCCAGCTAAGCGTGACCACGACACAATCTATAAAGAGATTTAACAATTACAAACATGTATGCGCTAAAGAATAAATCCAGAAATGCATGGACCAACATGAACACTGATGAGAAAATAGAGAATTCAAAGCAACTTTTGATTATGGATACCGTAGCTAGGCAGGCAGCCAAAGAAAGAAGACCTGGAAACTGCTACACACCTAACGCTAGACAGGACATATGGAAGGCTCTACCCAAAGTTATCTAGGATACTCTATCTAAGGACACCTAGCAGGATCCACAGAGGGATACCTGGGATACTTCACTCAGAAATTTCTGGAATGTTCCAAACTGGGGACACCTGGAAGGCTCTACCTTCAACAGCAGAGTACAACTTCTTCCCAAGTACAATGTAAAGATATTCTAGAAGAGACCACAAGTAAGCCAATAAAGCAAATATCAGTCAGCTTCAACAAACTGAAATCCTACAAAGGGTATCCTCTAAAGGCCAGGGAGAAAATAGAAATTAAATACATACTTGAAGGTTGAAAATACAAAGAAATTAAAAAGCACACTTTTAAATAAAAAAAAAAAATGGGTCAAATTTTAAAAGTTCGAAGTGGAAGACAGACACATTTCAGTGACAAATGAAAGCAAGCACACAACATCCCCAGACGTGTAGCAGAAGCACTGGTTAGAAATGCATCAGGCTTTAGGCAAGCCTCCAGGGCATTTTCTTAATTAGTGATGGACAGTGGATGGCTCAGTCCATTGTGGGTGGGGCCACCCCTGGGCTGGTGGTTCCGGTGCAATAGGAAAGCAGGCTGAGCAAGCCATGAGGAGCAAGCCAGTAAGCAGCACCCCTCCATGGCCTCTGCATCAGCTCCTGCCTCCAAGTTTCTACCCTCTTTGATTTCCTTTGATGAGGAACAGTGATATGGAAGTTTAAGCCAGATAAACTCTTTCATTTATAAATTTGAAGGGGAAAGAGAAAGGGGGGGAGAAAAGGGGAACACCTTCTTACTTTAGTTGCTTTACAGAATTTGAAACTTGACACAAGTGCATTTTTTTCACATGAGCATCTCAAAACGCACGATTCGATCGGTCGCCAACTGTATTTGTATTTTCTCCTTGGTTTGTTTTAAGTTACGTTTAAGTCTGTATTTGCACCCACATGCAGGTGCCTGAGGAGGCCAGAAGAGGGCATCCTATCTCCTACGGCTGGAGTCACAGGTGGTTGTGAGCCGGGTGATGGAGACCAAACCAGAATCCTCCGTAAGAGCAGCAGACCATCCCTCGCCACTGAGTCAGCAGTACCCGCTTCCCTAATGCTGGGATCCTTTCATGCTGTGGAGATCCCCGACCATAAAATTATTTCCCTGCTAATTCATAACTGTAACTTTGCTACTGTTGTGAATTGTAATGCAAATATCTGGTCTGCAGGACATCGGATATGGGAACCCCCACCCCGAAGGGGCTACAACCCAGAGGTTGAGAATCGCTGGTCATCTCTCTGGCTTCCTCTTCAAAATGTACCTTTACTATTGATCTTCCTCATGTTCATATATGGAACATCTGGAAGGAATTGCAATAAAACTCCTAAGATAGGAGCAAGAGGAGGCAGAGAAGGAAGATAGACTTCCCAGGCAAGCCACAAGGAGAGTCAGTCCATCCCGTTTCCAGCTACAGAAATCTGACCAAAGCGCTGAAGAGAATGAGTCAGAGCCCCGGCATTTCTACAGGATGCTTTGTGAACAGGGGCTTTTAAACAGTTTACGATGTAATCACCCTGACCACACAGAACAGTCTAGAAGGAAGAAAGGAAATGAAAGCACAAAGACCTGGGGAGACAGCATTTCAAATGCACAAAGCGCTTTAGTGGCATTCCTTTTTCATTAAACGAGCCAGGAGATCACAGACTAAAAATCACTTAAATATGATCTTAAAATTAATTATGCTTCACCCCATAATAGCACTTAAAGTGCATTTAGGTTCCATTGGACTTGTCAGATGGGAAATGTGCTTTGTCCTCACTGCGCACGCGTGTGTGTGTGTGTGTGTGTGTGTGTGTGTGTGTAGCCTGGTCTGTGAGCACCAAGTTCCACACAGCATTTGTAAATGGGGTTCTGGGGAAGCTCGGATGTGTGCAATATCCCTTCCTCAGAGAGTGTGGCAAATTCTGTGATTGGCCTCAACTTGTTAAACTATGATGCCAAAATTAATTTCCTCATCACTGTGCCAGACTCGAACCTCACTAAATTAAGAACGAAAGAATAATGCCACCACTTTCAGGTGATGATAAATGTTATTTTTGAAAAAAAAGGGGGGGGAGTTCCTTAACAATAAATCATAGCTAGTGACCAATAACAAAACATCTTTCAAAGTTTAATAGGAGGTTCAGGCTTATATTTTTCAGCATTATGTATATGTGTGTATAGATACATATATACACACATACATATACATACATATATGTATATATACATATATGTGTTCACATGTATACACACATATACATGCATATTTTGAGGAGGGAAAGAAATCCATCATAAAGTAAACAATGACTGACCTCCTAGGCTCTCAAAAGGACCCTTCACACCCTCACCTCAGTGAGCTCTAAACGACCTTGTGAAGACCTCTTCCCTGAGGACAGACCTCCACATCGCTCCCAAAGGCAGGCCCAAGGAGTAACTGATATTTAAAAGCCGCCCGTAAGTGCAAAGACTGCAGTGAAACCAAAGAAAAAGTGTGAAAGCAACCCTAATTAAGTCACTTCCTAAAAGGCCAGCCTTGGCTCTGAAAACCTTCCCCAAGGAAAGCCTCAAGAGCTGAGAGAAACCAGATGTGCAGTTTCCCGGACAGCGAGGAAATCACGGCGAAGTGGGCTGGCTCTGTGTATCCTCCACCTGTCAATAGTGCTAGGAGCATTGAGAGCAATAATCGATAAGTCATATCGCCCAGATCCATAGTGTGGCCAGTCTGCAGGAAAATCAATCGCCCTGTTATATGTAAGCTGCTTGGGAGATTTTATTGAGGTTTTTCCCCCCCCTCTAATGTTAAGCACGACGGTCCTATTTGGTGCTCTTTTAATTAAAAGCAGACCGGCTCTGCCAGCCACATCCAGCTCTGCCAGCACCTGATTGCACAATAAGATGCACAAATATTTGTGTTTGTTTTAGAATCATGCTAATTTGTGTTTTATGTCATCCTGTTTGCCCGACTCTCCCTTGTTAAACAAAACATGCATTATATCCTAAAGGATATTAAATGATGAGGCTGGCTACTATTCTTTTCTGCGTCATAACGTAGATGCCTAATTCATTCCACATCTTTAATCCATCGCATACAACGTGTCCTGCTCTGGGTTCAGATGTTCCCTGGAACACATTTCAAATTTCTGCTGACCACCTTGTTCACGCAGTAGACGCGTCCCTCCCTCACGGCCAGCCGTGCCTGCCTGTCATGTCACTGATGTTAACTGATGGGAAGAACAAGATACTAAGACTGATCTCAGAAGTACTGTGGAGGGGCTGAGGAGATGGCCCAGTTGGTGCCATGCAGGAGGACTGAGTTCAGAGCTTCAGCACCCACAAACAAAAGCCAGGTGTGGCAGCACCGACCTGTGATCCTGACGCTCAGGAGACAGAGGCAGCAGGCAGCAGCTTTCCTCCCTAGAACAAGTGACCAACTAGTCTTGTCAAACTGGTAATCTCCAGGTTCAGGGAGAAACCATGGCATAGAAAGTAAGGAGAAAACCTGGCAGGACAGTTCAGCAGGTGACAGTGCTTGTTGTCAAGGGTGAAAAATCTGAGTTCTATCCTCAGGAAGAGAGAACCAACCTCAACCATGGGCTAGCCTCTGACCTCCAAACACAGGCTATAGCACACACATACCAACAGATACACACAGAAACACACACACACACAAACATATACCAACAGATACACACAGAAACACACACACACACACACACACTCACATACACACATACACACACACAGAGAGAAAGAAATCATGTGATATTTTTATTAAATTATTTTGTTTATTTATGTTCCAAATGGTGCCAACCCTTCCCTATACCCCTCCCAGTGTTCTTCATCCCCATCTCCCCTCCCCTTTGCCTCCGAGAGGGTGCTCTCCAATCCACCCACCTACCCCCACCTTATGATCCCCAGCATGCCCCTTTCTGGGACATCAAGTCTCTACAGGATTGGACACATCCTCTCCTGAGGCCAGACAAGGCCGTCCTCTGTTGCATATGCTCAGGGCCATGGACCAGCCCATGTGTGCTCTTTGGTTGGTGGCTTAGTCACTGGGAGCTCTGAGGGGGTCCGGGTTAGATGGCATTGTTGGTCTTCCTATGGTCGCCATCCCCTTCAGCTCCGTCAATCCTTCCCCTAACTCTTCCTCAGTCCAGTGGTTGGCTGTACGTATCTGCATCTGTCTCAGTCAGCTGCTGGTAGAGCCTCTCCGAGGACAGCCATGCCAGGGTCCTGTCTGCAAACACAACACAGCATCAATAAGAGTTTCAGGGTTTGGTCCCTGAACATGGTATGGATCCCAAGTTGGGCAGGTCACTGGGTCTTTCCTTCAGTCTCTGCTCCATTTTGACCCTGCATTTCATTTAGACAGGAATAATTCTGGGTCAAAAAATTTTGAAGATGGGTGGGTGGTCCCATCCCTCCACTGGGGGCTCTGTCTATCTACAGGAGGTGGTCACTTCAGGTTCCATCTCCCCCTTGTTGAAGCTAATAGAGGAGGAAGTGGGAAATAACCTCTAACCCATTGGTACGGGGGAAATTCTTCTGAACAGATCCCCAATAGCTCATCCTCTAAAATCAACAATTGGCAAATGGGACCTCATGAAACTAAAAATCTTCTGTAAGGCAAAGGACACTATCAATAAGACAAAACATCAACCTACAGATTGGGAAAGATCTTCACTGGCCCTACCTTGGATAGAGGTCTAATATCCAAAATATATATAGAACTCAAGAAGTTTGACTCAAAAAACAAAACAAATAACCAAATTTAAAAATACAGTACAGAGCTAAACAGAGAACTCTCAACAGAGAAATCTCAAATAGCTGTGAACACTTAAATAAACGGTCAACATCCTTAGTCATCAGGGAAATGCAAATCAAAATGACCCTGAGATTTCACCTTACACCAATCAGAATGGCTAAAAATCAAAACCTCAGGTGACAACACATGTTGGCGAGGATGTAGAGAAAGAGGAACACTCCTCCATTGCTGGTGGGATTGCAAACTGGTACAAGCACTCTGGAAATCAATCTGGTGGTTGCTAGACAATTGGAAATAGTTCTACCTGAAGACCCAGCTATACTACCCCCTGGGCATACACCCAAAAGATGCTCCACCATACCACAAGGACACATTCTCCACTATGTTCATAGCAGCTTTATTTGTAATAGTCAGAAACTGAAAACAACCTGGATATCCTTCAACTGAAGAATAGATAAAGAACATGGTTCATTCACACAATGGAATACTACTCAGCTATTAAGAATGAGGGCATCATGAGTTTTGCAAGCAAATGAATGGAACTAGAAAATATTATCCTGAATGAGATAGCCCAGACTCCAAAGGTATGGTATGCATGGCATGTACACATTGATAAGTGGATATTGGCCAAAAAGTATAGAATATCCATAATACAACTCACAGATGATGTTTAACGAGAAGGCCCGCCCAAGTGAGGATGTTTCAATCCCACTTAGAAGGGGGAACAAAATAATCATGGGAAGCAAAGGGAGGGAGGGACTTGGGTAGAAGAGGGAAGGGGGGAAAGAGGGGGCAGGATCAGGTATGGGAGGAGACAGGAGAGAAGCCCAGAGGGACAGAAGAATGAATGGATATATGCAGCTTTGAGGGGTGGGGGCAGGAGGGAACCACTTGTAAGTCCTAGAGACATGGGATATAAGAGGCTCCCAGGACTTAATGGAGGTGACCTTAACTGAAATCATAATTTTTAAAATAAGGTCAAGAGCAGAGGTTAACACTTAATGTTGACCTCAGATCTACACACACACACACACACACACACACACACACACACACACATTCCTCACACACACAAACTACATACACACACTCCACACATGTGCACACACACAGCCACATCCATGCACATGCATATGCACAAACGCATGGCATACGCATACAAGAAACACACATGCACGTACATACATATATACACATCATACATGAAAACAAATACATTCATACACCATCTATATACATATACACAAAGCATAGGTAGGCAAATATTCATTACTGTATGCACATTTTAAAAGAAAGTTAAGTCTGAATGGGAACATTAGGGCATACTGATTTCAGAATCTTTGGATCTTTTTGAAGTCCAAGTTTAATACGCACGACGTCTAGTGTTGTGCGGCAAAGCATCCGTGTCCCTCAGCAATTTTCGTGATTTGAGACATAAATGGCCTGCAGGTTTCCTCTGTGCCCTCTGCATGGAGTCCGCAGAGCACATAGACTTGCTTCTCCTGGGACATCTTTCCCCTGGTGCTTTGCTCACTTCTGCTAACAGCCCAAGGAGTCAGGCTTCTCCTTGATGACACTCTGTTCTCGTTACAAATTGGTTCTTTTGAAGGCCACACCAGACATTGCAGCCACCAGGGTATTTGGCAGACCCTGTAACTTTTGGCCACACTTCCAACCTGGAGCTCCTAAAGACCATCTTCCCAATGCACAACTCTATGGGTTCCTTGGGAATGCTTCTGATATGTGTGAAAGAAAGGCTTACAATCAAGCCAGTTTTAGCTACAATAAAATGCTATTTCAATTTCAATGTTTATATCTATTACACTTCCATATTCAAGTCCATCACTGAAGAAAGTCAGGACCGGAACTCAAACACGGCAGTATCCTGGAGACCGGAGCTGATGCAGAGGCCACAAAGGGATGCTGCTTACTGGCTTGATCCTTACAACTCACGGGGCCTGTTTTCTACCAGCCCAGGGATAGCACCACCCACAATGGATTGGGAACTTCCACATCAATCATTAATGAATAAAATGTCCTACAGCTGAGTCTTCTGGAGGCATTTTCTCAACTAAAGCTCCCCCCTTTCAGATGACTCTAGCTTCCAATAGGCATGCAGGGCATCCCATAGGAACTAGAAGTGTGGTAGAAACAAAGTGGACACAACGTCATGAGCCTGGCTAGAATGAGGCCAGTCCCTTATCTGAGAGCTCCACTCAGACATGCAAAAGGGTTGGAGTCTCACATCTAGAGCCTAGTGTGTGCCACGGAGAAGGTGACACACTGTCTTTTTTAGGGTTTTACTGCTGTGAACAGACACCGTGACCAAGGCAATTCTTATAAGGTCAGCATTTAATTGGGGGCTGGCTTACAGGTTCAGAGGATCAGTTCATTATAATATCATCAAGGTGGGAACATGGCAGCATCCAGGTAAATATGGTGCAGGAGGAGCTGAGAGTTCTACATCTTCATCTGAAGGCTGCTAGCAGAATACTGGCTTCTAGGCAGCCAGCTTGAGGGTCTTAAAGCCCACACCCAGGACACACCTACTCCAACAGGATCATACCTTCTAGTAGTGCCACTCCCTGGGCCGAGCATATACAAACCATAATACATACTTCCTGCTTTCATATTTGATCACCAAAATATCACATTGTTAGGGCTGGGTATGACTTTCACTTCTTAATTCTAAATAAGTAAAAAAAAAAAAAAAAGTCACAATTTTCCCACAGGAAGAAGACAAAGGGAGAGAACAGAACAACAGACACCACTGTGTTGCTTTGAGCTCCAGAGATTGGCTGTGCTGGAGAGGACCTCTTGGTTCCACCTTCTTCAGGGTGCTCACTTCATCAGAAAAGATTTACAGGCATTGAGTAATCTGGGGGCAATGCCTGGCCAGCTCAGTACCAACAAGCTGCTTGTAGAATGTGGCACAGATGCTCCCATAGACACTGGTATAGCGCACATTATTTCTGTGAGGGAGGAAAAGCTCACCAGCCCGCCCTCCTGAGAGGAGCTATCAGAGCCCATCATCAGAAGCAGTCCCTCAACACTGTTGACTGGGGGGCATCCTCAGAAGCCTTGGCTAGCTCTAACTACAGGGCGTCCTCACTTCTGTGGGCTGTGTAAAGTCACACACATGCGTTGCAAGGATTTACGGTCTCCGAAGCACTGTTCAGAGATGCATGCGTATGCAATTTCTCCTCTTCAAATTCTGTCCTTGTCTCTATTCTCCTGTGACGGTGCAGCTGGGAAAGTCCTGTTGCTTACGATCTAGACCTCGTGATGCTTGCCTGGTGCTGCTTACCTCTTAAAGGAATTTCAGCTGGATTTGAGGATGTTCTGTGCATATTGCCGCTGTGTAAACCCATCGTCCATGAGGAGCTGTGCTTGCTGCGTGAAGCCTCCTCTTCACTGCATGCTTCTGAAGCAAAGATCTCTCTGCCTTGCACCATCATTCGATTTCAGATTTAAACATGAAAGGTGCATGCAACATATTAATTTCCATTTGCATTTTTATCTTATGGAGTCCCTACATTGATTCATTTGAAGTAGATACTGCGGAGTGGGAGGCACAGAGAATGAAACACAGGCTTAGCTTAAGATTTTATTTCTAAATCCTAATGCAAGGTGTCTGTTGTGACAATACTGCAGATGAGGAAACCAAGGGTGCATGGAAAGGAATGTACCAGGGCCATGCAGCCAGCAGGGGGCACATGTGGCCTGTGGACCCTGTTCTCAGACTCAACAAGGTGCACAGTTATAAAGACTGACCCATGTATGCATGTATATGCATATATGCATGTATATGAGTGTATATGCATAGATATGCGTGTATATGTGTGTATATGCATGTATATGCATGTATACAGTTTGTGTTGCAGAAATGCCTATATATTGTCATGCAAGAATATGTGTATAATTAACATCTATATGTAATATAATCTGTGTATATATGATATATGTGTACATACAAATGTGTGCAGTGTGTATGTATATAGTCAGGTATCTCATATTCAGACACATGTATATACAAATTATATAAAATCTTAGTTCTTGGAAATAGACAAATTTGTAGCTTTAGAGCAGAACTCAAAATTTATTTTTCAGAGGTAGGGTGGAGACAGTGTCTCTGGCCATTTGGAGCTGGCCAGTCTGTATGTAGCCCAGGCTGGCCTGTTCTTGGACATCTGCCTGCCTCTGTCTCCCAAGTGGTGGGACTAAAAGTGTATGCCAACATGCAGGGCTTTACGAATTACCAAAATCTTTTTTGTGAAAGATGAACTCCCATCGTGTAACTGTCACCTTCCTATAAGCATACAGAATAACAGCAATAAATCTGGAATCAACTTTCTGCAAGCAAAGGTCTCAGTTGTGTGTGGTGGTTCCTGTCTGTAGTGTCAGCACTGGTGAGGCAGACTCAGGAGTATCAGGAGCCCAAGGTCATCCTCCAGTACACAATTAGACTATCCTGCACTTTATGAAACTGGAGGGGGATGGCGGCCATATGAATCCTGAAGATAATCCAAAGGGTGTGAGAAACAGTCCGAGGACTTGCAGGTTGACGTCACTGTGTTGGAGGAAGGTCTGCCACAGCTGTCCGTCTGTGCCCTTCACTCCTTAATCTCCATTGTTCTCCCTGTTCCCACAGCCAGGGCAAGGAGCCCCCCACGAGCCTTCACCATGAGCTTTCTCACCTGTCTGGTTTTTGAGCTACTCCACACTGCAGAGGTTTGCTTCAAACATGATATAAATAACTAATCTATCAAGGCAATATATTTGGCATAAAAAAAAGCATGTTTTCCATAAAACGCTGGTGTCAGCCATGGTCAGGACTCCATGACTGTGTTGGGTATGATCATTCCTGCCTGGGATTTTCTAATCTCAAATGCCCTAGAGAAACCTACATAGATGCCAAAGTCTGTTCTACTCAACAGAGATGCCAGGGGCCCACCCAGGACCACATGGCGTGTCTTCCATAGGCAGGTCTGCCAGCCAAGTTCCACTGCCCCATTAGACCCCTGACCTCTCTGCCCCTGTCCTTGACACACCAGCTGCTTTAATGAGCAGCCCCAAGCAAGATGAATGTCTTTCTATGGTGATCTCAAGAGGTTCGGTGCTAAATTTCTTTCTTCTGAAGCTCAGGCCAAACAGATAGAAAGCCCCTGGAGTTGGCATAGCATTTCCTCACTCCACTGCTAAGTGCTCGCCACACCACATGACCTGTGGGGAAACCCAGACTCTGAAGAGTGAGAAAGCTCACTAGGAATTCTCCAACCACTGAAGAGGTAGAGCCGGATTAATTCCAACAATTCAAAGCTCACGCCCACACGTCCTATGCCTACACAGTCTACAGAACTGACAACTCACATCCCTCCCAAGGCTGGCTTTGACCATGAGGGTGAATGAGGCTCATGGTAGGCAGTTCCTGAACAAATTGTCCCTCTATTTTCTTGGCTCCTAATTGCTCTAAGAACATGGGGTGCTAAAAAGAAGGGTAGACGGCCTTCTCGGAGCCAGGCTCGTTTTATGACCGTCATCTCTGGTCTTGACTCCTACAGAATCTGAGGACCCCCCTCCAAGAGTACATAGTATATTGGCTTTGATGCGATAGTCTTGGAAAAGTGTGTCTCAGTCACAAGTCAAGTGGTTCTATAAATGCCAACGAGAATCAGGTTTTTACTCTAGACAACACAGGCTACCCCTCAACCTCGTGACACTCACCAGGCACCTGAAGTCTCACTCTTGAGAGAAAACATCCAGTAGCAGATTCCTGCCACAGGGGGTTGTGGGATCCTATAAAGAACTGCTCTCTCCTTCCTCCTGGGCCCACTCAGAATCATGCATTTGTCAAGAGGCCTCAGCAGCCCAGCAGGCAGAGGACGCCATAGGACTATAAAGAGCTCTGAAAGTTGCTGGCCACGGGTCACAAATTCAGATCCACCTCCACCAGCTTCCAACTCCATCGTGTGCCAGAAGGGGGAAGTGGTGACTGCCAGGGAATAAGAAAAAAAAATGAAAGTTTGCCTTCCTTCCTTCACACCTCTGCTCCTTCAGCCATGCAGACACAGCGGAGTAAGAGACATGCTGCTTCTCCAGAAGTTTCCAGAAAGCCATGGTTCTGGAGCTCTGTACGGCAACCCACACTTCCTGCTGGATGCTTTAAGCAGGTGAAAGGACCCAACAGACACCTTTTCTTGATTCATAAATAGGCTCCCACCTCATATTACAGGCCTGAATTTAATTTGTTTAATATTCCCAACACTAATGATGCCGATTTAAGACATCCTGTTAAAAGTTTGTAACATTAATTTAATGGAAAAATGCCAATATCACTCTAAGAACTCTATTAGATTTTCTCCCTGTTAAATTAATGTTACTAACTTTTAATGGATGTTGTAATTAGATGTTATTATTAACAGGAATATTACCCAAATTAAAATCAGACCTGAGAGACACACTGTGCAGATTTACAAGTGCATAAAGCCTGGTGTGTGTCTGGCCGTCCCACACACCCGCGGCCAGATGGCCAGCCCTCCTGCCCCAGTGCCTGCCCTGTCCAGGCACCAGGTTTGATCACAAAACTGCAGAAACAGCCCCACTTAGGAGAGGAAGTGACACCCCACATGCGGGAGGATGGGGAGTCATCTCCCAATTTCACACTCAATTTAAAGGGTTGGTCTCCACCCGGCCTGATTGGGTTCGGCAGTTTGAGATTGATTGTTTTGGTTGTAAAGCCTGCCTGCCTTCCTAGCCAATTTAAGAATGAGGCCTCTAAGCTGCCAGCTTATTATGAGCCGGGGAGCAGATGCAGAAGGAATGTCGTGAATTCAAAGCTGAGGCCCTGACAGCAGCCCAAGCAGCCTGGGATGTCGGGGCACAGTCTCTGACCTGGCCGAGGCTCCTTGAGAACAAGCACCCAGGTGCACAGCCAGAGGGGAGCCTTACCTGTTCTACCTTCCCCGGGGGACAGAGCTCCTGCCTCGTGGCCTGCTTCTCTTATCACCCACACAGGCCTCAGAGCCGCCCTATAAAACCAGCTTACTTTATAAGAACCACCCAAAGTCAAGGGCTTTGCCTCTGACAAAGATAGACTCCAGCACCTGCAGTTATGAGACTGTACTTTTTCCCCAAGCAGATTATGTGGAGGTCTTCAGAGAGCCTGACTTCCCACAAGCCCCTGGTCAAAGATGACTGGAAGAATGGAGGTCACAGAAATCCAGACAATTGGGCTTGGTGCTGGCATCTTACGTCAACTTCTATAACATCCCTTTCGTGTTTCCACTCGGGCATTGCCTTCTTCTCCTGTGCCTGGTAGAGGCCTGGATCACGTGGGAGCACCTAGACAACGTGCGGCAGTCAAAATGCCTTAAAAATCTATGGCATGGGAACAATTATGGGTCCGGGTTGTGACTGTGGGATGGCCCCCCCTCCCTCATTTGATGTCCTGTCTTCCTGATGGCCATCCCACAGTCACGACTCTGACCCATAATTGTCCCTGTCTGAAAGAATTACAGGGATGGAAATGGAGAGGAGCCTGAGGAAAAGAAGGTCCAGCAATAAATAGGTCCAAAGTAGGATGCAGCTCGAGGGGAGGACCCAAGGCCTGGCACTATGACTGAGACTATGGAGTGCTCACAAAGAGGGACCCAGCATGATCCCACTCTGGAAGACCCATCAAGCAGCTGAAAGAGTCAGATGCAGATATTTGTACCCAACCAATGGACAGAAACACCTGACCCCTGTTTTGGAATTAAGGAGGGCTGAAAGAAGCGGAGGAGAAGGGCAAACCTGTAAGAGGACCAGCAGTCTCAATTAACCTGGACCCCCAAGATCTCTCAAACACTGGACCACCAAACAGGCAGAATACACCAGCTGATATGCGGCCCCCAACACATGTACAGTAAAGGACTGCCAGGTCTGTGTTTATTCAGAGATGATGCATCTAATCCTCAAGACAGGAGACCCCAGGGAGTTTAGAGGTCAGGTGTGTGTGTGGGGGGGGGACATCCACATGGAGACAGGGGGTGGAGAGGAGGTATGGGATGTGCAACAATCAGAGGGTGGACATGGGTGGGGGGGAACTAAGGAGTGTAATTAATTAATTAAAAAATATATTGCATAGGTAAGGAACCAAGCTTACTGTGTGGCAGCTCACTTCTCTGAGGTTCCTGTAGTGGCATTCTTTCCCCATAGACTCCTCAGAAGCCATCCTTCTGGTCATGCCTTGATTGAAGGGATGTCGTAGCTATACAAACACGATACCATCCATATACAAAAGCAGAACCAGTCTGCGTGTTATGGGCTCTCCCCAGCCCAGCATAGCTCCTGGCTCGTGTGGGCTAGGGGTGATTTGTAAAGGAATACACTTATGAAGGCTGAACTAGAGAAGTGTGTTTGCACACAAGTGTGTTGGGACAGCAAAGAAAGTTCTCGAGCAGCGTCAGTTCGAGGAGTATTTTTACAAAAAGAAAAAGAAAGAAGGAAGAAAGAGTAGGCAGAAGGGGATGGAGAAGAGGAGGCAGAACAGTATTTAAAAGATAATGACTCTCCAAAATTGGGGTTCTGCCTGGCTGCCCAAGAGCTTTCACATGATGCCAAAGGAAACTACAGTAGCTGATGACACCCCTCCCCCACCTTCTGGAACAGACACCCCCTCCCCCACGAAGTGGACCAGATCACCGCTGGTGGTGAGTAGAGAGGAGCTAGCGGAGAATAGAGAACTCACAAGTTGATGTCAGCATCTGGAGTTTGCAGTGCCTGGTGTGGTCTTTGTATCTGCCCACAGCGGCTCACCGGACTCCACTCTGCTAGTTTCATGGGCTCCACTCTATTCCCTCCGCCACAGGATCATTTCTATACTCCCTTGTGGCCTTCGACCCTTGTGGTAGAATGTTGGACCAGGGATGGCCTGTGGCACTCATGCAAGGAAGCAAGCTCCACTGGACGGCAGGCCGTGGCCAACTAGAGATCGCCTGAGCCCACTCGCCGCCTCAGTGAGAAGCCTTTCCCCTCCTGGACCCACCAGGAAAATCCGAACCAGTGAGATGCCATAAAGTACATCGTGGATGAATCATAAGCATCTAAACACGCTCTTTGGGATGAAAGTTAAAATAGGATTCAAATCAACAACTAGAGTGGATTGTGTCTTTTAATATTTTTTTAATTTCTCCAAAGCTTTGTAAAAAAAAAAAAAAGTAAAATAAAATCAAATCACATTTTCACTTCCAATTCATTTTTGTGCAACTAGGAAGAATTTGCTTCTAAATCATGAGGGATGACAAGACTTTTTAATTAGTCATGAGTAACTAAAATGCACAGCACACAGGGTAAGTCATACATGAGTCACTGGGTGACTACATTGGGTTTCAGTAGTCAGGAACCCAGTAACTCTCAGAGGTTAGAACTGGACAGGGTGGCACCACCATTCTAGGGCTGAAAACTGCTTGAAAAAACGAGCCCCTCCTGTGTCTTAATTTCTTGATCTGTAAAATGGGGTGGTTAACAATATAACTAAGCAAACCACGGATCTTATAAAAACAAAGAAGGTTAAGATTCTCTACAGACAGAATTGCTGTCCTTCCATTTACATATGCACATTTGTGGGAGAAGTATTAGCCATGGAGAGAAGAGCTCAGCAAGAAGCCCGAGTGTTTCTCAACATCTAAAGGCCAGGTGACTCCCTAAGCACTGAGTTGGATCTGGGCAGCTCTCCCCGTGTTCTTATAACGTCTGAGCAGTGTATTAAGTCAGGCAGGAGAGAAGGCAGCTATGAAGTGGCCTACAGTTGCAAAAGCATCCATCCTGAATTCTGCTATGAAGGCAAGGGTAGCTCGCTGCATGAGCAGCAGTAACTTGGCACACCACACTCACAGAACAAGGGTATGCCCACACAGCATGCCAACAGTTCCCCCATAATCTCTTTTTATAATAATAACCATAACAACAACAACAACAACAACAACAACAACAAAGCTAGGAGACAGCTTTTGCGACACACTAAAGCTGGGAGAAAGCTTTTGCAGCATGTGAGAGTGCTTCTCCAGTACCACAGCTGTCTGTCACCATGCTTGGTGGTGATGACCAGAATCTCCCCAACAGAAACAACAAGAAGAAACGGTTCTCACCAGCTCTCTCCGGCACTGTCCTGACGGTGGCAGCTGCATGTTGGATAAGCAGCAGATGGATACCAGACTTGCAGTCTGCAGAGCAAAGCTTGAGACCGTTGCCCTTTGCATATGAAAATCTTCAGGATAAGTGGACGTAGAGAAAAGGAGAGATGTGGAGAGAAACAGAATGGTAAAGGAGAGAGAGGGAGGAGTGAGGGAGGAAAGGAGAGGAGGAGGAGGAGGAGGAGGAGGAAGAGGGAGGAGAGAGGAGAGAAGAGAGAGGAGAAAAGCATGGGGAACTGGAAGCTCACCCCTGACCCCTAGGTGCAGCATTTTTATTGGGGGGGGTGTCTTAGTCAGTGTTTGTATTCCTGCACAAAACACCATGACCAAGAAGCAAGTTGGGGAGGAAAGGATTTATTCAGCTTACACTTCCACATTGCTGTTCATCACCAAAGGAAGTCAGGACAGGAACTCACACAGGGCAGGAAGCAGGAGCTGATGCAGAGGCCATGGAGGGATGTTTCTTACTGGCTTGCTTCTCCTGGCTTGCTCAACTTGCTTTTTAATAGAACCCAGGACTACCAGCCCAGGGATGGCACCACCCACAATAGGCCCTCCCTCCTTGATCACTAATTGAGAAAATGCCTTACAGCTGGGTCTCATGGAGGCACTTCCTCAGGAGAGGCTCCTTTCTCTGTGATAACTCCAGCTTGTGTCAAGTTGACACACAAAACCAGAGAGTACAAGGTGGTCTGAAGGTTGTCACTGCAGGGGACAGTGACAGCTCACAGTTCTGCAAATTTCCTTGTGTCACCAAATTGTATACTCACAAAGTATGAATTTATCTTAATTGTTTAATTTAACTTTATTGTTTTGGTAAGACACAAAAACCGAGGCAAGAGTTTATTTGGGGCTTATAGTTTCAGAGACAGCTCTCACCATCACCGTGGAGAGCATGGCAGCAGGCAGGCAGGCATGGCGTTGAAGCAGTACCTGACAGCTCACATCTTGAGTCATACCTTGAGGCACAACCATGAGGTAGGAGAAGGGATAGTAGGGAATGCCTTAAGACATTTGAACCCAAAGGCTCCAGTAGCATGCCTCTTCCGATGAGGCCATGCCTCCCAGCCATTTCAAAACAGTTCTACCAACTGGGTATCAAGTGTCCAAGTTGGTTTTATGTGTCAACTTGACACAACTGAAGTTAGCACAGAGAAAGGAGCCTTCCTTAAGGAAATGCCTCCATGAGATTCAGCTGTGGGGCATTTTCTAAATTAGTGATCAAGGTGAGAGGGCCTATGGTGGGTGGCGCCATCCCTGGGCTGGTAGTCTTGGATTCTATAAGAAATCAAGCTGAGAAAAACCAGGGGAAGCAAGCCAGTAAGAAACATCCCTCCATGGCCTCTGTGTCAGCTCCTGCCTCCCAGTTCCTGCCCTGTGTCAGTTCCAGTCCTGACTTCATTTGGTGATGAACATCACTGTGGAAGTGTAAGCTGAATAAACCCTTTTCTCCTTAACTTACTTCTTGGTCATGACGTTTTGTGCAGGAATAGAAACCCTAAGACAAAATATATGCACTTAAGAGCTCCATCCTCACTAAAACCTCCTCAGATTTCATGGAACGTGCGTTATAATTCAGCTGAATATTCAAATATCAGCATCTGTTTGCGTTTGGATCTCCACAACCAAGGCAGACTAAAAAGACAGAAGAAGGAAGACAGATGATCCAGGAGCCAGTGTGGACCTTCCCCCAAGCAAATTCTGACCTAAGGCCGGAGATTCATTCTAGACAAATATAACACGGAACACCTTGAGCCACACCTACTGTCTCCAAATCTCTCACAGAGCTCTACATGTTACAAAGGAACACGCCCTTTCCTCCTATCTACAACAGCTTCTCGGGAAGACTTACAGTGATTTATTTCCACGGGGGGTGGGGGGGTTGAACAACGGGTTTTACTCATAACCATCACATCTTGTTATTATTTTAGTCACATAGCTTAAAGCCCTGAAAAGATACAAAGCAAACAGAGCTTGTGAACCAGCCTTGAGGCAGGGAAGAGGCTAGCTGTGGGTTTTCATAGTCTCTTTCAAGTGCCCAGCTCCCAACAAGGAATCTTGTCTCTTTCAATTGTTCCAGGTTGGATGCTATGTCTGGGTTTATAATATCTACTTGTATTCCATGCCTCCATGAACTGTGATTCCCAATGTGAAGCTAAGTCTTCAAACACAGTGATTCGAAGTAAGTATGGGGTGGGAGATGGCTCAGTTAATAAGTAAGAGCCTGCCATGGACACACTCACTGAAGTCTCCAGCACTCATGTAAAAGGTAGCCCAGCTCAGTGGTGTGTGTGTGTGTGTGTGTGTGTGTGTGTGTGTGTGTTATCCCCTCACTGGAGAGACAGATGGTGTAAGAAGGACTTCTGGGATTTTCTGGTTATTCCAGCAACCAAACTAGTGAGTTTCAGGTTCATCAAGGGACGCTATCTCAAGACCTAAAGTAGGGCTAATTGAGGAGGACAGATGATGTCAGCCTTTGGTTTCCATGTACACTTTTACTGTGTGCACACAAACCCTGCATACACACATATGTTAACACATCCACACAAACATGATAATTAAATAAAAATAAATAAGGTAGAAACTAGACAGGTTCTGCCCTTGGCCTGGCCTTGGATTTTCAACACAGCTTCTCAGGAGCTCCGATCTCTGGATTCAGAATGAGCCCAGCATAGCAGCAGATAGCTGCACTCCTCTGGGGACCCTCAGTGGACCATTTGCTTTTGGGCAAGCAGGGGACAAGGCCAGGAAGCACTGCCTTAGTAGCCTTCCTATTCTGAGATTGCTCTCTCTCTCAATCTCTCTCTCTCTCTCTCTCTCTCTCTCTCTCTCTCTCTATCCCTCCCTCCCTCCCTCCCTTTTCTTTCTCTTTTTCTTTCATTCTTTCTTCCTTTCTATCTTTTTGTGTTTGAAACAGAGTCTCACTCTGAACACAAGCTGACCTCAAACTTGAAGGAATCCCCCTGTCTCAGCCTCACCAGTGCTGGAATTACAGTCATCCACCACCCTGCACAGCTTGGGATCTGTTTTTAAAAAACAATTCTCTGGAGCCTACAACAAGGCAAACACACGGTGCCAGAAACAGGAACTGGCCCTTTAGTGTTGCAGAGACCATGAGCATAACCACGGGCCGGAAGCAAAGGAGCAGCTTGTGCTGGTTCTCTGTGTCAGGAAACACGTGAAGCCCTGGGTATGGAGAACGGAGTGACTTGTCTGAAAAGCTGGAGATCAAAGTCTCACCCTTTCTACACACTTTTTCATTGGTCCGTTGGTTCAGTTAGTGTTTAAGGAAAGCGTCTGCTCAGATCAGGAGCACACACAGCACAACCGGTGGATGCTTGAGCAGAGTCTGCACACTCCCAAGGTTCACTTGTTCTTATCACCTGGGTACCAGCCTGGTGCCCAGATAAGAACCCAGACACATCCAGAGATGACCAAAACAGAAAGATAAGAGCCATGCGTGCAAAGCTACCAACTGAAGGAGCCAGGACTGTATTTTCATGTAACTTCCAGAGACTTCCTTTTCCTGTTGTTTCAAACTCTGTTTACCACACAGTACAAGATCAGGCCCACAGCGGAGTTGGGAGCCAAGTCCCACAAAGCTCATTAGGAAATCTTGAATAGGACACATGTTGAAATTCTTTGCAGAATTTATTCGTTATACTAATTATTCAAAAGTGGATATTCCATCTGAACCACTACAAACTGCTCCCTCTGGGCTCTAATTGGGTTCTGTTAACCTGCTTCTATTGTTTATCCAGAACAATGGCGGAGCAGAGAAGGGCGGGGCGGGATCTCTGCGGGGATAATTCGAGCAGGTGGGTAGAGGGGGGGGGTATTTAATGCAATGCTTTGTTTTGCTTGTTTCAAAAACTTTATAATGATCAAATACTTTCCAAAACTAGACCAATGAGTCGTGTCGATGTGCAGATTTTACGCAGATCCAAGCAGAGGTTGTGTATAAGTGTTTAGATTAGATGTGAAATGTCTTCTCGGACTGAGGTGGGGGGAAAAAGTAGGGAGAAGCAGAGGCTAGCACGCTTGCTGTTTCTTCAATAAGTCTGTCTATGATCCAGCCTGAGGAGTTTGCCTGGTTCCTTACTCCAGTAGGGGACCGGCATATGACAGCAGTGAGGAAAGCCCTTGGTCTCTGTCCTGGATCATGCTGGTGCTCCTAGAAGAGGCAGACATGGGTGAGAATTATCCCTGCTAAGAGATACTTCAGTGAAGTCAAGCTCATCCCCCACCTGGCCAGCAGCTGAGTTAGCAGTTTGGGCACAGCTTGGGTGGAGAGGGGAGTGCAGCCTTGGCTGATGGTGTCATGCGGGAATGAGACCACAGTGGGGTCAGTCGAGGGGACAGGAAGGGAGACAGCAGGAAAGTGGACTAAGGCCACTGTGACCTGAGGAAGGGAGAAGAGGTGCAGCAGAGAATGTGTGGACCCTAGGAGGGCGACAGGGCTGCAAGCAGTCAGGCCATGAAGCCCAAGCAGGCAAGTGGCTCCAAAGTACAGGTGGAAGTCACCACACATTCGCCCCATCCAAATGCTGACACAACCCAACATGAGCCAGGTAGGTAACTCGAGCCTGTGGTTTGGCTCCTAGCCATAAACATGGATCTGGTTGACAGTGTACACCATCAGAAAACGTGTTGCAAACCCAGGAAACCTACCTGGAACCTCATGACAAAGACCGGCTGATAGAAACTCATTGGCTCTTCATGGGAAACTCTCTTAGCTCATTCCTTTCTTCTCAGTTTTCTTCTCTGTATTTCCTACGGTTGTATCCACCCTTTGTCTGCCTGTCCTTTCCAGAGGCTTCATCCCACTGTGAGCACTATATTTCATTGGATCTGTGTTCTCTCTCCCTTTCCTTCTCCCTCGTCCCCTCCCCTTCCCCTTTTCTTCCTCCTCCCTCTCCCCCTCCCCCTCCCTCTCTCTCCCTTTCCTTTTCCCTCTTCCCCTCTTCCTCCCCCTCTCCTTCCCCCTTCCTCCTCCCTCTCCCCCTCCTCTTCCCCCTCCCTCTCCCCTCTCTCTCTCTCTTTCTCTCCCTCTTCCCCCTTCCCCCTCCCCCTCTCCTTCCCCCTCCCCCTCTCCCTCCCCCCTCTCCCCCAGGTGCTATGTGAGCTGCCATACGTCTGAGTCTAATAGAAACATTGGCAGGATGAGGAGCCCTGAAGCAGGCTGCCCTCTCTTCTGCCACAGGATGAAAGGGACACCTCTATACGGTTTCTCAGAGCCTGAAAAGAAAGCCACCTAGGATAGCATGATACCCACCACAGGGTATTAATGAATTTTTACCTCTCTGAAATTATAAGGGTGCTTTTGTTGAGGGCATGTGCAACCCCACGTATACTCTCTCCCTTGATATCCCAATGAGGACCTCTACTCATCTTTCCAAGTGCATACATGCCAAAGGTGCTCTTGAGTGACTTTGTAAGTCTACTGGGAACCCTAATGGGATGGAGACAACCCAAGAGTTGGGAAGGAAACCCAATGAAAGGATTACTGAGAAATTAAAAGCTGTCAAAAAATAAGAATCTCAATCATTCACTTCTGTATGTGTGGATGATTGGGGGTCACAGAAGCAGGGGTCTCCTAAGCAGGAGGTCAGCATCCAGACACAGTTTATAACCAACCACGTCACGGTCCTGATCTTGGCCTTTTAAAACATGTCCCAAACAGCTAGCTCCCTTGCCTCACTGTGAACTCAGTGTGAACATCTTCTCTGTGATGTCATGGTGCTCACTGTGATACTAATTCGTTATTAGTGATAAGGAGTTTGAAAATATATCAATTCTTTAAGAATTCCATGCAATGTATTCTGTTCACACCACAGCCCTCCACCCTCTCCCTCTCTGCTCCAGGTCGATCCCCGTCCTCTGCCTGCCCCCAGCTTTGTGTCCTCTTTTTCTTTCTTAAGCCACAGATCCCAATATTTGTTGCTCTTATATTCCCAGAAGTAGAGCCATCCACTGGAGCATGGTTGACATACCAAGAGTCACATCTCCCTCTCCCCTCCCCCTCCCTCTATCCCTCCCTTTCCTTCTCCCTCTTCCCCCCTCCCCCTCTCCTTCCCCTCCCTCCCCCTTCCCCTCCCTCTCTCTCTCCCTTTCCTTCTGCCTCTTCCCCTCTTCTTCCTCCTCTCCTTCCCCCTCCCCCTCTCCCCATCCTCTTCCCCCTCCTTCTCTCTCTCCCTTTCCTTCTCCCTCTTCCCTCCTCCCCCTCTCCTTCCTCCCTCCTTCTCCTCCTCCCCCTCTCCCTTTGTTTCTCCCTCTCTCTCTCTCTCCCTTTCGTTCTCCCTCTCCCTCTCTACCCTGAAACCATTGGCAAGTGGTGCTAAATTTTAGGTCTCGTTTCCCTTATTGAATTGAAGCTAATTATCTAAAAATAAACCAAAGCTACCTCATATCAAACCTGAAGATGACAGAACCCTCATACAAGACAACTTGCCTTTGCATACCCAGGTACACATAGTAAATTCTCCTCACTTAGGTCAATTACTAGCTACTACTATAAATGTCATATTTAACTCTCCCACTTGTTTAAAAAAATAGGAATTGTTTTAAATGTGATGCTTCAATGTAACCCAAACATTTCAAACTCACAGGATCTGCTGTCTTCACTCCATCATTTTTATAAAAATGTTTTTGACAACAAATAGTTGAAATGAGTAATTTAGCAGTAATCAGAAATGTTTTGAACTGTGAATACAGTGTTTAAACAGTTATTTTAACAGTAGACTTGTCAAGTTGATGGAGCTGGGCATCATAAAAACTGTTTAAAACTGTAAATTTAACTGTTAAAATTAACAGTTATACTGTCGGCTGCTAAGCACGGCTGCAAATGAAGCCATGATACCCCAAAGGCCGAGAAAATAAATCTTACTTTTTAATGTTAATTCTTTCATTATTGTTACTTTTCTAAAATAAATTCAGCATAATATTATGAAATGCGGAGAAATTATTGTGGGAAATTTGCTGCCAATTAAGTGATGAAAGCAGAGGGAAAGTGGGCCAAGTGGCGTAGAGAGGCTAGCTCAGAGACCAGCTGCTCTAGAAGCTGAGTCAGGGGGGTTGCAAGTTTGAGGATAGTCATCTTCTATAGAGAGACCCTGTCTCAAGAAGTCTGGAGAGACAGATCAGTGGTAGGTAGCATTTGCCCAAGCATTCGTGGGAACCTGGGTTTCATTCCCCACCACTGTTTGTTTGTTTGTTTGTTTGTTTGTTTGTTTTTAATTCAGAGGAAGTGAGGAGGAGTGGGAGTGCTATGGATGGTTCCTATAATCTCACTCTGGCATGAGCACAAACCAAAAAACGCATACACTCCAATGCCTGACTAAAGAATCCTCCCCTGCTATTGGTCTCTGGGTGGAGAGGACGGCCAAGTGGTATCCCACTCAGCTCTCTGTCACTCTGTGGGAGATACACGGAGCTCCTCAGAAGCAGCCAAACCTGACACTAGGATGGACAATGACTGAGCTGCCTGTTCCTGAAGCCCTGGGCAGGACCAAAGGTATCCCAAGATGATGCCACCTGCCGTCCATGGCTATGGTGAATAAGGATTGCGTTGTCTGTAGCATGGACACGCCACCAGCGTCCAGCCAGAAGAGCATGCCAACACAGCTTAGGGTTCCTATCGAACAGGACTGAATGGGCGGCTAGATTCCACAAGGGGTTTTCCTCTTCCTACTAAAGCATTAGAGCTGCCGCTTTATGCTTGCTGTGGAATATCAGCAGATGGAATCTTCACAGAACGAAAACACTTCTGCACTAGCCCTTGGGCTTGAAGAAAACAGGCTGAAACAGAGTGGAGTGGGAATAGGGTGTGACTCAGAGGTCCCACACGGAGACATGACGCTCCACAGGTTCAACTCTGTGGATCAGGAGGCTAAGGCCCAGATAGCAGAGCAGAGTTTCTTAGTCCATCCTACTTCATCAAGTACACTTGATGAGATTAATAACCTCTAAGTTCGATTCAAAATCTAAGGCAGAGAGAACCTGAGGAAGGCAGTCAGCATGGACCTCTGTCCTGCACAGGTACTCACAGATGTACACGTGTGGCTTAGCGGCTCTGTGGGAAACAGCTGGGTGCAGATGCTCTGGGCTACAGCCTGAACTCATCTCAACCACAGCCACAATAAGGCCATGACCTTTCGGAAACATCAGCGCCCATACACCGGCTCTGTCTGCTGTTCATCTCTTGAGACAGTTAGTGGGACAACAGGGAAATCCCTCCACAGTTTCAGGCCCGGTGACCCTCGCTGCTACAGTTTCAGTGCAAAAGTGAAGCCTGTGCCTTCTCCAGGAGAGAGCGATGCACTGTCCCCTCACCTGCTTCCGTCTCTTGCCCTTCCTCCCCACAACTACATTCAATGTCCCCGAATACAAAGGGACACTCAAGTACAGGCCCTGACTTTCTCTGATATGTATACCACCACCACCACCCACCCACCCACCGACCCACCCACCCCGCAGATACCTCTGCAGACAGCAATGTCTGTGCTCCACCAGAAGCAAGAGGTCCTGGGCCATACAGACTGCAGGGCTGGGGATGGATTTCTGAAAATTCCCCTCTTGTATGACAATGAATAATGGAACACAATGTCCCTACATGGAAATGCCCAAAGGAACACCTTTGTACATACCCCTTTGCAAAGCATACTAACAGGTGACAATCATGGAAAGTCTGGTGTCCATGCCTCCCACTGCCACCAAGTGTTCCACAAAGGATCACACTTTGTCAGGCCACCCAACGGGCTTCCCTCTCACGAGAGGGGCCACTCTCCTCCTTTCCACAAACATGCGTGTGTCAGATCTAATCTCCAGGCTGGTTACAAGTGACCTTCCCTTCGTCACCGTAACTCTGGAGTCTGCAGGTGACAGAGGTCTAATAAACTCAGTAGACTCAGAAGTACTAAGTAAAACCATGTCCCCTCCCTCCCTGTGCCCTTCTGGGTCCCCAGCTGCTGGGGGCAGTGAAGGCTGCATAGAGCCCTCTCAGTTGCACACACACACACACCTCTGTCAAACTCACTGTTCTCATGATCCATAAGAGGCAAACGTGTGGTGAATGGCACACAAGACAAAGCAGTGGTGCCACAGTCCAGCGCTTCCTTAGAGATCGCAGTATGACAACCCCTCCAGCAGACACCAAGGTTGAACCGAAATGTCAGGGTGGACCCTGCGGTAAGTAGGTCCTCTGTCGAGCTGCTAGAGAACCTTCCTGGCGTGTGGATATGAGGTAAGCCTTCCCAATCCAACAGAGAAGAAAAGATGGCCGCACCCTGAGATCTCTGTAGCTGAGCAGCCCTTGCTGGCTTTGATGGGTGCACTATGCTTTTCCTCCCTGTTTGTCACACACACACACACACACACACACACACACACCAGTTGCCTGGGTCTCTCACCCACAGACCTCAGGAAACAAGTCTCTCAGGTGGTCAGTGTTCTGGTGCTTTCGGGCCTTCTCTTCTCAGTACCACCCCCACCAGCTTTTACCCTTAACCCCGTGGCACAACTCTGTGTGTCCTGTGATAGCATCCCACAAGTATGGATCCCTAGGACTTGCACCTCTATTGCTCCAGCCTATGCCATCTCTCCCGCCCCGTGAACTGTACCTGCTTCTTGGTTCTCCTCAGCTTCCCAGGCTGGGAATTGTATGAGCACAAAAGCAAACCCGCTCTTCTTTCTTCACTGGTAAATTCCTTCTCACCTCTCAGGCCCTCACTGGTTCTTGTCTTCTCAGGCAGTCTTTCTCTTCCTTCTCTTGTCAAAACCATAGAGCCGCGGCTCCCCAAGACACCATGCAGATGTCCATGCTATTCCTTGTCCTGAGCTGATGCTTGTGTTGTCTCTACACAGAACCTCTTCCTGCTTCCACAAAGTAGCTAGGTCAGGACACCTCGCACGAAGTCTGGGAGCTACACGCTGCTCAGTATCCACTTGCTGAATGAAGTAAGAGGAAAAGCTTCCTCTCGGTTTATGGGTTGAAACCAGGACCCTCATCCAGCCAGCTCCCAGCTGTGCTCCCAAAGTGAGCTGCCTGGTGTGTGCTTTGGATGCAATGGCTCCTTGGGTTGCTGAGGACAAACTTGATCTAGTGGTTCTGTTCTGTGAGCTGCTGTCTTAGGGTCTTACTGCTGTGAACAGACACTATGAACAAGGCAACTCTTATAAGGACAACATTTAATTGGGGCTGGCTTACAGGTTCAGAGGTTCAGTCCAGTATCATCAAGGCAGGAGCATGGCAGCATCCAGACAGGCATGGTACAAGAGGAGCTGAGAGTTCTACATCATCTGAAGGCTGCTAGCAGAAGACTGACTTCCAGGTAGCTAGGATGAGGGTCTTAAGTTCACGCCCATAGTGACACACCCACTCCAACAGAACCATACCCACTCCAACATGGCCACACCCACTCCAACATGGTCACACCCACTCCAAAAAGGTCACACCTACTCCAACAGGGTCACACCTACTCCAGCAGGGCCACACTTTCTAATCTTGCCACTCCCTGGGCTGAGCATAGAGAAACCATCCCAGCTGTCCAGGATTCTTTTAGCACTCTATTGATACTGCTTGAGATATTTGTTTTTCTTTTTCTTTTCAGATAACAGGGTCTTGAGGTATCACATTCATTATCAAGAAGCACAGAGCGTAGCTGTGCCCTGTGGCTCAGATGCAGTCTGTAACTGTTTGGGTTCCAGGAGAGGAGAAGCTGCAGGCCTACAGCAGGTATGCATCCTCACCCTTAGAGGAGCCCGGGCGTTCAGCTCTGAAGGCTCAGTCATCAAAGAGGAAAGCTCTTGCTTGTCATGAAAGCCTGGGAATTTGATCCCTGGAATCCACACAGAGCTGGGGGGCGACTCCACAGTGTTGTCCTCTGACCTGCATGCTGAGGCGTTCATACCCCTACACACAAATTCTTTCTCAACGCCAGAAACAGTGCCCAAACCTTCCCTCCGGTCTGCCAGCCGCTATGGAAGGTTCTGACATCCCTTCAAGTGGCAGTGTGCCCAGCAACCTGCAGAGGAGCTAGCTCAGGCCAACAAGAGACACCACCTCACCGGCCTGCTGTCTTCCTCCCTCAGCCCCTGTCACCCTCAAGCCCCAACGAACCCCCAAGGGACTTGAGATGGTCCCCAAGGTCCCCAGGGTAGAGGACAGAGTGACCTGGGAAAAGAAGGGGGTCTTCTGGCATTCTGGCAATAAGGATGGAGCCTCATGAGGATCCAGGATCAGGTTCAAGAGCTCTAGGCCCTATTCAGGATCGTTGTCTGGAACGAAATGAGCACAGGCACCAGTGATGGAACCAGGTGGTCCCTGAGACTGCAGTTCCCCAACATGTTCCATGACGTCAGTACCTGCCCCCTCATGGCCAGGAGCTGTGGCTGCAGCCTAACTTGAACCCCACTCAGATGGAGCGGCAGCCCCAGGATCCCCAAGAAAAAGCACAGGCCCTGCAACTCGCTCACAGCAACAAGACACTGAGCCTTCTGCAAAAGCCGATACACTTTCGTCAGCAAACAGGCCTGAGTGTGGAGGAACGCAGGCTCCGAGCATGACAGGGCTGTTGCCCTCGGAGTCCTAGGCGGCTGTGACTCCCCACTGGAAACCTGCTCAAGATCGGGCCTGCCAATGCTGTGCACAGAGCACGGAGGAGGCGCTCACGACAGCCCCACCCTCCCTGAGGCTCATTATGGAGTGTACAGTTCATGGGGAGACAGACATCTTCTTCAGTGCTGCAGCCAATGGTAAGATGCCCATGGAGAAGTGACCCTACAAAATGGGGGAGGGGGAGGGAGAGGGAGTTAAGGCAGGCAGTTAGTAGGGAAGAGGAAAGAGATCACTGGGGGACAAGGGGGGAGCTACATAAGGGAAATATGTGTAATCAAAATGCACTATGAGAGAGAGAGAGAGAGAGAGAGAGAGAGAGAGAGAGAGAGAGAGAGAGAGAGAGAAGAAAGCCCACCAGGACCTGCACCAGCATGTTCACACAGGCCTCTGCTTTCCTTTCATCTCTGCAGCCGCACACACTCTCCCTTCCCTCTGCACTCCTGTTTGAGTTGTAGGGTTTATCACTTCCTTTACAAGCCTCGGCTCTGACTGCCAGGCAAACACCGTCCTGCAGGTGTTTCCTGCCTCCGTCTGAAGGCCCACCCTGGCCTCCATCCTGCCCGGGCCCTGCCACAGGTGATGAGGTAGCTACAGATCCTCACAGAGCCCCTGCTCTGTGGGCTGACAGTGGAGACAGGCTTTAACAGGTTGCTGCTGGCCCTCTCTGCGGGCAGGGCTGCCCAGGCTGCCTCACTGTGGTTGAACACAACCAAGCGAGAGGGAAAACAATTGGAGTTAGCTTCCTCGAAGAAGCAGAGACCGGCAAAGGGAAGATGGATGGCGGCCTTCCCACCAATCCTCAGGCCACCCATTGAGAGAGCATTGATTGATGAAGTATTTAAGCAGTCAGTGCCACACTGGACGCCTTGTAGACGGCTGCAGGAGGAGGACCCGGCTCTGCCAGGGCACAGAAGCAAGGCTTCTGCGCAGTCAGCTTTCCGCGGCTCCAGGGCCACCCTGGACTCCTTACCCGGTGCACAACTGCTTCTCACTCAGGCTTTCACACTGATCTTCCTTCTCCCAGGTGTCCTTGCCAAAGTCGAGAATGAGTCCAGAAACCTCTTTGAAGAGTCAGTCACCTTTGGGTTTCTGTCACTAAGACCGAAGTATGTCCAGCTGCAGACACTCAGTCCTGTCTTAGCATTGGCATCCCTTACCAGGACTATTGTGGGGCACAGGGCAGGGGAGCGGGCAGGTGGGGCAGGGGGGGGGCTGCTTTGGCCATGCTCTGAGACATCCAAGGGGCACTTAGAAAGAGCAGGAAACATGTCCCTTTGTGGTACAATAGCAGTAGAGTGGCTGGAGCAGGGTTTGGGGTCACCGTAACCTGAAGCTCTTACCTACTTGGACATCCTCCAAGCAGCACATACTAAGAAGCTACTGCCATCATGGAAGGGGTGTGGCTAAGGGGAGCCTTTAAGGAGTAGCTGCCATGCTGAGGGAAGGGCCAGCTGGGATTTTCTAGAATTCCCTGTCGTGACAACCATTTGAGACTAAAGAGCTTGATTCTGGGCACCCTCGTGTCACCCATAACCTTTGGAATGAACCTTAGAACTCCATGTCTCCCACCTGCAGCCGCCAGTGGGTGAGCATAGCCCATGGCTCTGAGCTGTTCCCAGCCACGCGCCGAGCTATCGTATGACATCCCCCACAGCACATGAGTCCACACAGGCCTGAGCATGTAGGAGCATTTTGATTTCATGTTTCCTTTCAGAATCCATTAATATTTTATGAGACCACACAGGGAGCTCCTGAACTGAATCTCTCTCCGTCTCTGTCTCTGTCTCTGTCTCTGTCTGTCTCTGTCTGTCTCTCTGTCTCTCTCTCTCTCTCTGTCTCTCTCTGTCTCTCTCTGTCTCTCTCTCTCTCTCTCTCTCTCTCTCTCTCTCTCTCTCTCTCTCAGTCATGTAAGCAGCTATAAAACAGGTTAGGGACTGGAGAGGAACGGGATGTGGTCACCAGTGGGGAAGGGAGCCCCAAGCTCACTTGGGGATGATGACAGCCATCCAAGGTGCTAGCTGCTAAAGTCGGGGTCACTTGCTATCCATCAGAAGGTTGGCTTTCTTCCCATCTAAGCTGCATGTGAGTAGTTTGACATGTGTGTAGCTTACCCTCCAGTTAGGGACATAGGTCCTGAAATAAAGCGGCTTCTCACACCATGCACAAGGCAGCAGAAGGAGTCTGTCTTTCCATCAGTAGGAATGCACTCCCAAGGAATAGACTGTGACCTCTGTAAATGGGCTCTGCTTCCGGCCCTTCACAGAACATGTATGTGCCCTGGTCTCCTCTCTTTCTTCCCCTCCCTTTCTCCCCCCTCTCTCTTTTTCTCTCTCTGCTGGCCAGTAGACCCCCGTGGGTCCCCCAGCTCTGTCTATAGTTCTTACAGTTCCCCACCTGTGCACCCCTATATCATGGCCCTGTGTATATGACTGCCCTCAGTGCGTCTCTGCATGAGCAGGAATGCTGGGAGTTTGTCCAGATAGCAGAAAGACTCCTATGCTACCTAGAAGTCAGTGAGAATTCAAAGCATCTCCCACTCTGGAGGCACTGACTTCCATGTAAAAAGGTGTGAATTCCCACAGAAAGTTCGTGGGTATTGTGGGGGTAGTGGTGCCGAATCTCCAGTGTAGAGGAGATTGAAAATCGGGCAACGGGGCTGCTCAGCCGTGGAAACAAACCAGGAGACACAGATCTTTGTATTTCCTCAGTATCCACTCTATGACAACAAGGCAAGAAAAGGCCCCTGGTCCTGGAAAGGCTCAGCGCAGCAGTGTAAGGGAATATCAGGACAGGGAAGCGGGAAGGGGGTGACTGGGGAACAGGGGGAGGGAAGAGGGCTTATGGGACTTTCGGGGAGGGGCGATGCAGGAAAGGGGAAATCATTTGAAATGTAAATAAAGAATATATCTAATAGTCAAAGAGAGAGAGAGAGAGAGAGACAGGATCCTGGTCTGTCCTGGGGCTGTCGCAGATCTGCCGTATTGACCTTGAACTGACAGTATGTTATAATGTTATTTCCAGATCTCTTACCATGGGAAACTGATGATTTCTTTAAGACGGGTGCTTAATTTGGGTCTCAGCTACTCCGCTACAGCTCAAAAACAATTCCTGTGTGATACATTATGGTTTGCCATCTCAAGAGAAACAATGGGTGTAAACTTTTATAAGCTCTCTCCATCACGGCAATGCCGGGGCAAAGCCAGACTGAAGCATCCCATTCTGTCTGGACCATTTTGTGCTCAGACAACAACAGACTCCCATGGGTTGATTTAGTGCGTCTCTTCCTGGCCACACCCACGAAAGCGCAGAAGTAGCCTTACCTCTAGGGTGAGGTCATCATCCTGCTGACCAGGACACACTCTAGCTTGCACGCTTCCAATGCCTGCCATCCATGTGCAAAACAGAAATGTGTCAGAAATGCACAGTTTATGAATGAAATGTCTCCAGAGCATCTGTTAGCCCAGGAGGCCCCATGGTCGGTGACAAAGGCCCAGGAATCTGTTTGTTGTCCCAGGAGACCCTTTTAGGATGCTGGTGCTCTTGGGGTGGCAGATTTTGCTACTCTGCCCAGAATCAGGTATTACTGCTGTTTTGTGAGTATTGTATACATTGCCCTCTCTGTCCTGGACTCCCCACCTCCAGCCACAAGGCACCAGGTAAAGATATCACCTATTGTGTCCAGCTTCCCCGAGGCAGCCTCATCTATTCCCCGGTGACAGAGCAGTTACCCCAGAAACCACCCAAGTGGGAGAAAAGCTATCTTCTGGGAGTTTTACAAAAGAAAAGAAAACAAGAACTGTGAAGGTAGAATACAGGAAGTGGAATGCCATCCATCCCACCGATCAGTCTGGAAGTTTCTACTCCTCCTTTTCCACCACTACCCTCGTTTCTTTAAATCCCTCAGCTGCTCCCAAATCCATGACTTCTCTCTCCTAAGAAAGAGAGAGAAGAGAGAGACACAGAGAGCGACAGAGACAGAGAGAGACAGAGACACACAGAGGAGAGAAACACACAGACAGACAGACAGACAGACAGACAGACAGACACACACACACACACACACACATACAGAGAGAAAGAGAGAGCGAGCAAGGGAGCTTACTGAGTCCAACTAGCACTACTCTCATTTGCATGTTCAATACTAACCACTTAGAGCTGGGCTCCCATCCTGAGAAAAAGAAATAGTTCTCCATCTCCAACTCTCAGCCGCCATTTACTTCCTGGGGCTCTTCATCTGGGGCTGGGCCCTTGTGATTTGACTCCATTACTCCTTCTGTTTGGTAAGGAGACTGTTGTGGTCTCTGCAGAGCTTGTGCGGGCAGCCACCATGTTGGGAGTTCCTGAGCAGCATTCTTATCCCCTGAAGAAGACACTATTTTGCAGTGTCTTTTTTGTTTGTTTGTTTGTTTGTTTCGCAGTGATTTTTTTTAAGTCCTTGGGCTCTTAGAATCTGCATACTCCCACGATGGTCCCAAAGCATTCGATGTAAGAGTTGTGCGATAGATGTCCCATTGGGGGATGGACGCCTTTCTATCATGTATTTCCTGTTGTAAATCTCTCTAATAACTTCTGCTGCCAAAAGAAGCTTCTTCAATGAGGGACAAGAATGTTGAGACAGGGTCTCACACTTTAGCCCTGGAACTCATTCACGGTGTAAGCCCTCCTGCCTGAGCCTGCTCTGTGCTGGACTGCAGACGTTAGCCATTATGCCCAACTAGAAAGTGTCTCCGTTTCTGTCTGAGGAAAGGGGCCTACTCATCTCTGTGTACTTCATATTTTAGGTCCAGCGATCTCGTGTGGTGTGTGACAGTAACCACGATTTCACTTCTGATTTAAGCCTGTAATAGCATCCTCAGGAGGTGAAGATACTACAGGAAGCAGTGTATATACATGCACATGCCCATAAATGATGGAGTAAAAAAAAAAAGAAAGAAAGAAAGAAGAAAGAAAAAAATGGGCGAGCCTAATTTCGTAATGCAATCTTCACACAGCTGGACATTTCTCAAATATTTTAAGGTGTTTTGATCATTTAAAAAGATTTAAAGCATTATTTTCCCAGAAAATCTGACAAAATGATTCTATCAAATTAACTAGTGCCTCCAAATTGCATATTGTGCCATTAATCCCCAATATAGATGATATTTGAGAGGCAATCACTTTAACAACACAGTCATGTAAGAATCTTTTATTTCCATAATTCTTTGCTATATATTTTTCTAGAGAATCAGTATTCTCTCTGCATAAAGACCCATTTTTACTGAGATGTCAGTTCAAATAAGTGGAATTAGTTAGACCCATAATGAATATAATATTGCAATTAAAATAAGAAAAAAACAATTTCACTCTCTTTGTCACTCATCTGTGTGAAATTCATTGTTAGCCAAGCAAGATAGAGCGTGGGGGGAGGAAGTAACAGGACACACGTGCAGGTTGGGTGGGACAGATGCCAGGAAGATGCCTGGATGTAAAATATGCCTCTAAGCAGTGGGTGAACGTAGGAAACGTGGTCAAGGGGTAGCCTGCTCATTGCAGGGCAGTAGAGGATGTGGACTCAGAAACGAGAGTCTGCCTGGATCCTGGGTGTTTTGGTTTGGGATCTGAGAATCTTCTCCGGCCAAGGCAGACTGTTAGGCAGATGACCACATGTTCATGCCAATCAGGACACCTGTGGTGACACTGGGCATCAAGGAAAGTGTGAGGTAGCATTGAATATGGATTCCCAGCTGCCTAGGGGCCAGTCAGCGGGACCCTCTGTGGCTGCAGGCTGGGCTGATCTTGTAAAACAGCTGCCTCAAGTCTCTCCACAGAGATCTGCTGGGGTGATAACGGAGTCTGGCCTGAACAACAGCTTAGTGCGTGCCCACCCTTCTCAGTGCGGGCTAGCCCCACCGGGCAGGAAGGGCAGCAGTGTCCTGCAACCTGCCCTCCTGGCAGTGCCCAGACATGAACACCAGCTTGGTACAGAACTGGGCGTGTACAGAATCAGCCACAGTGAGCTTAGGATATCCCCGAAGCCTCCTGGTGGCCTGGTCATGTAGAACCAAATGGCAGTGTGGCACCAGACAGCAGGCAGAAGGTGCTGGGTGACCCTATCAAAGGCAAGCCAACCAGAGGAAGCCTCACGGCAAGCAAGTACCAGAGGCATCTCAGGCGAGGGATGGTAGCATGGACCGGGGTCACCAGAAGCCTGCCATTTCCTTACCTTGACACGCTGTCTCCAGGCATCTACCTTTATCTATGCCTTTGGGTCGTAACCCAGAAGGGTGAATGGAGCCCAAGCCAACAGAAGTCTTGGTGTGTCAGCACTGGTTTGAACCTCAGCCTTTCCTAGACGTGTTCCCTGAGGCAACCCACAGCCTCTGGCCTCTGCTCTTTAAGCATTGCAGTGGCATCCAGGAGGCCCCCACACAGACACTGCAGGCAGTGCCCGCAGTGGGTGTTGAGGGCCATTCGTCTTCACATGTGTTGACAGCAGCAGGGAAGCACGGGCTTTGGCCGAGACAGAATTTAACTGCGGTCATTCTGCCGGCAATTGCTGAGTTCAAACACACATGCAGAATAGCAACATGGAAGTGTTTAATGTCTTTTGACAAGAGCAATGACCTAGGAGGGAGTGGTGAAAAGTCAGAATGTGGGCAATGAGGGATGAACAGAGCAAGCCAGAGACATGAGCACAGGCCAGGGTCCCCGGGAGCAGCCAGCAGCCAGCAGGAGACCCCAGCCAGGGTCCCCGGGAGCAGCCAGCAGCCAGCAGGAGACCCCAGCCCTTACACTTACTTTTCCATCTCTTTTTGCAGCGCACCTTTGCACATGCATTTGAATATACAGTTTATGCGTGATCACAGGCAGGTTGGCCGCACGCGGTGATATAGTAATACATAAATAAGTGAGATGAAACTGAACTTGCCTCCATTAGTATTTCTCAACCTGGAGAGTTTTAAGTTCACTTCTGGACATTTTAAAAAGTAAAGTTGAAAATGGGGGATTATAAATCTGTTGCTGACTCCTCCACTGTTGGTGGAATTGCAAGATGGTACAACCGCTCTGGAAGTCGGTCTGGCGGTTCCTCAGAAAATTGGGCATGACACTTCCAGAGGACCCTGTCATACCACTCCTGGGCATATACCCAGAGGATTCCCCTGCATGCAATAAGAACATATGCTCCACTATGTTCATGGCAGCCTTATTTATAATAGCCAGAAGTTGGAAGGAACCCAGATGTCCCTCAATGGAGGAATGGATACAGAAAATGTGGTATATTTATACAATGGAATACTACTCAGCAATTAAAAATAATGAATTCATGCAATTTATAGGCAAATGGTTGGATCTGGAAAATATCATCCTGAGTGAGTTAACCCAATCACAAAAGAATACACACGAAATGCAATCACTGATAAGTGGATATTAATGAGCCCAGAAGCTCTGAATACTCAAGGCACAATTAGCAAATCAAAAGATTCCCAAGAAGAAGGAAGGAGAGGACCCTGGTCCTGAAAAGACTAGATCCAGTTTTGTAGGAGAGTGGGGGGGGCACGATTGGAAAATGGGGGGGGGAAGAGGACATACGATGAGTGGGGAACTGGGAAAGGGGGAAGCTTTGGAATGTAAATAAAGAATATAAAAAATAAAAAAAATTTTAAAAAAGAAAAAAAAATAAATCTGTTGCTGGTTTGGTTCATTTGTACTTTGCTATGGCTCTTATCATTGTCAGGGAGATGATATCAATCTCTCTTTCAAGTCATTCTCTGCTTTGCTTCACGGCGGCAGTGCTTGGGACTCAGAAGCCGGGGTCTTCTTCCACCATCTTCCCTGGGGACACAGCACTGGACACAGAAGGCCTAGCTTCTAAGTCAATGTTAGTATATACAATGAGAGGATGTGATCTGAAGGGCAAGGGCAGGTTTCAGCCTGCAGGTGTCCATAGATGGTGTCCAGCTCGGAGGGGGCATTTACATTAGCAGAACTACCTTATCCTGAATATGGTGCTGGTCCACAGTTGGGTCAGTGATATGGAGACAGATGACGCATCCCACAGAAAACTCCAGAAAGCAGCTCTCCTGGGCACCCTATGGCTGGGACTCCACCATCTCGGGGAGACTTTGGGGGCCAGAAAGATTCTGTGCAGAAAATTCCCTCTCCCCCTGCGCTCCGATGTGCACACTCACACAGACACATATGCTGCACACAGTATCATGCACTAGGATGCTTAGTCTTGCTTCTCTAGTAACAGGACTGGAAATCACATAGGAGACACAGCTTGGTTATCTTGTAGGGCATTACAAGAGCAAAGAGCCTAAAAGAGGGAAAGGGGGCCGGGCTTCACCCTCATCCCAGGCAGAATTTTCTAGCAGGCAGCCCAGATAGAAAACGTTCTGCAAGAAAGGACATGTCTTCCTGAGAGTGTGTGTTTATCACTGCTGCTGACATCAGAGTCCCACCTTCCAGACTTCCAGTATAGTAAACCCCAGCGACCCCTCCAGCAGCTCCCAGTCTCCCAGTGCTGGATTGGGGTCACTGGGGTGTCTGGCCTCTTAGACTGAGTATCTGACCAGGTAAGTTCTCCACCTCCAGACAGTAGGAAGTTATTGCAGAATCTAATCTAACAAATTCCGTGTGTGTGTGTGTGTGTGTGTGTGTGTGTGTGTGTGTGTGTTCCATTTCTATAGAAATGCCTGCCTACACAATCACACTTGTGTGAATTGCCCCCAAGTCAACATTCCCAGGACACAGGGCAGCCTCGGCGACCCCGAGTCTAGAGAAAGCTTGTAGTACAGCTCTCTGGGAGTGACTGTGTTCTGCTGAGCCCTGTTTGGGTTGGTAACTGAAGGCCTGAGGAGAATCTGGCCAGCTGCTCTACCCAGTGCACAGGGCAATGCAAATGAAGGTGCTGACCATCCAAACCTTGTGTGTCTTTAAAACAGTGAGAGACAAGCCCCTCCTGGTCCCATTTCAGCACTAACCATTGGTCATACTACAGTCCAAAGATCCAGAATAGTACCTTCCCAAGAGATCCCACTCCCTACAATTTAAACGGGCCTTTCCCTTAAAGCTCAGAGAGGGTAGGGGTTCCAAGTCAGAATCACTTAGGGCTCCCACTGTTGGAGGTTGCCAGTGTATTAGGGCATGTTCAGGAGATACACAGAAAAACATTTTAAGAACCCAACCCTGTAGCCGGGCGTGGTGGCACACACCTGTAATCCCAGCACTTGGGAGGCAGAGGCAGTAGGATTTCTGAGTTAGAGGCTAGCCTGGTCTACAAAGTGAGTTCCAGGACAGCCAGGACTACACAGAGAAACCCTGTCTTGAAAAAAAAAAAAAACAAAAACAACAACAACAACAACAAAAAAAAAAAGAACCCAACCCTGGATCAAAGGTTGAAGGCAGTGAGTACTACATGCCTAGTTTCCTGGAGAGGATCAGTCTCTTACAGCACACACACAGGGCAGACAGCGGGAGGAGCAAGTCTGTGGAAAGAATAGAAATCTTAAATGCTTCCTCCTCAACACGCCTCCATGTGAGCCCTAACACAAGCCAGGACCCCATCGTAGATTGGTTGGGAAACAGTCTTCAGGACTCTTCGGTACCCACGTGAGAGTGGCTCCCCAGAGGTGGGAGAGTGTTTACTGGAACCCTCCAGAGCAACGGTTCCCGACCTTCTCAGGATTGCAAGCCTTTAATCCAGTTCCTCCTGTTGTGGTGACCCCTCTCCAACCATAAAATTATTCTTCTTGCTATTATAGAGCTGCGGTTTTGCTACTCTTATAACTCATACTGTGACTATCTGACATTTCTGGTGGCCTTAGGTGACCCCTGTAAACAGGTCCTTTGAACCCCCAAAGCGGTCACGACCCACAGGTTGAGAACCACTGCTCTGGCGGATGCTGTGAAAAGCACCACAGCTCAGCACTCTAAAATGTGGGCTTCCCAGGTCCCCTCAGATGCTGGCCCCTAGCCCCTCCACTGATCACTGCTGCTGGTATAGCCTGACAGAACACTGAGAGGTGAATATGTGGAAGCCAGGAAAGTGATACTCATTGGTGTACCTCACTTAACCCCTTCATCCACGGTATCGTTCTCAGCCTGTTGGCTGCTACCACTAGGCTGTTTTACATGTTTTGCTGCAGCTCAGAGACATCTGGGGACCACATGCACTGCCAGCACATCTCATTTGGATTTACCTGGGCTGATAGCTCCAAAGCCCTCTCTGAGCTGTAGACATCAGTCCCTGTGGACAGTACAGGCTTGTTCTCTGACCTATTTCTCCATGCATGCCTTCCCTGCAGAAGCCTTACACCATGAAGCTGACTCTAGGGGACTGGTCTTTTAAGTGTCGGTCAGTGAACCGCCATAAAACCGAAAGCAGCTCAAAACAGGTGCCAGTTTGAGGCACTGAGGAGGAACAGCCACCACAATTTGGAAGACTCATAAGTTCAGATTCGGGTCCCCACATTTCATGGCTTCCTTGTATTCTTCACCAAATTGTCCTCTACTGTCTATTTGCCAAATCCTCTGACTGCTCCATGGCTCTACCCCCTTCCCTATAAGCTCTACCTGAAGCCACACAGAGACATCCAACAGAGCCCTAGATGCTACCAGATCCTCAATAATACATAGAAGCTATGGAATGTTCAGATTCTTGGCTGGCCAGGCATCTGAGAGCCACAATCCCAAGCTTGACTCAGTGCAACTGCTAACGGGTGATTCTGCTGCCCCTGGAGGCCATCCTGTCCGTCTCTGTGTCCTAATCCAGGTGCCCCCAACCTGGGGCTTCTCAACTGAAGTGTGCTTCTTGGCTTAACCCCAGAGACTCCCACTGAGAAACTAGAAACACTGCAAAAACAGAGCCACGCCAGACTCATGTCTAAACAAGAATACAGCGTGTTGCTTGCCAAGCTATAGCATCTGTGTTCCGACAGTACTGGGTGCCTCACAACACCCTCCTCCAAGGCTCAGAACAGCTCCCAGGACCAGCACTCCCTTTAACCCCACTACAGATGACCAAAGAGACAGGTAGCCCTGGCTACTTTGCCCAAGGCCATGTACTTTGCATTAGCATAGACAGAGAGTTGAGTCTAGAAGTTAAATTGAGTTTAAGTATCCTAATCTTATGAGACACACAGATATCCAGCCTTCTTATTGGAGATGGTAAGTCCTCTCTACTGTGTTTTGGGGTTCAGCATGGGGTGCAGAGTGGTAAGCGATTATCTCTTTTAAGAACTAATTAATTACCTATATCTTGGAGGCTGATAAGATAAAGGGAAGTAGAATACCCAGTAAGACAAGACAGAAACATTGAAATAGAGGTGAGGACTACAGCCCCAATGTTCAGATACCACTATTGTCAGGGCTACAGCTACGAATTCCACAGCATTGTCCATGAGAGCCATTGACATTAAGACCACAGGTACTACTGCACTCTTAATGACCACTGCATAGAAGACCACAATCCTCAGAACTATGGCCATGAAGATTGTAGACCTGAAAACAATGAAGACTGTAAACCTCAGGACCCAGACCCTCAATACCACAATGAAGAAGGCCACAGCCCAAACTGATAGTCCTAAGGACCACAGTACAGATGGTCAAGGCCATGATGACTGCAGTTCCAGAGCGCACTGCCCAGAGGAACAGACTGTGGGAACATGGCCCTAAAGACAAAAGCCCTGACATAGCACATTTGCTCATTTGGGAAAGTGTTTGTTTTGCAAGTTTGAGGACCTGAGTTCAGTCCCAGAAACATATAGGAAGATGCTTAGGCAGCTCGGTGGTGTGTGTGCTGGGAAGGGAGAGACAGGAGGATCCCAAAGGGTCACTATCCATCCAGGCTAGCCATGAGGACTACAGCTCTGAAGATCACAGAGGAAGACTACAGTACTGATGACCACATCCCTGAAGAAATCAGCCCTGGAAAACTCCATCCCTAAAGACCACAGTCTAGAAGACCATTGCCCAGAAAACCTGACTCTCTGAGGGCAGCTTGGTACTGAGGATGGTGAGAACCTGGAGAACCTGAGAATCTTGGCCCAGGAGGATGACACTCTTAAGGAACCTTACACCTATGGCCACTCTCCTAAGGACAACAGCTCTCGGGACATTAGCTCTGAAGACCAAAGACCTCAACACCACACCCATAAAGTCCTCATCCACAAAGAGCAATACCCAAAGAAAATATCCCTGAGTACCACAGTGCTAACACTCACAGCCTTGAAAAACATAGTCCTGATGACCACAGTTCTGAAGTCACAGCTATAAGTCTATGAAACTGAAGATAGTGTCTCTGAAGACGTTTGTCCTACACAGCATGGCCACAAAAATTACCTGAAGACCATAGTCCTCCTTTGGTATCCCAGCCCAGAAAAGAGCAGCCATGACAAGCCTAACTCTGAAAGCATGGCCACAACAATTCCAGTCCTGGGTCCTGAAGAAAACATCTGTGCAGACCACTGAAAGCCCCGTGTGCCTCAGTCCTGAAGACCACAGATATCCCTGACAGTGATGACTGGGGGGAAACTTGGGACATGGGCCGGAAGTCCTGAAGTCCACGGACAAGTCTCAATGTCCCACTCTGTCCTGTCAACATTACTTGTACAGTCACATTTTCTCATGAACAAGGAAGGGACATTCCCATCTCTCCTGAACAGTCACAGATCTTTCAGGAGGCCTACCTTGCTTAAACCCACATTAGCAAAGGTTTCCCCTGGGGGTTAACGTCTTATATCAGGTTAATCAGCATGGATTCTCTAACAGGCCCATGCCAGAAGCCACCTCATGGCCAGTGGCCCAGAGGATAATGCTTCCTCAGTGCGTTCTCCTCCTCCTCCTCCTCCTCCTCCTCCTCCTCCTCCTCCTCCTCCTCCTCCTCCTCCTCACTCTCCTTTGTTTTCTTCCACATGCTCCCAAGTTTCGTCTGAAATTACAGAAGGCCATGCTGATGGGTTAAAAAAAAAAAAAAAAAAAGCAAAATGTGGGAAATCTGCACTCGTTTGTTCCAGAAACACGCTCGTGGCACAAAGGAGCCCTCTAGGGCCCTGCAGAGGCTCAAAGAAGCATTTAGCCACAAAACACTGGAGGCCACAAAAGGTATGAGGCTCTCCGGTTGCCCTGGCTAGCTGTCCAAGGTCTCCGGAAGCAAGGTCAGCAGGAATTGGGCCATGAGGACAAAAGGTAGACTCTGACGCCCTCAGGGAAACCAGTCATCCCACTGACTATCCGCCTGCAGGGAGAAAAGGCCAGCCCTAAGGTAGCTTGTTGTAGACGGCCTCCATGTCCAGGGCATGAAACCGCTGCAGTGGGCGGAAGCTGAGTCTCTACGCGCACAAAGCCTTCCCTGATTATAAATGGCATCTCCTGGTTGTTTTTCTGACATGAGTCTGTTTCCCTCATGATGCCTGTTGTCTCACATGCCAGCAGCTGCTGCTCTCATGGATTCTCACCTGCAGCTGGGAGGGATGCACAGTCGGTGTCCCTCAACCCTTGCCAAGGCATAGCCCCTTGGGAAACCGTCACTTTCCACAAAGGAGAGCCGCGGGGCCTGGCACCAACATGACACCCACACTCTGTGCTGGGAAGCGGCACTCGGGCTGCCTTGTGTAAGCTCTCTCTCCCTGTGGCCTCTTTCTAGGCAGCCTCAGTACAGAGGCGAACTGTGTGTGCTTTGAACCTTTTGTCTCATGGGAAATTATCGCAACATAATCAAGTTGTAAGATTGGCAGTTAATAATAACAGTGGCAATAATCCCTAATCTTGTGCACTGCTTCTAAGTGCATTTGTATATGAGAGATTGCACGTGTTTATGGGTGTGGTGAGGTAAGTATCTTCCTCAACCTCTTTCTACCTTGATTTTGGACCCAGGATCTCTTACCTAACCGGCAGTTTATGGCTTCGCCCATGCGTCCCAGTTAGCTTTCGGTCTCCAGCTACCCAGCCCTATGCCAGATGTTTAGCATGTGACCTGGGGATCAGAACCCAGGTCTATCTGGTTGCTCAGCAAGTTTTCCCATTGAACCATCTCCCCAGCCCTGTACACTGCAGTTTCTATGGTGCTACTTTACATAGAGATTAGAAAGGTTAAGATTGGTATTTTGCTTAGGGTCATACTGTTGCTGGTGTTACAGATAAAGTCCAAACTCACCAAAGGACGGGAGATTCCTTCTCAAGCACTGGGTTGGGCGTTTTCTTTCCATCCCTCCCCAAACACAGGGAGCACGTGCACCCCTTCCCCACCCCACTTCCATATCTTGACTGGCTTTGACTTTGAATGGTACCAACATGGTCCTAAAATTCAAAGCTTTAGATCATTTTGTGATTTCAACATGTCATAAGTATGTTCTCAGGTGTGTCCAACTTGAGCCCTGAAGGCCGTTATATACCATCAGGATAGCTGTGATGGCCCAACCCAATATCATAAACTAGTTAAAATGTACGAACTTTTTCTTTTCTTCTTTCTTCTTCTTTCTTTTTGTAGGGAGGGGGTGGGTTAATTGTACAGCTCTCTGTCGATGATAATCTCGTGCCACAATGTAAAACTCAATGTGAACTCTGTAAATGACAATCTCATGTCACAGTGTGAAAAGGCTGGACACACCTACTAGTAAATTAAAGTATCCGGAAGAGCACAGGAGAGATGCATGCTGGGTTATTAGAAAGAGATTGCAGATAATTGGCATGCTCTGTCTGTGGGTAGCCCTCAGTCCAGAGGAGAGGAGAAAGAAGGAGCCGGAAGCTCCCTCGTCTTTGGTACTCTCCATCCTCCCTAAACATGACTGATGCCTCCCAGTGGCTTCTTCCTTCACTCCCTAGGAAGTGTGAAGAGCTGAGTCTCAGCATGTTCCCATAGACAAAGAGGAGCTAGGACTGACCAACCATCTTCCTACTGAACCTTCAAATCCATATGGGGGGGGCAGGTTGGGTGAGGAGAAGTGTCTAGTGCAAGATGGGAACCGAGGTCAAGGTGATCCACTCAGGAGACAGGAGAGGACTCTCAGAAAGCTCTCTTTAACCAATGAAAAAATAACATCAGACACACAGCCAATAAATGCAAGGCACCGGACGCTGCTATCTCAGAGAGCCCAGGGAAACAGAAACACACACACTGGGGTAAGGAATGAGGGCAAGGGGCTCAGTAGACAATGTCTCAGTAAACGAAGTGTCCCTATGAGGATCCATCTTCACTGCCAACTTGACTGGACAGAACCACTAGGAAACACACCTCTGAGTGTGTCTGTGAGGGTGTCACCAGAGAAGCTTAACTGACAAAAAAAAGGAAACCCCACCCAAAATGTGGACTGTATCATTTCATGGTGTCCCCAGGCTGAATCTAATAGGAGGAAGAAAGGTGAGTACTGACAGCCTCCCTGCCGGTTTGCACACTGCAGAGAGAATGTCAGCAGCCACGTTTCTCCCCCTGTGACTTCCTTCTCATGGTAGTCTGGGTCCCTTCCCAAACTGTAAGTCAACGCAACCACTTCTTTCTTCCAGTTGCCTTTGTCCGGTATTTTTGTCACAATAACAAGAAAATTGACTAATACAGTTCTCACACTGAAGAGGATGATGAATCATTCCTTCAGCATATCTGGAGCTCGAAGGGTGTGGAGAGGAAATTGCTTGTTTGTAGCCTAAGCTGACCTTGCACGTGTCTTCATCTCTGAGGTTCTGGGATGGCAGGCACACACTGATATGCCTATGTTATTTTTTTTCATTCTTCTTGAAGATATAAAGACAAATGGGAAGGGTGTGGGAGGGCCTAGCAAGCTGGCTGTGAGCCAAGTATAGACACGCAGGCAAGTTGCTAGGTTCAGGGTGGGGCCCACATCTCCTCACAATCACCTCTACTGTCATGGAGGGTCACAGGAAAGAACTAGACAACAGCCATGACAGAAATACCTACACAAGGGCTCATGGGACGAGTAAGCAGAGCCTGGTCCTACGTCTACGATCTACCCAAGGCTCGTGGTTCAGCCTGTTATTAAACCCCAACGATTATACACCATCTGGCTCACAAATTCTCCTGGCATGGTTTCTCTTCCTGCTCTTCAGGAAAATATTCCACCAAAATTATGTTTTCATTACCCATACCTTTCTACCCAGACCTCACCACCAGATCAAGGACACAGTGAGAGTCCCATTGAGCCTTGAAACCAAGGCGTGGTGCATTGCTTTTCTTCTTTCTGTGATAAAGAACCCACCTTATACATCCTCAGGGTAGAAGAATTTATTTGGGCTCACAGGTTTAGGGAATACAATCCCACCTGCGAGGTATGCAGCTTCATAGTAGAGCAGGAGTGTGGGTAGAAAGATAGGACTCCTCGCTGCTTTGTGTCTTAGCCAGACAGGAAGCAGGGAGTAAACCTGAAAAGAAATCAGACAATAATTTCCAAGCCTACCTCAACTTCCCAAACAGCCCCTGGAGACCCCAAGTTCAAACTAATGACCCTGTGGGGGACATTTAACACCCCACTTTTAGCACCTGGCTTGGATGTTCTCCTGCCCTTGTGTGCCCAAGGCAGGCAGCCGATCAGTGCATTCCAGCACTGACAGGTGTGTACAGGCCCACGGGGTTAACTTGATAGACCTGAATCCTCCACAACTCAGTATATCCTGCGTGTCCGTACGCAGTCACTGAGGCTGAGGCTGGGGCGTATTGTCCTGTGTACAAGGACATAGATGTACACATACAACGGGTGTTTAAGCATGATGGGAAGTGAAAGAATATGCATGCTCTTTTAATAAGGGCAGCTCATCACATCAGAGCGCCATATTCTACCTCAAGCTTATTCTTCTCTCCTGTTGAGTCCATAACCCTGAGAGTGTCCCTGTTCTCTGACCAGATATTGTACATCCCATTCCAATCCCCAACACAACCAACCGTCCACTGAAGGACTTGACAGAAAAGCAGATGTGTTCATGGCACCAGGAACATGTTGGGGAGACCACTGTAAGCCTACTTGATGAAGTATATCCCAATAAACAGAAACACTAATAGTGGACTCTCATAACTGCAGCCTGAATTAAGGCAAGGATGTACCTCAGAAGAAAATGCGTGTATTCACAGAGGTGACACAGGTTACATCCTATGCGTCACTGAGCAAGGTGTTAATTGGGATTATTTAGATCTTTTTTCAAATTCTGTTTCATCCCTTTAAGAGCAAATAGAGGGGTTAATGTTACCTCTTTTCCTACTTCTTTTGAGTTTGTGTTTTACATTCTAGAGAATTGAAGTTGAGATTTCTCCGTAACTGAGATGTTTGTTAGGTTAGGTAGGTAAGCAGCCAAGAAAATCCCCCAGGATGCAGAGCAGAGCGTGCTGAGTTGGAAATGTGGTTTGCATGTGCGAGCTGGATCCCATCCCACCCCACAACTTTGCCCCACTGAGCCCAGGTGCCTCTCCGTACTTCTCTGAAGGGCTGAAATTAAGCAGTGTGGTGACCATGAACTTGTCCTGGGGTATCAAAGCAGTGAGATTTAGTGAGCCCAGGGGCCATCAGTCCCAGGGCATGCCGACAACAGGCAACCGAGAAAAAGCCAGGTCTGTTTGCGCCTGCCCTGACTCAGAACAGACACCTTTCCAGAGAACATCAGGACTTGTCACACAGTGGCCAGGCCTTGCTGAGATTTACACGTCAATACCTGGCACATTGAATTCAACTTCTGGCTATGGAATAGCTGTGCGTGCTGCCTCCTCCAGAGAATCTCTACAGGAAGTTTCATGAGGCCGTTATGAGGTCCACTGTCCATAACTCAGAGAGCAATGAGTACAGGAGACCAATCTGTCTGGAAATCCTGGCAGCCCCAGCAGTGGCTGAGTGCGGCAGTCATAGCTATGGTCACATGGCCCACTGTGCCCTGACCAGCCCTTCACCTGTTTGGACAGTGGGACCAAAGATGACGGGAATGAGCTTCAGTTTACATCGTATCCTGGCAAAGCCAGTGAGCCCGAGGCTGGACCATCCTGCCTCAGGTCACATGTGCTCTGTACTCAAGAGAAATCAATCAGTAAGCCCACACAAAGGCCTGTGCGTGAATGTTCATCTCAGACTGTTTGTAATGGCTGGATCCCAGAGAATTTCCAATTATCCACCCATAGGAGATCAGCAGACCGGTTTTCCATTCTAGGGAATGCTCAGTAGCAAAGAATGTTGGGTGGTGCACCCTGTAGCACAAATGAATCTGGGAAAAACACGGAAGCCATTCCCATAGCACATGCCAGCAGGTCCTGTGCATTGAACATGATGGAAATTCAAACACATAGTTCAAATGCACAGTTCAGATGAAAAGGGAGGAAGAAATTATAAAGAACATTTTTTTTCTTTTTCGAGACAGGGTTTCTCTGTGTAGCCCTGGCTGTCCTGGAACTCACTCTGTAGACCAGGCTGGCCTTGAACTCAGAAATCCGCCTGCCTCTGCCTCCCAAGTGCTGGGATTACAGGCATGCGCCACCACGCCCAGCTTAAGAACATTTTTTTAAATGAAACAACCCATTTATTTGATGATGGCAGTGGCTTCTCAGGCATATACATACCTATATATTTAAATATGTATGTATATATATATATTATATAGTTTATTAGTAACATACTTCACTACTGCTGCCTTTTGAAAAGTTGCTTATATATTAGGAAGGAAGAGGTCAGCGCAGAGAAGACCGGGGTGGGGGGAGGGGGCAGGAGACAACAGACTGGTAATAGACCCAAAGGCGAACATGGCAATGCAGAGTGACAGTGTCCTGTGCGCCGCAGATGGATCCCCGAGGCCCAGTTCTCACACTCAGATGTGTAGATAAGAAGAGAACAGTGTAAACAGTAGTTCCTGTCTTATGGCGATTCTGATTTCTGATGGTACGCTTAAAACCGACTAGTTTATCTTTATTTCTTTTTCTCCAATGCTCAACTTGCGTCTTATATGGCAATAACACCAGCTTGACCCTTCCATAATTCATGGGAGAAACCATGTTGTTTTATTCAGTTCCCTTGGGCTCACAGTTAAGGAGAACAAGGTTCAAATGACTGATCTGCATACAACTCAAAATAGGGATAACAATCCTAATTAACAATTTATACCCATAGGGCTTTCTTTCTAAGGATCTGAACGCATGCAAACACCAGCTTCTTGCCAAGGTGGTGTCCGGGGGACGTGGAAGAGGGGCCGAGGGCCCGCCTACATCCGGTGAGCGTGTCCACTCACTGCTGATAATGTGGAACACCTGTGGCTCCCACACTCTCGCAAAGTGAAAGGCATGCCAGCTGCGGGCCAAGAATGCAGCAGGATGCGGGGGAGGCAGCCTCCATCCCCAGTCAGATGCTCGGACACAGCAGAGCCGAATCCCACAGACCAGCTCCTGGCTATCTTCAGACCCACCCAGGCCATGCACGGCACGTGCAGAACTGGCCTTCTTCCATCAGACTATCTGCTCTCCAAGCGGAAGCACGGCCTGGATGGGTGCTTTGTTTCCTAGTGTACTATGCCACTTGTCACCCATGTGCAGAATGACAAGCTGCAAGGCGTGACCCTGTAGCTACCCATCTAGGACCTGCTCTGGGGGCATTTGAAAACGCAGTGCCTGTCAGGGCTACTACTCATACCAGCTCTGCCCCCCAACTTATCTACAGCCATAAGCATGATCAGGATGTGTCAGATGAGCAGTGGCCATTGGGAATGACACTCCAGGACAGAGTCTCCTGAATGATCCCAGGGATGCCTTCTTCCTTCAGACCCGCACCTCCAACAGATCATCACATTGCCTTTGGAGCTCCATGTTGAAGATCCAGGCGTGGCTATTAGGTGTTCATTGATTCCAAAGGGGAAGTGCTGTTTGTCTATGGTGGCCATCATCCATGCCGTGAGGGGTAGAGTGGACAGCTACGGACCCATCAACACAACAGTAGGACAACTGTACTTCAGGGCTGGGCACATGTGCGGGCTGTGGCTGGCCAGGTGGTGGAGCTGCTGCCCTGAGACATCTGCAGCCATTTTGTGGGCTCTTCCCCCCCGGGAGGAGCTCAGGGAGGGTAGCTGACACGGAAGCCACCCACAGTGGTTCTTCTCCTTCCGGGTTCATGCGCAGTGTGTGGCAGGACAGGGCTGAGATTGTCACAATGAGTCTGTGGCCCTGTG